>JACEEZ010007702.1:0-33163 GCA_016584305.1 Chionoecetes opilio
TTCACAGTTCACTACAGCCTTGCTGCCGAGGCTGCGGCCCAGACAGGAACCCAGGACTTTTTTTTCTGCATCCAGTGTCCAAACCGCAGCCTTCAGCATTGGTGTCTGTTTTTGGGGCCCTGGTGACAGGTTGTCCAGATGCCAGCCTGGTACACTGCACCTTGGTGTGCTGCAGCAGGGCCTGTTGAGTTGGGGAATGTTCTCCATGGGTTCTTTTTTTTCTGGCAGAACAGTTCCTTTCTTGCTTCATTCACCGACACCAGAGGGCTGGTCTTGTCATATATAACGACTGTGAAACGTTCCAGCATCTGGAACTCCTGGCAATCCAGGGTGATTTGTGCATGTGGATGTTCTACGATGAAGTTGAAGGCATCTGTGACTTCGGTATAGGCACCCCATGCTTCCCAAACCGACTTTTCCCCTTTCCAAAGAAAGAAGAAGTCGTATCACAACCCTGTGAAGCTGTGGAACACTGGTAGCGCTGTGGACCTTCTCTTTGCCCAAGTACTACAGATGGCATTGATGTGTAGAAAAGGAAGTTCTTGCCACTGCCGAAGGCGAACCCAGATGTCACCGTGGATACTTCCCTGGCTAGAAAGTGTACTTCCCGATGAGGATGACAAGAACGTCAGTATCCACGGTGCGTACCAAGCATGTGGTGCATCCACTCTCTAGGGCATCTTGTAGATGGACCACAATTCTTGTGTCTGCCTCTTCGTGGTCACATGGCGGCATCGAGTGGTCAGTGCCACTGCAGACTACAGAGGCTCCAGATGTTGCAAAGACCTGCTTTCCGTCTGGGAAGGTAGTGGATCAATCTTCTCTGATAGGAACTGGAAGAGTTCTACCTTGTTTGTGGGGTCACGCAGGAAATCGGGCCAATTGCCGGGGACCTTGGTCTGGCCTGCCACCTTCCTTCGTACACCTTTCCCCCGTTTCTCTCTGGTTGATTCTTTGATACTGTTGTCCAGGTACCTGTCCCATACCACATCTACTCTCATAGAGGTTTCCAGTTGCCTCATGATGTGGGGAACAAACACTCCACTTGCATAATCGTCAAATGTAGTGATGCCAGTCACTGGGAGGAGGTGTACCACAGCAGCACCATCGAGCAATAAAAATAACAAACTAGTGGATGTTTGCATATACGGAATATTTCTTTTGCCCTTAAAGGCGAATCTTGATTTCATCAAGATTTTTCTAAGTGAAAATTGCCGTTATCACAAAAATGGTTCATAGAGGCTTCTGAGTAAATTTGGGTCGTTTGTCTCCCCTCTCAAAATCATAGCTAGAAACCCCGTAGAATGCCTGAACAAATTTGGTGCTTTTATCCGGCATGTCCCCATCCTCTTGAAATCTGGTCCTTAGCGCCGGACTATACGGACACTTTGCCTACGGACACTTTGCCTCAGTGTTTCCACAGGAAAAATTTTCTTTCTCAAATGTTCTCAAAATAAGTCTCTTTTATACTTTTTTGGGCATTAAATTATTATTTTTTTTTTTGGGCCCATAATTTTTTTTAAAAATTGTATATGATAGGATAAGCTTGTCCATATGTTAATTGGGGGTTTGAGGGCAGACTGCTGAAAATTTAAAAAATCGGTTTAATAAAATTTTGAATGATATTATTCAAAACTAACTTCATTGGGATTGCAAATGGGCATTAGACGGCATTAGTGTGGACTTTATAGTTTAGGGTTTTCGTTAGGGGTTTAATTTTTTTTCAAAAATATGGGGGAGCGGTCACTTCCTTTTAAAAAATTTTTGTTTTTTTTTTCTATTTTACACTTTGTTACCCTTTTTTTACTCAAAATTATGTGGTTGCGACGCATATTTGTAACCCCAGTCAAAAATCCGCATCCCCAAGGTCACCAAGCTTGTTTTAGGGGGGAGAGGGGGAGTATGGGCAAACATCAGAATAATACCAAAATAGTTCGCAGGGAGTTTGGCAGCACCACTTTTGCCGCTGCAAACGGGCAATCACGCGCACATCAGATTCGCTTATTTAACCTTAATAACACACAAAAAAAAAACCTAACCAAAACTATCCTAAACGGTTAAACTAACCTAACCTAACCTAAAACTAGCCTAACCTAGATATTATATACAAATAACCTGAATGTCTGTTGGAGCCCGCCAACTCCTGCGGAATATTAGCCACCTAACCTCATAACTGACCTTGACCCCCCCGGCGAGATTATTAACTTAAGAACCTTAACCTAACCCAACAGGGTGGGGGGCCTCCGGAACGGGAGGGTGTGGTGTATGCGGCTATTAGACAATAGATATGTATCAATATGTATGTAAGTTTAAAGGTTACATGGAAGTGGTCTAATACTGCACGTATATCAGCAAAATAATATATAGCAAAACGTAAGTGGTTAGCGGCAGTTAGCGTCCGCCGCAGTTCTCGTCCAATTATAACAAAACTTTGAGCCAGATTGACTTGCAATCATACTTTTCTGACCTAATGGGGGGAGACGCCCCAAGCCCGCTAGTTCACTAACAGAGCCTAGGCATTGCTTGGTAAGATGACACTGTGACTGTGGCTCCTCAGGTTCTCAGACAAATTCCAATTTTCTTTATTTTTTTGTATATAATACTTTACCAAATAGATAGAAATTTTTTTCGGGATAATATATGTCATCCCCTCCACTCCAACGATTTTCTGAGGCACTTAATGTTTTTTCTGTGTGTTTTTTTATGTGTTTGAATGAATCTGCAACATTGTGCAATTTTTTTTTTTTTTTTTTTTAAGACAATTAAAATAAAAATAACAACCTAACCGAAACCTTTTACCTAACTATCTAAAAAATAAAATAAAATTGCGACAGAAAGGTTAGCAGATGCATTCAAAACACAAAAACACACCAGAAAAACTAAGGCGCAATTCAGAAAATCGTTGGTTGTGTGAAACAAATTATAGGATCCAGAGCAAGTCATGTTACATAATAGCCCAGGGATGACATCACCTAACCTCGTGAGGGGGCTCGCCCCCCACCAGCCCCCTTGGTTATTTTTCATTTTCGCCGGCTGTTGTAGGGTTAGAAAGGGTAGTTTAGTGCACATTAGGTTAGAATACCTGCTGCCCATGGTCAGATCTACAAGTGAAGACGGTTGTAACTACGTGGCTTGTAAATGCATGACCAATGACCACCACAGTCAACCCGTGGACGGTGACCCAAGTGACAGTTGCCAAGAGGTCAGTGGAGGCGTCTAGAATAGATGAGTCCTTTATAAGGCAGTCAGGTGATAAGGCAAGGTCACGCCACGCCTCTTGACCGCTAGAGTCAAGCCTTGCCGTAAGGTAAATCTAGTGTTTGCCATAGCTGGGGGCGCGCAAATTTTTTCCTTAGTCCGCAAAGCGCAAATTTCGCGATCGAGTCCGCAAAGCGCAGACGCGCAAAAAATTCTCGAAAAAAAGGCTGAGCTCAAGCTGGCAAAGCGCAAATTTAGGGCAAAAATAAAAACTAGACCGCAAATATTTTTTTTAAAGTGCAAAATAAAAGTTTTAAAGCGCAAACACTCATTTTAGCTGCAAACTGAAAAATTCTATGTTCAATTAATATAAAGTGTAGAAATGACTAAAAGATGAAGTTTACCGTATGAAGCATTTATGAACACAAGTTTATATAAAAAAATAGATAACTGTCAAAACAACACAAATAAGTTGAAAAATGAAAATACACAATACTGCTATTTATTATGGCAAAGTTTTTTGCTAAGTTTGCGTGATTTGCGGACTTATAAAATATCGAGAGCCCCCCCCGCCCCCCCCAAACTCCAAAAGCGGCAAATTCGGCGTTTTGCGCAAATTTGTAATAGGAGCGAAAATGCCCTTTTGCCGCATTTGCGCTTTTCGTTGCGCTCCGCCCCAGCTCTGGTGTTTGCCCATACTCTCCACTTACCCCAAACAAAGCTTGGGGACCTGGGGAATGCGTGATTTCTTGGGGTAAAAAAAACAAAATATGAGTCGGACAAAACACGAGAAATTTAAGAGTTGTGTTAGGGGTAAATTCCATAGGACTAGGGTATTTCCTTATATTAGAGAAATTGTCATAAAACAAAATAAACCTAACCTAGCGGGGGCTTGACCACTGATACCTACCTAACAAATCTAACCTAAAGCGGGGGGGGGTGTGGGGGGTGGGGATACCCTAACACAATCTAACCTATCGGTAATAGTACAAACTTGGAAGAAGTCCTTCACCCACCTATGCTTTTTTTCTTCCCCCTATAGCCACAAGCCTGGGGAACTGGCGGAATACGGGGTTTCTGGGTGGGGGAAGCAAATATCAGCAATTTTGGCTCCCAAAAATCATCAAAGTCATATATGTAAAACCTAACCTAACCTAACCTTAACACAAAGTATACCTAACTAGCCTAACTTAGCCTAACCACAAAGTATTACCTAACCTAACCTTAACACCAAAGTATACCTAACTAACCTAACCTAACCTTAACCACAAAGTATACCTAAACTAACCTGAACCACAAAGTATACCTAACCTTACCAAAGTAACCTAACCTTAACCGCAAAAAGTATACCTAAAAATAACCTAACCTAACCTAACTGGACTTTCGAATTTTTGAGGCCACCTCAATTTCATAGCGGCCGTGGTGGCTTGTAACCAAGGGCTTGAGCGCACGCTGGACCCTTTACAGCTGTGAAGTTACAATAAGCATACAATACAGTTCGGTAGTTCATTTCAGTCAAAGCCGTGAAGGTGTCCAAATTATTTCCGCTTGTCCTAATGGTGCTTGTTTTATTTTGCGCAAACCCCCCCACAACACGAAAACAGCAAAAAAAACAAAAGAAAAAAAAAAAAAAATTAACACAAAACCACATAGTATATATATCTTATATATATATATATATATATATATCTATATTTAATATATATATATATATATATATATATATATATATATATATATATATATATTATATATTAATATATATATATATATTATATATAGATCTTGATATTTCAGGGTGACAAAGGACACTCGTCATACTTGGGGTGGTTTCTGCGCAACGTTTCGCCAAGGCACTTGGCATCATCAGGCTAAAAATAGTTAAAATTTAATATATTGCAATGCTAAAAGCGAACATCTAAAAAGGTAATTCTAAGAAACATAAAATATTCCTATATTATCTAAAATTATAACTAATTAAATAAAATCTTTTATTATTATAGTAGTAATTTAGATAATATAGGAATATTTATTGTTTCTTAGAATATTTTTTAGATGTTCGCTTTTTTAGCATTGGGCAATATATTAAATTTTTAAAATATTTTTAGCCTGATGATGCCAAGTGCTTTGGCGAAACGTTTGCGCATAAACAACCCCACAGTATATGACGTAGTGTCTTATCACCCGGAAATATCAAGATGCTACTACCAAATAAGACAATCCAATATATATATATATATAATTTTTTTTTTTTTTTTTTTGCTTCCAAATAAAACTAAATAAAAACTATCCTCCATTAGAACAAGCAAGCGTATTATTTACGATGGCACCAAACTTCCTACAACAATTGGGAGCATGGTTTTGTTTACCTATGTATTCTAAGAGGCCATTTTCCTATGAGCTTTCCGTCACAAATCCAATAGTTTCGGAGATATAGAACATTTTAGGGTGGGGGAGGAAACAAAAATATGTCTCCCTTGTTTACAAAATGCCTCCCTCTCCTTTCTTGTGACCTGCATAGCTTTTGTGTATTTTATACTTTTTATTATTTGGATCCAGTTAGGAGTAAAGGTTACGTAAGGTTAAGTTACGTTAATAATGTTAAGTTAAGTTAAGTTAAGTTAAGTTAAGTTAGTTAGTAAGTTAAAGTTAGGTAGTAGGTTAGGTAGGTTAGGTTAGGTTAGGATCGGATTAGGATAGGTAGGTAAGTTCAGGTTAGGTAAGGTCAAGGTTAGTAAGGTAGCACGGGTGCGCCTCCGAAACCAACAGCAATGCAGGTCACAAGAAGAGGAAGAGGAGCATTTGTTATACAAGGAGACGTATTCTCCCCCACCTAAAATGTTCCATAGCTCCGAAACATGATTGCGACGGAAAGATCAAGGAGAAAATGTCTCTAGGCATAAATAATGTAAACAAAAACCATGCTCCTATTGGTGTGGGGAAGTTGGTGCCATCGTAAAAATTTACCATTGCACGATATACCTGGAGCTGCCTTAAGGTGTCTACAGTTACCTTGTGCACTGTCCGTAGCCGACAATCCACGGGAAATGGGTCCAAAACAGCTAAATACAACGACTGTTTCCTTGCAAAAAGTATCAAAATATTACCGATTCTTATACGCAATGTTAGTAAAAAATGTTTCATATTTTACATTTATTTAGGGTTGATTTAGGTTGCCTGTATACCTGTAGTGCCTAAACGTGTCATACAGTTTACTTGTGCACTGTCCTGTAGCAGACAATCCACGGGAGAAATGGGTCAAAACAGCTAAAATACACGACTGTTTCGGCAAAAAAGTATCAAAAATATTCCGATTCTATACGCCATGTTAGAAAAATGTCATATTTTACCTTATTTAGTTTATTTAGGTTGCTATATACCTGTAGATGCCTAAGTGTCTACAGTTACCTTTTGTGCACTGTCCTGTAGCCGACAATCACGGAAAGGGCAAAAACAGCTAAAATACCGACTGTTCGGCAAAAAGTAGACAATATATTCACGATTCTATACGCAATGTAGGAAAAATGTTCATATTTTACCTTATTTTAGGTATTAAGGGTTTATTTAGGTTGCTAATATCACCTGTAGCTGCTAAAGTGTCTTACAGTACCTTGTGCACTGTACTGTATCCGACAATCCACGGGAAATGGGTCAATTAACAGCTAAAATACCGACGTTTCGCAACAACGAAAACAGTATCAAAAATACACGATTCTACGCCAGGTAGGAAAAATGTTATTTTACCTTATTTTAGGGTTTATTTAAGGGTTTATTTAGATTGCCGTATACCGTAGCTGCCTAAGTGTCTACAGTTTACCTTGTGCACTGTCCTGTAGCCGTAGTCCTGTAGAAATTGTCAAAAACAGCTAAAATAATGGACTGTTTTGCTCGCCGTCCGGTTCCTGGGTCCAAACCAAAACAGCGATACAAAGTCACTGCCAGCCACTGCTCTCCCCTTCTCTCTCTTTATTCCTCTCTCTCTCTCCCTTCCTCTCTTTCCATTCTTCTCTCTCCCCTTCCTCTATCTTTATTCTCTCTCTTCCCTTCCTCTTTTATTCTCTCTCTCCCTTCCTCTATCTTTATTCTTCTCCCCCCTTCCTCTCTCTTTAACTCTCTGTCTCTCTCTCTCCTCTCTTCCTTTCCTCTATCCTTTCCCTCCCTGCCTCTCTTTATCTCTCTCTCTTCCTCTCTTTTACTCTCTCTTCCCCCTTCCTCTCTTATTCTCTCTCTCTCTCTCCCTTCTCTCTTTATCTCTCTCTCCCGCCTCTCTCTTATTCTCTCTTCTCTCTCTCTCTCTCTCTCTCTCTCTCCTATCTCTTCTTCTCTCGCTCTCCTCGCTCTCTCTCTCGCTCTTTGTTCTCTCTCTCCTTCCTCTCTTATTCTCTGTCTCTCCCCTCCCTCCTCTCTTATTCTCTCTCTCCCTTCCTCTCTCTTTCTTCCCTTCTCGCTCTTCTCTCTTTTTCATCATTCCCTTTCTCTCTACTCTCTCTCTCTCATCCTTCTGTAGTGACTATACTTGCAGCTAACAAAGCATTAAAAACAACGCTGAAAAACAGGGTACATTTACAGTCATGATATAAACTACTGTGTATCATCTTCAGGGCACAGACACAGAGTAGTAATGCTAAATTAGTAATATATGCGCCTGGCGACATTAAGTGCAGGTGGCGGACTTTACTGTTATCTACAGTAGTGATTTGCAACAAATGGCAAAAAAAAAACCCACGGAACTCTACCTCTAAACTCCATTACAAACGTATCAAGTTACATACTGTTAAGCTACTCCCTCTCTACTGGACCTTACCACACCACACCAGGTGTTACAGGTATAGGATATGCATGGAGGAATGGTGTTTTACGTTAACAATAGCCGCTGCAGGCAACTCCTTCTGCCGGCGAACTTCACAGCAGTTCGGGTTGTCAAGATGAGGGCGAGTTAAGTGGTACACGAGGTCAAAACACAGGGGGCGAAGGAAGACACAAACGACAGTTCTGGTTTCAATGAATCAAAGCCACACTCACTACAAAGACAGCAGGTACAACAGTTACAGAGTATTCTTCCATCCAATCTCTTGAAGACGGTCGCAAGGGCTGCTCGGATCCCTACAGGCACACAGTTCTTCCCGCAGGACATCATACCAGTAACAACTACACACAGTACATCGACACACAAAAAAAAACAAACACCCACACCACCAGCCTCCACATCCACGGACCCTCGCACGCCACCAAGTACCCACCCTCCATCTCTGCTAGCTGAGTCACTCCCACGCGTCTGCCTTGGCACCACACTGGCCTCGTCTTTGTTCCAGCCCGCCACGCTCTCCCTGCGGTTGTCAAGGTCGTTCAAGCGTACCTTCAAACACACAACTACCTTCCCCCCGCTCAACACACACACACACCAGACATGCATTCCTACAAACACATGATGCATAGTCATGAGATAACCAATACCTCAGAGAAACGTTACAAAACTGTGAGTAATTTTACGATGTAGTGGTTTTCATGTATATTTCATCCCTCCAACAAGTCTCAGAAAGCATTAGAGTGTAGTCAGTCAGTCTGCAGTCAGCAGTCAGTAGTCAGCAGTCAGTGTGATTGGTAAATAGTAAAGAAACCATTGACACTACGTATAGACCATTTAAGCTGATACAATATAGGCACTGGTGAGTAATATTGGGCCTATTAGCTGTTAGGGTAGACCATTAAGCTGATACAATATGAGCACTGTTGAGTAATATTGCGGCTATAAGCTTATAGACCATTTTAAGCTGATACAATATTAGGGCACTGTTGAGTATATTGGGCTATACGCTGTATAGACCATTTAAGCTGATACAATATAGGAACTGTTGGGTAATATTGGGCTATAGCTGTAGAGGACCATTTAAGCTGGCTACCAATATAGGCACTGTTGATAATATTGGGCTATAAGCTGATAGACCATTTAAGCTGGTACAAATAGGCACTGTGAGTAATATTCGGCTATCAGCGTATAGACCCATTTAAGCGATCAATAAAATATAGCACTGTTGGTAATATGGGGCTATAAAGCTGTATAGACCATAAGCTGAACAATACAATATAGCACTGTTGAGTAAATTGGGCATAAGCTGTATAGACCATTTAAGCTGATACAATATAAGCATGATGAGTAATATTTGGGCTATAAGCTGTTAGACCATTTAAGCTGGTACAATTAGGCACTGTTGAAGTAATAGTGGGCCATTAAGTGTATAGACCATTTAAGCTGATACAATATAGGCACTGTGAGTAATATTGGGCTATAAGCTGAGTGTACTTTTTGTTCTTTTGGACAATGGTGTGTGTGTCAGTGTTCAGTAGGACAAGAGTAATGTGGGGCTTTGCGGACTAACTTTTGACATTTGCAAGTTCAGTACCAAAACCCACGAGAACGTACGTAAATATGGGAGCTCTGTATTGCCTCAATGATTACTTTTCTTCAGGTGTACAACTCCAACGTTATTAATTCTACTCATGGTGCTTTATCTATAAACATTTCCATAGTGTTTGAGTTCACTTTCACCCATTGCCATAAATGACACTAGACTACCCCTTTTTAGGAAAAATTCTGCCTTATTGTATTATGCCTTCATCATTTAGGGGAATGTTCTTCAAACTAGTATACCATGTCTTTCATCTCCAGGATACTTTGATCATTCTATGGAAAACGCATGAAATAGACACAGTGTGGAACTATTTATAGCCCGGTTTTTTCTAAACTTTGTCGCACTGTCGGTATAATTTGTAGACATTGGACTTGTCTTTTTAATGCAGTTGTAATCACTTTCCGGCGGCTGGCCAAATGATCGAAGACAGAGTAAGGTTTATGCGATACACATATATGGACACTGCAGAAAATAGGAGTGTAACTTTATCGGTGGAAAGACTGTTTTTTAAGCAATCAGCAGAGAAACCTTTAAAACCCTGGATACATTTATTGAAAGTCACACTGCACTGCCAACCAACAACGCTGGGCCATTATCCCTCCACGAACACAAGGGCACGGCTGCCACCACACATGTAACACACGGCACACCACCACCACACCACCCATTGCCACACAGGGACAAAACTCCCAAGGCCACGGTACAACCTCACTTGTCCAACAACACACCACATCAAAAGGGATCTTCAGTGGCTGGCAATATCAGGCTTTGTCTGAAACACTTGCTAACAAATATCACCACTGAACTACTGCAAGCCAGTGTGTCTAAAAGTGTGTGTGTGCGTAATAGAACGGGTATAAAAACCTTTTCCCACACTCTAGGCATATTGATTCTTTAACCACCACTGTGTCTCAGGGTTGCGGTGTTGGGTGAGTTCCGAACCGGGTATAAAACCTTTCCCACACTCTAAACATTCATGATTCTTACACCACTGGGGTAGGGTATGTTGGTGAGTACACCTTTTGTAGTAAATCTTTTCCACACTTCTAAGACATTCATAATTCTCAAACACCACTGTGTTCAGGGTGGTTTGGTGGTCACCCTTGCTAGCAAATTCTTTTCCCCACACTCTAAACATCCAGAAGTCTTAACACAACTGTGTGTCAGGGTTGTGTTGGGAGGTCAACTCTTTGTAGCAAATCTTTTCCCACACTCTAAAAACATTCATAATCTTAACACCACTGTGGTGTCAGGGTGTGTTTGGTGAGGTCATCTTTCTAGCAAATCTTTCCCACATCTAAACATTCATAATCTAAACACCACGTGGTTCAGGGGGTGTGGGTGAGGTCCACTCTTCTAGTAAATCTTTTCCACACTCTAAGCATTAATTAATCTTGACACACTGTGTGTCAGGGTGTGTGTGGTGAGTGACTCTTTCTAGTACATCTTTTCCTACAATCTAAACATCATAATTCTTAACACCACTGTGTGTCAGTGGGTTTTGGTAGGTCACTCTTTGTAGTAAATCTTTTCCCACCCTCTAAACATTCATAATTCTTAACACCCCTGTGTGCAGGGGTTGGTTTGGTGAGGTCACTCTATGATAGCAAAGCTTTTCCACACTCTAAACATTCATAATCTTAACAACCTGTGTGTCAGGGTGTGTTTGGTGAGTCACGCTTGTAGTAAATCTTTCCACACTGTAAACATCATAATCTAACACCACGGTGTGTAGGGTGTGTTTGTGAGGTCACTTTGTAGTAAATCTTTCCACACTCTAAACATTCATAATTCTTAACACCACTGTGTGTCAGGGTGTGTGTGGGAGTTCAGAACGGTATAAAATATTTCCCACACTCTAGGCATTCTGATTCTTAACACCACTGTGTGTCAGGAGTGTGTTTGGGTGAGGTGACTCTTTCTAGCAAAATCTTTTTCACACTCTAAAACATCATAATTCCTCACACCACTGTGTGTCAGGGTGTGTTTCGGTGAGGTGACTCTTTCTAGCCAATCTTTCCAACACTATAAACATCATAATTCTTAGCACCCATGTGTGTCAAGGATGTTTCTCAGAGTACTCTGGCATTTGAATGTTTTGTCACCACTGTGGTGTAATGCCATTATGGGAGATGGATAGTATCAGAATTTTATCATAAAAATTCCCGAGTTTATTCTTGTAAGTAATTCTTTTTTTCAGTTTCAAATATGACTCATCGTATTTTTTCTTTCCGCCATCTTTTCTCATCAGTTGCATCCTAGACGCCATTTGTTATCTTCTTTGTCTACACAGCCCATTTCTTATCCTCGGTCTTCCATCCCCCCCCCCGATATGCCGTATGCGAGACACAATCCGTAGGATAATTATTCTGCGATCAGTGATAACTAATGTATTCAATTCTTTTCATTCTTTCCCAACCATCTTCTCAGATTTAGGAACCCTCCTAGAATCCTCATGGCTTTCAAAATAATCCCTATCGTTATCGGTTATGGTCATATATGGGCGTTGTAGTAAGGATACACGCTAAAATGAAAGCCCACCAAAGTTCTAAGCAAGACTTCCATACCACCTCACTCTCAAATAGGTGTTCGGACTGTCGACATTACATATAAAACCATCCTTCTTGGATATTAGATTAAAGATATTAAATTCTTCTACATCAAAGTAACCGGTTTGTATTAGGGACAGCCTCTTCGGAGGTACGCGAGCTTTCATTACTTAAATAGTTATTTCGGGATTATAAGTTTTTCATCTGAGGTCACGGTGAGACTTTCCAAACAAGTTCCCTTTTTGGTGCGGGAAGCCCACGAGGCCCCAAGGAGTCATTGTTCTCTACGCGTCCCTGTAGGTAAGACATCTGCTCCTCACTCCGGTGTTTTTTCTCCCTTAGTATATTATATCTATATATTTCTATATAAATATATAGGTACAGTTCAGTGTCACTAAGGCATAGATGTTCCGCCCATCCTTATAAGTGTTATTAACGAGTGATTGTTCTCTACGCGTCCCTGTAGGCTGGCTCGTCTTCTCTCCACGGCCACATGGTCTTACTGTAACACACACACAACACTGTCTCGCCATATTCTTTCTCTACTAGATACCTATCTTCCATGTGTAATTTATAAATATTAAGTGGTATGTTACCTAGGTGTAGGGCAATTCATTAAATAGGATCCAGTGAGGAGATTTATGCTCATAAGAGCTTTCTCTCATCACTTAGAAAAAGCTCCTACGTCAGGGTGAAAAATTGCTTTTCTTATTTCCGAGTAGAGTTTTCTCGGTATAGTGTTAACCCTTATATGTTGAATATGATCTCAAGTGAGAGACTTACCATGTCACTATGAATAAATAGGATATCATTTGCAAATATAGTTCTTGTGTTATTATAAAAACCCAGGTGATTATTCTGTATTAGGAAAATAATTCCCCACACTTCCAAAAGAGTCCGCCTTTACTCGGTAAAATTCCACGTACCATTCACGACTACCAAGATCAAACTAATATTAATATTAATCAAACGTGCCCAGGGAGTAATTCAGTGAATTACTTGCCAGGGCTGGTGGCAGCAATTCCCTTTAACCTAAACCTTATTATCCTTTCCCCTTAAGTATATCCCCCTTGTTCAGTACTCTCCGTAGTGAGAAGTGGTCAAACTATAATCATATAGTGAAGTCAGAAGACTAAGTTAAATCCTCCATTCAAGTTGTAATCTTTTATCAAATCATCCCCAAATAATATCATTCAAGTAACGTTGACCAGTCATAAAACCCCCATACCAGTGACCCCCAATTTATGTCAACACACTGGCACTTCAGCTCACTGTGTGCCTTGTGGCCTGAGCTGCCTGCCTCCAGGTGATTCTTGCCATCACCCCTGTACCTCCCCACCCCTGAGGCAGACTGATCCTGCTGCTCCCGGCCACTCATGCTGCTGCCCGGCCCCACAGCCTCCACCGCAGCAACACTCTGGCCACCACACGCGACGGCCGGTCCTGCGGGAACCCTCGGGGATGCCGCAGCGAGCCGGGTCTTGGACTGTGACCTCTGCACCTGCAACAGTGGTGACTGTTGGAATTATCGACCACCAATTGATGGTCGACAACAACTGTTAGAATTATAATGTTGATTGACGTGAACTCACCAGACGATTAACCCAATTCTACCTAAACTGCTATGATACCCTATTTAGCTGTAACTAAGGTATACTCAGCAGTGGCAGGTGGGTTGTAATATGTGTTGGCTTGATCTCTATCCTTGGGGAAGTATTGTATGTCATTGTGGTCAGAGTTGCAACAGGCTGGGAGTGGAACTCGTGGCTTGCGTGGTGACTGGTTGAAAACCTCTACCTAAAATGGCTGCGATGGTTGGTCGGCCGAGGAATCTTTTCACAGCTGAGCCGATATTATCAGAGTGTGTTTTACACTTAGTCCTTTCTTAACCGATTGATCGGTTAAAATTTACTCATATTATTATGAGTTGACTACACCTTAGTGTATAATCAAACCGCTCACTCCGACTTCATGTCGTAGTGGCTCACGCGTTACTAAATTACCTCCACTGAAAAAATCTTTCAGCTTGGCTCGTGACCGCCACGTATTTGTTCCAATAATATTTTACTCCCATACGTGGGTCACTCACAATTCTTATACTATGTTAATCCTTTGATTAATTGTGGTATTATAGATGAATACCACCAAATTTATATCTAATTACATCTTAATATACCCAATTCTATTATAATATATACATAGGTGGAATTTGTGTTCGTATCCCGAATTCCTGACGGTAGGCGCCAAATTCCACCATTCAAATTAACCTTACTCAAAATTAGAGCGGTTTTTAGTGGATAATTTCCACAGTGACAGTCAGCACACAGAGAGCCACGCGCTGCCCTGACACTCTGCTCCTGCCTGCGGGGCCCACACCCTGCTTCCTGCCTCACTCACACCACACTTGGCAAGGCCTCCTCTCCCTCCTCCTCCTCCTGAAAGGGGAGGTGAATAACTGGACTAATAGGGTGAATAAAGGACGTGTTGATGAAATTGAATGATGAGGAGGAAGAGACAAGACTTGAAGATGAAGTGGAAGTAGTAAGATTGGGTAAGTTAACCTTATGCAGAAGGAAGAGATAGACCCATCAAACTAAGATTGAAATGGCAGACTGCAACCCAGGAGATCCTGGCGAGAGCTTTTAGGCCGAGGTCAACGGATGATGCAAAGGTGCTGGAGGTGGATGCAAAACAAGCCGTCAAGGAAGAGCAAAGGAAATGAAAGAGGAAGTAAGGCACAAAAATGAACAAAGAACGGAGGAAGAGAAAGCAACATGTTTTTTAAGGTAGTATTAGATGAATGGCTGAGAAAATTATATACAGTAAAACCTCTCATATTGTGACTAATTGGGCCAAGGAGTGGGTCCGAGTAATGCAGGTGCGACTAATGGGGGATTATATATGGTGTGATAGGTATAAAAAAAAAAAATAATAATAATAAATAAAAAAATAAATATAACAAAAAAATCTAGTTGTATATACTGTATTAGCTAGGAATTTTCGCCCCCTAAAAAAAAAAATCTAGGGTATAGTATCTTAGGCTAGGAATGTTTGACCCTAAAAAAAAAAAAAAAAAAAAAAAAAAAAAAAAAAAAAAAAAAAATCTAGGTGTATAGTATATATCTAGGAAATGTTGTCCTAAGAAAAAAAAAAAAAGAAAAAAAAAAAAAAAAAAAACAATATAGGTGTATTATATAGCGAGGAAATGTCGAAAGCCTTATAAAAAAAAAAAAATAAAAAAAAAAAAAAAAATGAGGAGGTCGAACAACAGGGGGTCCGAATACGAGAGGTTTTCCTGTATCAAGAAAAAAGACTGAAGGAAATGTTTGTGAGGAAATATGTTTTGTACAAAGCATGTGCAGTGAATGTACACGACCGACAGATGTGATGTATACCAAGCAGCCTGCAACGTGAAATTATTTATTAACTAAAGATCAGGCATGGTGTGTCTAACAGACTCCATGCACTTTCCTGTAGCCGACAATCCCACGGGAATGTGGTCAAAGACTGCTAAATACACGACTGGTTCGGCAAAAGTATCAAATATTACCAGATTCTATACTCCATGTTAGGAAAAATGTTTCTTATTTTACCTTATTTAGAGTTATTTAAGGTTTATTAGGTTCCTATATCCCTGTAGCTGCCTAAGTGTCTACATTACTGGTTCACTGTCCCTGTGTAGCCGACACTCCACGGGAAATGGGTCAAAACGCTAAAATAACCCGACTGTTTTCGGCAAAAAGTATCAAAATAATTACAGAACTCTATACGCCATGTTAGGAAAACTTTCTTATTTTTACCTTAATTTTTTAGGGTTATTTAAGAGTTTATTTAGGTAAGCTGTAATACGACATTTAAGCTGATACAATATAGGCACTGTTGATATATTGGGCTATAAGATGTATAGACCTTTAAGCTGATACAATCTAGTCACTGTTGAGTAATATTGGGGCTATAAGCTGTTAGACCATTTAAAGCTGATACAATATAGGCACCTGTTGAGTAATATTGGGCTATAAGCTGTATAGACCATTTAAGCTGTACAATATAGGCACTGTTGAGTAATATTTGGCATAAGCTGTATGATCATTAGCTGATAAATATAGCACTGCTGAGTATATTGGGCTATAAAGCTGTATATACCATTTAAGCTGATACAATGTAGGCACTGGATGAGTAATATTGGCTTAAGCCTGTATAGACCATTTAAAGCTGACAATATAGGCATGATGATAATATTGGTCTATAAGCATGTATAACCCATTTAGGCTGATACAATATAAGGCAACTGTTTAGTAATATTGGGCTAAAGCTGTATAGACCTTTTAAGCTGATACATATAGGCACTGTTGAGTAATATTGGGCTATAAGCTGTATAGACCATTTAAGCTGATACAATATAGGCACTGTTTGAGTAATATTGTGCTATAAGACTAGTATAGACCATTTAGCTGATACAATATAGGCACTGTTGAGTAATATTGGGCTATAGCGGTATAGACCCTTTTAAGCTGATACATATAGCCTGTTGACAGTAATATTTGGGCACATAATCTGTCAGTGTACTTTTTGTTCTTTTGACAATGGTGTGTGTGTGCAGTGGTTCAAGTATGACAAGAGTAATGCTGGACTAACTTTTGTACATTGCAAGTTCAGTACAAACCCCAACGAACGTACGTAAGTAGGGGAGCTCCTTAGTTGCCTAATGATTACTTTTTGTTCAGGTGTAAGACTCCAACTGTTATTAATTCTACTCATGGTGCTTTATCTATAACTATTTCCATCGTGTTTTTTGAGTTACTTTTTCACCCTTGCCATAATGACTAAGCTACCACCCTTTTTAGGTAAATTTCTGTGCCTTATTGTATTAAGCCTTCTATTTAGGCAAGGTTTCACACACTAGTATACCATGTTTCAGCTTTCAGGAATACTTTGATCATGCTATGCAAAAACCTTGCATGAAATAGGACACAGGTGGAAATATTTATAGCTGGTTTTTTCTAACTTCTCGTCCTGTCCTTGTATATTTTAGACAATTTGGAACTTGTCTTTTAATGCAGTTGTCATCACTTTTCCTGCGGCTGTCCAATGATGAAAGAGAACAGAGTAAGGGTTATGCGATATACATATATGTGACCTGGCAATAAATAGGAGTGTACTCTATGCTTGGAAAGACTGTTTTTTAAGGCAACAGCAGAGAAACCTTTAACACCCGGATACATTTATTGAAAGTCACACCTGCACGCCAAACCAACAACCTGCTTGGGGCATACTGCCCTCACAACACAAAGGGCACGGCTGCCCCAACATGTAACACACTGCCCACCACCACCACCACCACCATTGCCCCACACAGGACACCACTCCCACAGGCACCGGGTACAACTCACTTGTCCACACACACACGAAGCGCAACCTCAAAAGTGGATCTTCATGTGAACTGGCAATACAGGCTTTGTCTTTAAACACTTGCTACAAATTCAACTTGAACTCCCGCAAGCCAGTGTGTGTCTAAAAGTGTGTGTGGTTGAGTATAGCAACGGGGTATACAACCTTGTTTTTCCCCACTCTAGAGGCATTCTTGATTCTTAACACCACTGTGTCTCAGGGTGTGGTTTGGGTGGAGTTTTGCCGAACACGGGTATAACCTTTTCCCACACTTATCCAGGGCCATTCATGATCTTACACCTCCTGTGTGTCAGGTGTGTTTGTGAGGTCACGTCCTTTGTAGTATCATCTTTTCCCACACTCTAAACATTCATGATTCTTAACACCACTGTGTTGTCAGGGTGTGGTGCGGTGAGGGAACCCATTGTCGTAATCTTTTCCCCACTCTAAACATTCATATTCTTACACCACTTTGTGTCAAGGTAGTGTTGGGTAGTTCAGAACGGGTATAAAACTTTTCCCACACTCTAGCATTCATAATTTTTAACACCACTGTGTGTCAGCGTGTTTGTGCTGAGGTTACCCATTGTAGTAATCTTTTCCCCACTCTAACATTCATAATTCTTACCCACTGTGTGTCAGGTGTGGTGCGGTGAGGGAAACCCCTTGTAGTAAATCTTTTCCCACACTCTAAACATTCATCAATTCTTACACCACTGTGTGTCAGGGTGTGTGTGGTGAGGTTACCTCTTTTGTAGTAAATCTTTTCCACACTTTAAACATTCATAATTCTTATACACCATGTGTGTCAGGGTGTGTTTGGTGAGGTTACACTTGTAGTACAATTCCTTTTCTCCCACACTCTCAACATTCAACATTCTTAACAACCACTATGTGTCAGGGTGTGTTTGGTGAGGTACTCTTTGTAGTAAATCTTTTCCACACTCTAAACATTCAGAGATTTCCTTAACACCACTGTGTGGTCAGGGTGTTTTGTGAGGGGTCCGCTCTATTGTAGTAAATCTTTTCCCACCCTAAACATTCATAATTCTTAACACCACTGTGTATCAGGGTTTTGTGTTTGGTGGGTTAGACTTTTCAGTTAAATCTTTTTCCCACCTCTAACTTCATAAATTCTTAACACCACTGTTGTCACTGTGTGTGTGGTGAGGTGACTCTTTGTAGTAAATCTTTTCCCACACTCTAAACATTCAAATTCTTAACACCACTGGTTTGTCACTGAAATGTCTCTCAGCCAGACTCTTGTGTTTGAATGTTTTGTCACACTGCTGGCACTTCAGCTCACTGTGGGCCTTGTGGCCTGAGCGCCTGCCTCCAAGTGATTCTTGCCATCACCCGTGCTCCCACCCCTGAGGCAGACTGATCTGCTGCTCCCGGCCACTCATGTGCTGCCCGTGCCCACAGCCTCCACCGCAGCAACAACTGGCCACTACACGCGAACGGCCGGTCCGCGGGAACCCTCGGGGATGCCGCAGCGAGCCGGGTCAGTGACGGGCGGGGCAGGCCGGCTTGGACTGTGACCTCACCCCTGCAACCAGTGGTGACAGTCAGCACACAGAGAGCCACGCGCTGGCCCCTGCACACTCTGCTCCTTGCCTGCGGGCCCACACCCGGCGTCCTGCCATCAATCCCACCACACTTGGCAAGGCCTCCTCCTCCTGAAAGGTGAGGTCATAACTGTACTACTAGGTGCATAAAGGAACGTGTTGAATGATATTGCAATGATGATGAGGAAGAGACAGACTTGAAGATGAAAGTGGAAGAAGTAGTAAGATTGGCCCTTATGCAGAGGAAGAGATAAGAACCCTCAAACTAAAGATTGAAATGGCAGAACTGCACCCAGGAGATCTGGCCAGAGCTTTAGGCCGGATTACAACGGTGATTACATGGGAAGAGGATGGGAAACAAGCCGTTCAAGGAAGAGCAAAAGGGAAGGAAAGAGGAAGTAGGCACAAAATAAATAAAAAAAAAACAAAGAACGGAGGAAGAGAAAGTAACATGTTTTTTAAGGTATATTATATGAATGGCTGAAAAATTATAGTACCCTAAAACCTCTCCTCCTTGGGACTACTGACTTGTGCCCAGGAGTGGTCGAGTAATGCAGGTGCCGAATAATGGGGGGATTATAGAGGGGGGGTGAGCTATAGTAAAAAATCTAAAAAAAATAAAAAAGTTTAGGCGTATATATAGCTATGAAATCTTCGACCCCTATAAAAAAAAAATACTAATAATATGTAGATTAGGTATGAGGTTGTGAACACCGAGGTTCCGAATAGGCGAGGTTTCGTTCAAGAAAAAAGACTGAAGGAAAATGTTGTGAGGAAATATGTTTGTACAAACACGGCATGGCATGATGTACACGACCACAGATGGTATGATACCAGCAGCCTGCACGTAGATTATTTATTAAACCTAAGATCCAGGCGTGGTGTGTCTACATACTCAATGCACTGTCCTGTAGCCCGACATCACGGGAAATGGGTCAAAACTGCTTAAATACCGACTGTATTTCGGCAAAAAAGTAATCATCAAATAATTACCTTTCTATACGCCCGTTGACGGAAAACCATTGTTTGCTTATTTCCTTTATTTTTGAGGGTATTTACGGGTTTATTTAGATTGCCTGTATTACCTAGTAGCTGCTACAGTGTCTACAGTTACCTTGTTGCACTGTCCTGTATGCCGTTAGTCCCCTTTTGGGGGTTTTTCAAAATGGGTCAAAACAGCTAAAATGACGGACTGTTTTTGCTCGCCTCCGGTTTCTGGTCCAACAAACAGCTATTACAAGTCATGCCAGCCACTTTGCTCTCCCCCTTCCTCCCTGCTTTATTCTCTCTCTGTCCCTTCCCTCGTCTTTATTCTCTCTCTCGCCCCTTCCTCTACTCTTCCATCCCTTACCTCTCTCTTTATTCGCTCTCCCGCTTCCTTTCTCCTCTCTTCCCTTCCTGCCTCTCTTTATTCTCTCTCCCTTCCCTTCTCTCTCTACCCTCCTTCCTCTATTTTCTCTTCCTCTTCTTTCTGTCTATCCTCTCTTTTTCTCAATCATTCCCTTTCTCCTCTCACCTCTCTCTCTCATTCCTTCTGTAGTGACACATAATTGCAGCTCAGAAGCATAAAAACACACGCTCGTAACGGTAATTATCCAAGTCATGATATATAACTAACTGTGTGGGTGTGGTGTGGGTGTGTGTATGGCACAGACACAGCATTATAATGCTATAATTCGTAATTATACTGGCGCCTGGCGACCATTAGTGCAGGTGGCGACTTTTACTGTTATCTACGGTAGTGATTTGCACCAAAATATGGCAAAAAAAACACCACGGAACTCTAGCCTCTAACCTCATTACCAGTTCAGTTAACATACATTCAGAGATACTTACAAACCTTTGAGTAATTAATCATACTAGCAGTGGTTGTCATGTATATTTCATCCCTCCAACAATGTCTCAGAAGCATTAGAGTGTAAGCCAGTCAGTCAGTCAGTCCAGTCATATCAGTCTGGTCCGTCACTCAGTCAGTGGTGATGGTAATAGTAAGAACAATTGACCTACGTTAAAGACCCATTTAAGCTGATACAATATAGGCACTGTTGAGTAATATTGGGCATATAAGCTGTGTAGACATTTAAGCTTGATACAATATAGGCACTGTTGAGTACTATTGCTATAAAGCTGTCAACCATTTAACTGATACCATATAGGCACTGTTGAGTAATATTGGCTATAAGCTGTATAGACCATTTAAGGCTGATACAATATAGCCACGGTTTGAGTAATATTGGGGCCTATAACAGCCTGTATAGACCATTTAGCTGATACACATATAGACACTTCTTTAGTAATATTGGCTATAAGCTGTATAGACCATTTAAGCTGATACAAATATAGGCACTGGTGAGTAATATTGCGCTATAAGCTTGTATAGGCCCTTTAAGCTGATACAATATAGGCACTGATAGTAATATTGGGCTTATACGCTGTATAGACCCTTTAGCTGATACAATATAGGCACATAGTTGAGTAATATTGGGACTATACACATGCCTGTATAACCATTTCGCTGAACAATATAGGCACTGTTGAGTATATTGGGCTATAGCTGTATAGACCATTTAAGCTGATACAATATAGGCAACTGTTGGAGTAAGATTGGGCTATAAAGCTGTAGTGTACTTTTGTTCTTTGACAATGGTGTGTGTGTGCAGTGTTCCAGTCATTGACTAAGAGTAATGCTCGACTACCTTTTGTACATTGCAAGTTCAGTACAAACACACGAAACTGTACGTAGTATGGGAGCTCCTGTATTTGCCTCAATGATTACTTTTGTTGCAGTTGTAACAACTCCACTGTTATTAATTCCTACTCATGGTGCTTTAATCTTAACTATTTGCCATCGTTTTGAGTTACTTTTCAACCCCTTGCCATAATGACACTAGCTACCCCCCCCTTTTTAGGTAAATTTCTGCCTTATGGTATTATAATGGCCTTCTTATTTAGGGCAAGGTTCCACTAGTATACCATGTTTCAGCTTTCCAGGAACTTTGATCATTCTATGCAAAAACTGCATGAAATAGACACAAGGTGGACATATTTATAGCCTAGTTTTTTTCTAACTCGTCGGCACTTGTCTTGTATATTTTGTAGACCATTGGACTGTCTTTTAATGCAGTTTTAGGCATCACTTTTCCTGCGGCTGTCCAATGATGAAAACAGAGTAAGGTTTATGCGTATACATATATTTGACCTGCAGAAAATAGGAGTGTAACTTATGCGTGGAACGACTGTTTTTTAAGGCAATCTCCCGCAGAGAAACCTTTAAAAACCCTGGATACATTTATTTGCAAGTCACACCTGCACTGCCAACCCAACACCTGCTGGGGCCATTACTCCTCACGAGAACACAAGGGCAACGGCTGCCAACACATCCATGTAACACACTGCCCACCCCAACCACCACCACACCCATTGCACACAGGACACACTCCCCCAGGCACGGTACAAAACCTACTTGTGTCACTACAACTACACCCCCTCAAAAGTGGATCTTCATGTGGCTGGCAATATCAGGCTTTGTCTTGAAACACTTGCTCAAATTTTCCCACTTGAACTCCCGCAAGCCAGTGGTCTAAAAGTGTGTGTGTTGAGTATAGAACGGGTATAAAACCTTTTCCCACCACTCTAGGCTTCTTGATTTCCTTAAACAACCACTGTGTCCTCAGGGTGGTGTTTGGTGAGTTCAGAACGGTATAAAACCTTTTCCCACACTCTAAACATTCATGATCTTATTTCACCACACTGTGTGTCAGGGTGTGTTTGGTGAGTACACCTTTTGTAGTAATCTTTTTCCCACACTCTAAACATTCATATTCTTAACACCACTAGTGTGTCAGGGTGTGTTTGGTGAGTTCATCCCTTTCTAGCAATCTTTTCCCCACACTCTAAACATTCAATATTCTAACACCACTGTGTGGTCGGGTGTGTTTGGGTGAGGTCACTCTTTGTAGGCAAATCTTTTTCCCACACTCTAAACCATTCATAATTCTTAAACACCATCTGTGTGTCAGGGTGTGTGTGGTGAGGGTCACCTCTTTCTAGCAAATCATTTCCCACACTCTAAACATTCATAATTCTTAAGCCAACCGACTGGTGTGTCAGGGTGGTGTGTGGTGAGGTCCACTCTTTCTAGTAAATCCTTTTCCCACACTCTAACATCATAATTTTTGACCCACTGTGTGTCCGGGTGTGTGTGGTGAGGTGACTCTTTCTAGTAAATCTTTATTCCTACACTCTAAGCATTCATAATTCTTAACACACGGTGTGTCAGGGTGTGTTTGGTGTAGTCACTCTTTGTAGTAAATCTTTTCCCACAACTCTAAACATTCATAATTTCCTTAACACCACTGTGGTGTCAGGGTGTGTTTGGTGAGGTCACTCTTGTAGCAAATCTTTTCCCACACTCTAAACATTCATAATTCTTACACCACTGTGTGTCAGGGGGTGTTTGGTGAGGTCACTCTTTGTAGTAATCTTTTTCCCACACTCTAACCATTCATAAATTCTTAACATATTAAACTACTTGTGTGTCAGGGTGTGTTTGTGGTGAGGTTCCTCTTTGTAGTAAATCTTTTTCCCCACACTCTAAACATGTCTATTCTTAACACACTGTGTGTCAGGGTGTGTTTGGTGAGTTCAGACGGGTATAAAATCTTTCCCACACTCTAGCATTCTGATTCTTAACACCACTGTGTGTCGGGTGTGTTTGTGATGATTGATACTCTTTCTAGCAATCTTTTTCCCACTCTAACATTCATAATTCTTACACCACTGTGTGTCAGGTGTGTTCGGTGAGTACCTTTCTAGCAAATCTTTTTCCCCCCTCTAAAACATTCATAATCTAGCAACACTGTGTGTCAAGAATGTTTCTCAAGCTCACTCTGGCTTTTGAATGTTTTGTCACACTGCTGGTGTAATGCCCATTATTCGGGAGATGATAGTATGAGTAATTATTATCATAACATTCCGAGTATGTCCTGTAAGTAATTCTTGTTTTTCAGTTTCACACTATGCTCCTCGTATTTCTTTCTTTGTCCGCCATCTTTTCTCATCAGTTGGCTCTGGCATTTGAATGTTTTGTCACAAGCTGCTGGAACTTCAGCTCACTGTGTGCCTTGTGGCCTGAGCTGCCTGCCTTCCAGGTGATTCTTCTTGCAATCACCCCTAGTACCCTCCCCCACGCCCCTGAGTCAGACGATCTGCTGCTACCCGGCCACTCATGCGCTGCTGCCCGCCCCACAGCCTCCAACCGCAGCCAACACTCTGGCCACCACAACGGGCGGCAGGTCCTAGCGGGAACCCTCGGGGATGCCCGCAGCGAGCCGGGTCTTGGATGTTGACCTCTGGCACCTGCAACAGTGTTGACTGTTGGAATTATCGCCCAACACATTTCTGGTCGACAACACTGTTTAGAATTCATTATGCGTGCTTTGATCGGTGAACTTCACCAGAGCGAGTTACCGCATTCTACTAAAACTGCTATGATACCCTATTTAGCTGGTAACTAAAGGTAATACTCAGCGTGCAGTGTTGTAAATGCGTTGGCTTGATTCTCTATCCTTGGGAAGGTAGTGTATGTTCCATTGTGGTCAGAGTTGCAACAGGCTGGGAGTGACCTCGTGGCTTGCGTGGTTACCTGGTTGCTGAAAACCTCTACCTAAAATTGCTGCGATGGTTGGGTCGGCCGAGGCATCTTTTCACCATGCTGAGCCGATATTAATCAGAGTGTGTTTTTACACTTAGTCTTTCTTAAACCGATTAATCGGTTAAAATTTACTCATATTATTATGAGCTTGCCTACACATTAGTGTATAAATCAACGCTAATCACTCCGACTTCATGTCCGTAGTGGCTTGACGCGTTACTAATTACCGGCCACATGAAATAATCTTCAGCTTGCCGTGACCGCCACGTATTTGTTGCAATAATATTTTAACTCGCCTACTGTGTCACTCACAGATTCTTAATACTAGTTAATCCTTTGATTTAATTGTGGTATTATAGATACTCCACCAAATTTATATCTAATTACATCTTATATACCCAATCCTATTATAATAGAATATATACATAGGTGGAATTTGTGTTCTAATCCCGAATTCTGACGGTAGGGCCGCCATTCCCCATTCAAATTACCCTTACCAAAATTAGAGCGGTTTTTTAGTGGATAATTTCCACAGTGACAGTCAGCCTCGGAGAGCCACGCCCGCTGCCTGACACTCTGCTCCTTCCTGCGGGGGTCCACACCCTGCTTCCTGCCTCACTCACACCACACTGCAAGGCCTCCTCTCCCTCCTCCTCCTCCTGAAGGGGAGGTGACTACTTGGACTAATAGGGTGAATAAATTACCGTGTTGATGAAATTGATGATAGAGGAGGGAGCAAACGTGAAGATGATTGGAAGTATTAAGATTGGTAAGTTAACCTTATGCAGAAGGAAGAGATAGACCATCAAACTAAGATTGAAATGGCAGAACTGCAACCCTGGAGAATCCTGGCGAAGCTTTTTTAGGCCGAGGTCAACGGATGATGCAAAGGTGCTGGAGGTGGATGCAAAACAAGCCGTCGAAGGAAGAGCAAAGGAAATGAAAGAGGAAGTAAGGTGCACAAAAATTGAACAAAGTAACGGAGGACGATAGAAAGCAACATGTTTTTTGAAGGTAGTTTAGTGAATGGGCTGAGAAAATTATATACAGTAAACCTCTCATATTGTGACTATTGGGCCGCAGGATTGGTCCGAGTATGCAAGGTGCCGAATAATGGGCGGATTATATATGAGGGGTGATAGGTATAAAAAAAAATAATAATAATAAATAAAAAAATAATAATAAAAAAAATCTAGTTGTATATACTGTATATAGGCTATGAAATTTTCGTCCCCCTAAAAAAAAAAAAAAATTCTAGGTGTATAGTATATTAGCTAGGACATGTTGCACCCCTAACAAAAAAAAAAAAAAAAAAAAAAAAAAAAAAAAAAATTCCTTAGTGCATTATATAGCTATGAATGTCCGACCCCTTAAAAAAAATAAAAAAACAAAAAAAAAAAAAAAAAAAAATTAGGAGGTCTGAACAACGGGGGTCCGAATACGAGAGGTTTTCCTGTATCAAGAAAAAAGCCCTGAAGGGAAAATGTTGTGAGGAAATATGTTGTACAAAACGGCATGGCAGTGATGTTGTTGTTGTTGTTGTTTAAGGGCGCGAGGATCCCTTGGGAACACTATGAGCCCTGGTGAGGCCCCTATGATGCGATAAACAGGCGCTGTAGTTACCTGTCTTCCTCGGGAAAGGGCACAGGTGAGGCGGATGCGGCGTGTTGCCGAGAGGGGGGAACACCACTGCCGCCAGCAGGGTGGGCAGGTCAAAGGGGGTTGACGTTCAGGCGATGAGTTGGGTGTGTAGCACCACACGGTGGGAGTGGAAGCGCGGACACTGCAGCAGAAAGTGTTCAATAGTCTCCGGAACATTTATGCCCCAGGGGCAGTGGGGGTCAGGGGACAGACGGAGGCGATGCAAGTGAGCTTGTGAGTTTCGTGTCCCCCAGGCGGAGGCGGGTGAGAGCGACATCAAGGACACGGGACTTTTTCCGTATCCACGGCGGGGGGAAAGAGTCACTGCGGTATTGGCCCATGGAGGTGATGCGGAGGGCATCGCCGAGCGTGTTGTTCCAGGCGGAGCGGCAGACCCGGGAGATGAGGCTTTTGGCCGCGGAGAGCGGCAGAGGTAAGGGTTCATGTTTACATCTGTTAAGGCCATCCTGGCAGCAGAATCAGCCACCTCGTTGCCTGGGATACCAGCGTGGGAGGGAACCCACTGAAAGGTGATCTCCCCCCCCTCGTTGGTAAGTGGAGAAGGGCCCTCTGGATGGTGGTGACGAGGGACGTAAGGACGTGGAGGGCGGGAGAGAGGAGGTGGAGTGAGGAGAGGGAGTCTGTGTAGACCACAGCCTTGCCCTTGGTGTGCCCGGTGTGGAGGGTATGATGGCCTGGTGGGGGGGCATAGAGCTCAGATGTTAAGACATCTTCTCCGGGGAAGCCTCCACGTCCTGCAGATGGAGGGGGCAGGATCGTAGAGGGCAGCCGCCGTGGAGGGGGTGAAGGGGAGTGAGAGCCATCTGTGAAAGCTTTTTTGTGGTGTGATAGAGCGATCTGTCCATCCGCCTGAACAGAGTCGCCGCCAGAATACTGGTAGAGTGCCGAGGGAGGAGGCCTGGAAGGTGCAGGGTAAACCTGGAGGAGGTGTCCAGCCGGGGTGGGAGGGGAGAGTGTGGGCTGGTGGGTTGTTGGTGGTGGTGGTGGTAGGCCTAAGATGGTGAGAGCCAGTAGGGCCCTAACCAGAAGGGGTTGCCTGGCACCCGGAGACCAAACTGGGGCGTGGTGATCCACACCGGGGCCAGCGTAGAGAGCAGCAAGGGGGTGAGATGGGGCGGGCTCATGATTTTGGTGGTCCTGCTGGCATAAATAAACCTTCTGTAGGTGGACAAGGGAGGATCCCACTTTCGGCATGCAGGGAGAGAACCGGGAAGATTTCATGGCCCCCATGGAGATTCGAAGCGCGGCATTCTGAAGAGGATCCACTTGGTCATGTAGTAGGGGCAGCCGACCCATAAATGCTGCTCCCGTACATGAGTTTGGGTCTGATGGTGGCAAGGTAATATTGGAGGGAGGAGACCCCGGTTCGCACCCCAACGGACCCCGGGTAACCCTTTTCATGACATCCAGGCGCTTGTTGCAGGAGGTGCGGAGATATTCCACATGCCCGGCCCAGGAAAGGCGAGGACCGTCCAACCGCACCCCCAGGAAGGTTTTGCGTCCTGGAGAAAAGGGACCGGCGGGCCGCACATTTTGGAGGGCAGGTGGGGAGGAAGCCGCTTGAGGGTAAAACACATAAGTGTGCTTTTAGGGGCACTAAACTTTCAACCCCAGGTGGTCACCCAGTCACCGGGGGAGATTGCTGCCTCTTGCGGGTTTGGGTCTGCGCCGGGGCCAACGTTGGGGCCCCGGGCTGACTACGGTATATCGTCAGCATAGATGAGGAGGTGGGAGTGGGCGGGAAGGTGGAGGTCGGAGAGGAGACGTTGAATAAAAGAGGACTTAGGATGGAGCCTTGGAGGAACGCCTCTGTGAATGGGACGGGAGGGCGACAGAGAGGCACCCACTGCAACCCGGTACGAGCGACCGCCAAGGAAGTCCTGGCCCCAGGCAAGGGTGGCCCCGGTAATGCCCATGCCGGCCAGCTTGTATAGGATACCCTCGTGTGGTGCCGTATCGAAGGCACCCCCAGTCAAGGAAGAGTGTAGTCATGACCTGGCGCTGACGGTAGTTGTCGCAAATATGGAACTAAAGCTGGCCCAGCACGCCCATTGTGCCCCTATGGGGTCGAAACCGCACTGCTCCTCCCTTAGCAGTCGCTTCTCCTCAGCCACCGGGAGAGACGTGTGGACACCGGGGCGCTCCATCAGCTTCCCCAATAAGGAGAGGAGAGCTATGGGCCTGTAGGAAGATGGGAGAGAAGGATCTTTACCCGGCTTGTGGATGGGATGATGACAGAGGGCTTCCAACAGGTGGGGTAATTTCCTGTCTCCCAGCTGGCATTGTAAATGCGTAAGAGGCATTCCTGTAGGGGAGGGGAGAGGTGGGTGAGGAAATCGTAAGGGATGTGGTCGTGTCCCCGCTGCTTGCCAGTACGCAGTGTGGACAGGGCCGCATCCAGTTCCCGCCGGGCGTAAGGCTGGTTAGCTCGGAAACCAGGGGAGGCGATGGAGGTAGAGGTGGCTTGGGGGAGGTCCGCAGGAGGATGGAGAGTAGGGGGAAGCCCGATCTTCTGGTGGTAGTGCGAGCCAGAGCCTCTGCCTTCTGGGGTCATCCAATAGAGACTGGGCACCATCCGTCAGAGGGATGGGGTGATCCCCCTTCCTCCCCTCCATAGAGTGCAGAAGTCCCAGGTTCTTTTGGGTGGAGGAAGAGGAGGAGAGGGAGGGCAGTGGGAAAACCCCCGGCACTCCTCTGGGGCCCTTTAAAGGGTATCTTGAAAGCTGAAGGCGTTGAGGAGGGCGGTAGTTTGGGGCCTGCCAGTATCGGGTGGGCCTCCGCCACTGGTTCCAGGCCCGACGGCGGGCCAGTACTGCCCGGGCACAGTCGTCATTCCACCATGGCTTCCAGGGCGACGGGGTGTGCGACGCGTGGCAAGGTGAAAGGCAGCCGCACCCGCCGTCTCCAGCGTCTGATGGGAAGAAGACCGGCGTCCTCCAAGGGTAGAGTGGGGGATATCCGGTGAGGGCTGGAGGGCCTCCCTGTAACGCGGCCACTCGGAGGATCTTATTCTCCAGGGGCAGGCAGCCAGGATGGGGCTTCGGGTGAGCCTGTGGGACAGAGCCAGCACAGGAAGGTGGTCACTCCCCATGTAAGGCCCAGTAGAGAAAGGGGGAGATGGTGAAGGCCGGGTCACCAATAAACAGGTCCAGGACCGAGGGAGCACCAGTGTGGGGGTGGAACCTGGTGGCCAACCAAGGGCGGGCCCAGCAAGGGAGGGGAGGAGAGTCCAACATTATCCTGAACAATGTGTTACCTGAAGGGTTCCGTTTGTGGGGGGGCAGGTCAGGCTCCCAGCATTGGTGGTGTGCGTTAAAGTCCCCCATGATGATCACCGGGGGAGGGAGAGAGGCGATATAGTGTTCGATCTCCCCGTGAAGTGGCGGCACCACCCGGGTTGTATATTACTGCCCCGGTGAGCCAACCTCTCCGGAGGCTAACCCTGGCAGCAACTATCTCCAGGCGCCCACCCCTTGCCACTGGGGAAGGGGAAGCGGGGAGTGGAGCAGCACTCTCGGAGGGCAAGGAGGACACCTCCACCACGGCCCTGTTGGCGGTCTTGCCTGAGGATAGAGTAGCCCGGAAGGTTGAGCGCGAGGTGAGGGGGGAGCCAGGTCTCCCCACAACCCGACCACTGAAGGAATGAGTCCCGCAGGTAGGTTTGCAGTTCAGATGATTTCCGGAGGAGAGACCTGGCATTCCAGAGGAGGAAGGTGAGGCCATATCCCATTCAAATAGGGAGGAGATGAGCATGGAGAGGGTGGGCCACAGATAGGTGAGAATGGCTGGCACAGGTGTGCCCTTCTGGTAGAGGTTTGGGAACCCTTCCAGAGGAGGGGGAAAAGAGAGGATTACTGTATCCACGGAGGGGGCGGAAGCAGCTGGTGCTGCAGTTGAGTGATCAGGATGCCAGGCGGGGCGGGAGGCCTTGGGGACATAACGGGGGACGGGATCAAAGGAGCGGGATGGCGAAGGCACGTCCTGGTTTCCCCCCACGGTGGGGTGGCGAACCGTGCGGCCCGGGGCACTTCAGCCTCGATGGTGGAGTGGGTGAATTCAAACTCGAGATCTTTGGGGGGGTGGGTGTGAACGGAGGGGCCTGATATCCGGGCGGTCGACGAGGTTGAGCAGGCGGATGCGACGGCGCACAGGAGGAGGGGTGCTGCCGGTTCAGGGTCGACGACGGGAGCCTGAGGCAAGGAGGCATCATCTTCCGGGGCCTCCTGCGCGGGCCGTACCTATTCCCTGTGGCGATGGCGGAATACGACATACCTGGGGTGGACCGCCGTAGCTTGGGGGTAGAGTAGGGGCAGCTGGTGCAGGCTTGGTTTGGGGATGGTTGTGGCCTGCGGAGGGCCGGAAGGCTAGGCAGGTTTGGGTCCCTCAGCTGCGTGTTAAGGCGTGCAGGGGCGTCCCCTCCGCGCCAAGTCAGCATAGAGCTGCTGAGCCCGGCAGTTGAAAGTGCAGTGCGCAGACCTGGGCCCATGTGGTCCCCCCACTGGAAACAGCGAAAGGGCCTGGTGCAGGTGATGTCGTCTCGCCTGCATGGGTGAGGCCCGCTGCACCTGGAGCATCGCACTGTTTGACCTGCAGGTGTTGAGGGAGTGGCCGATCCGATGGCACCCAGAGCAGCGGAGCAGAGGGAGGAGGTAGGGGCCCTGCCCAGTACACCAACTGGGAGATGGACACCTTTGTGGGAAGGGTCCCATCACCTTTTGGCGGAGCCACCTTCCAGTGGTGTACCTGGGCAGATTGGGGCCGGGATCCAGGTGATCTCGACCACCTCGCCTCCATCGAAGGATCGAAGTCCCTCCGGACCTCAGTGATGTCAGTTGAGTCATCCAGGGGCCCCACCCTGGCGTAATGGTAGTCAGGGCCTTCACGCTCAGCCCTGCGGCAGGTGACCTCCCATTCCCCCAGGGTAAAGGAGGCCTGCCCCAGTTTTAGGTACCTGGGGATTTGTGCTCCCAGATCACAACAACAAGGGCACAGCCGTTTCCCAGGGGGCGGGTTTCCCCCTCGAGGACATACTTGCCGAGGGGCGAGAGGTGGAGAGCATGGGAGACCCGGCACGGATTAGCAAAGACCCTTGCACCCGACGCAGCTCTGAGGAGGGGGACGCCTGGACATATGCAAACCCGAGAGACAGGGTGTCGGAGTCGGTGCGAGGGGCCTTATCAGGACCTTCCTGCGAGGGAGAAGGCCCGTGCCCTCTTTGCTGGCGGAGGGAAGGAGGACAGGAGGGGTTCATCCTCCTGGGGCATCCATGGCTGGCTCGGTCCCCGGTGACGTGTCAGACATGGCGGCGGGGAGACGGAAAACACAGACGAGGAGCGCTGTACACACTACCCAGCGATGGGTGGTAGGCCCACAAAGGTCAAGCACAAGGGCTGGCGATGGCGAAGTCCCAGCAGTGCAGACAGCTCAAGCGACCCGAAGGGCAGCTGTTACACTGGGGATGAGAAGCGGAGCGAGAGCCGGTGAACCTATCACCACGGCTGCCGGGCTGTCACTCATGGCAGTGATGTACACGACCACAGATGTGATGATACCAGCAGCCTGCAACGGAAATTATTTATTAACTAAAGATCCGGCATGGTTGTCTAACAGACTCCATGCACTGTCCTGTAGCCGACAATCCACGGGAAATGGGTCAAAACTGCTAAAATACACGACTGTTTCGGCAAAAAGTATCAAATATTACCAGATTTTACTCCATTTGGAAAAAAGTTCTTATTTTACCTTTTTTAGATTTTTTAAGGTTTTTTTAGGTTGCCTATATACCGTACTGCCAAGTTCTCAGTTTACCTTGTGCACGTCCTGTGCCCCCAATCCCGGGGAAAAGGGTCAAAACAGCTAAAAAAACGACGGGTTTTGGGAAAAAATACAAAAAATTCCAATCTATACGCCAGTTTGGAAAACGTTCTTATTTTTCCTTATTTTAGGGTTTTTTAAAAGTTTTTTAGGTTGCCTGAACCTGTACTGCCTAAGTGTCTACAGTTTACCTTGTGCACTGTCCTGTAGCCGTTCCCGTAGAAATGGGGTCAAAAAAAGCTAAAAAACCGGACGTTTTCTGCCCTCCGTTTCTAGGTCCAAACCAAAAAGCTGTTTCCAACACTGCCGCCCCTTCTCTTCCCTTCCTCTCTTTTATTCTCTCTCTCCCTTCCTCTCTTTATTCCTCTCCCTTTCCCCTTTTTTTATTCTCTCTCTTCTTCCTCTCTTTATTTCTCCCCTCTCTCCCTTCCCCTTCCCCTCTTCTTCCCCTCCTCTTTCTCTCTTTTTCCCTCTTTCCCTTTTTCTCTACTCTCTCTTCATTCCTCTGTAGTGACATATACTTTTCAGCTACAAAAACATAAACAACGCTGAACAGGATACATTATACAGTCCGTTAAAATACTGTGTATCATCTTTAGTGGCACAGACAAGCATGTGAGGCTATAATTTGTTTAATTAAATGGCGCTGGCGACATTAAATGCAGGTGGGACTTACTTTTGTAGGTAGTGATTTGGGGAAAAAAAATGGCACAAAAAAAAAAACCCCGGAACTCTATCTTTAAATCTTACCAAAGTCAGATCAACATTTAAATCGTACAAAAATTAGTAATGGCCCGTTTTCACACCAAAGCCGGAGTTTTTTAAAACTTTTGGGTGCAATTAGGCTACATATCACTTTCCAATATTTTTGCGAGAAATCACCCAAAAGAAAAATATCTTTTTGGGCCCAAAAAAAAAACA
>JACEEZ010007703.1:0-5000 GCA_016584305.1 Chionoecetes opilio
TCCATGATTTCAGGAAAGTTAGAAGGGGCTATCTGGAGAGTCCATGTTTGGTGGGCCTTCGGCCCACCAAACACAGGTGGTGGGCCGCAGGCCCCAGCAATAGCCCTCCGCAGGAGCTAGCCAAAAAGTCCGCCCGGAGGACGGCTTTGCGGCTAGTATATTAATAAAAGCGAAAGTGTGTGTGTCTGTGTGTGTGTGTGTGTGTGTGTGTGTGTGTGTGTGTGTGTGTGTGTGTGTGTGTGTGGTATAGGTTCCGCCCCCCGTGGCGGAATCCCATCATATACCACATTTTTGGAACCAGGTTGACCAGGGGAAGGTTTTAAGCCCACTTATGAGATGATCCGGTCTTTTTTTTTTTTTTTTTTTAGCAGCCTATTAGCGAGAATTGTGAAAAAAAGTGGGTTGCGAGAATTGAGGAAGCCTTGATGTAGGGTGATGGGTAATGGGTGATTGAATGGGTGGGTTGATGGGTAATGGGTGTGGGGTGATGGGTGAGTGAATGGGTGGGGGTGATGGGTGATGGGTGAGGGAATAGATGGAGGGTGATGGGTAATGGGTGAGTGAATGGGTGTGTGGTGATGGGTAATGGGTGAGTGAATGGGTGGAGGGTGATGGGTAATGGGTGAGTGAATGGGGTGGGGGGTGATGGGTAATGGGTGAGTGAATGGGTGGGGGGTGATGGGTAATGGGTGAGTGAATGGGTGGGGTGATGGGTAATGGGTGTGGGGTGATGGGTGAGTGAATGGGTGGGGATGATGGGTGATGGGTGAGGGAATAGATGGGGGGTGATGGGTAATGGGTAAGTGAATGGGTGTGTGGTGATGGGTAATGGGTGAGTGAATGGGTGGGGGGTGATGGGTAATGGGTGAGTGAATGGGTGGGGGTGATGGGTAATGGGTGAGTGAATGGGTTGGGGGTGATGTGAATGGGTTGGCGTTAATACATACATTTCTACATCCATGATTTCAGGAAAGTTAGAAGGGGCTATCTGGAGAGTCTGTGTTTGGTGGGCCGAAGGCCCACCAAACACAGGTGGTGGGCAGAAGGCCCACCAATAACCCTCCGCAGGAGCTAGCCAAAAAGTCCGCCCGGAGGGCGGCTTTGCGGCTAGTATATACATATATATGTATATATATATATATATATATATATATATATATATATATATATATATATTATATATATATAAAATACTATATATATATATATAATATATATATATATATATATATATATATATATATTATAATATATATATATATATATATATATATTATATATATATATATAATATATTATATATAATAATATATATATATATATATATATATATATATATATATATATATATATATATATATATAATATATATATATATATATATATATATATATATATATATATATATATATATATATATATATATATATAATATGTATATAATATATATTATATATATATTATATATATATATATATTTTATATTATATATATATAAAATATATATATTTTATTATTTTATATATGATATATAAAATATTTTATATATATATAGTAAATATATATATATATATATATATTTTATATATAAATATTATATATATATTATATATATATATATATATATATATAAAATATAATATATAATATTTTTTTATATTTTTATATATTAGGGTGCATCAAAAAAATAAAAAGTTCCAAAATTGGGTTTCTGTCTGGTATTTAATTTTGTTCCACTTGATGAAAAAAAACTCTTGTTTAAAAATTTTCACAATTGAAGAATATTTAGAGGTCCCTCCCGCAATGTTAAATTTCGTAATATAGGTCCTTTATATCATAATGAAATGATCGAGGCATCTAAAAATTCTCCATATTATGAACTATTATGTGGGAACGTTGTAGATGCTATTATTTTTAGTCCTACGAATGTTTTTTTAATATTTCTCTTTTATAATAAATAAAACTTAAAAATTAAAATAGAAATTTACATTCATCTGCAGATTCACCCATGTTTCAGCATCCAGTCACAGCTACGGACTAAGTGTTGACTCATCAGACCTACCAGATCAATGACTACCTCATCAACTCGCCAGGCTAATCAGGTGTTTGGACTTGGTACTGCAATCTGCAAAGACGATGCTACAATAACTGGCTCCAGACTGCCAACTTGTTTGCAAGTTTTGAGGTGCATGATGTACCACTGCAATAAAAGCTGCTCGCAGTATAAGACCTGGGTTGTTGGATCAACAAGTCCACTTTTTACGGCCAAGCGGGTTTCTGCAGCAAGTAGCCATATTCTACATTCTACAAACAAGGCGAACATTCCAATGGCCCACAGAGCGTAGAGCTTGTGAAAAAAAATGTTGAGCTGCTAGATGAAAACAATAAACTGCGTTTGATTAACAAGAGTCGCCGAAATAAGCCATCCACTTTTGCGCGGCTGGGAAGACTCGCAGCGCCTGTTAGCATCGACATTTAAAGCATGGCCATCAAATTTGGGAGAGCCTTATAAAGGACCAAGAAAAAATTTAGCCTTTCTGCAGTCAATGAAAGGGGATAGGGCTCCCTCCCCTCGGTTCATTGGGATCCCACATCTTAAGCAGAACATTTCCAGGCGAACCTCTCGTCGAGAGGCAGAAGCGAAGCGACTGAAACGTGCCCCTTTGAAGAAAGGAAGCTACTTCCAGCACTGTCCAGTCTCCCATCTGTCGTAGAGGAATACAGTGAAGATTCTGCTACTGAAGAGAGCTCTCTTTGTGACAGGAAGAAAACTAGTGCTGCTGCAGTTAAACCCAAAAAACAAAGAAAACGTCACTAAAAGAAATGGCCTGGGACAACCACTTTTGTTCCCCCTGACTTCCCTTAGTAGACCAAATATTGTGTCACTAGAAAACGAGACTGAAGATGACACCAATGCAGCAAGCTGCATACACACAAGCAGTGATAGTTGAATCTGAAGGTGAGCTCTCTAGGTTGCAACAGCAGATCGAGCAAGGCGTAAGGTTGTTGGTGATATTGCAAAGAATTCGTTATAAATGGACACCTCCCAAGCTGTGCACGTTGCACTGGGACAGCAAGTTAACTCCAACACTTAAAAACCCCATCTTTGGGGACTGAAGAGCGTCTGACAGTACTTGTTTGTAATGCTACACAAAACCAAGCTACTTGGGGTTCCAAAGCCATAAGAAGGCAACCAACAAATCAGCAGGGTAAATCATTGCAGACCTTACAATAAAAACTCATGGCTGAGTGGCACTGCACAGACATAATTTTCAACATGACTTTTGACACAAAACAAGTTCAAACACAGGCCACCTTACAGCAGCTTGCATTTGCTATCCAGGATGCATTACAGCGACCACTCCTATGGTCTGCCTGTCGCCATCATGTTGGTGAAGTGATACTCTCACATGTCTTTGAAGACTTGAAGATTGAAGCATAAAAAGTCACCAGACATATCCTTATTACCCGACTTCGTAGCAACGGCATTCACTGCCACATACTTCAACAGAAGCACTCCTTTTTTGTTCAGATCATCACAGTGCAGTGGAAAAGGAGGTGTTAGCTCCAATGAAAGCTGAAATGGTAGAATGTGCCACAAAATGTGTAGAATTTCAGCGAGATGGACTACCGTGAATTATGTGAGCTGTCCATGGTTTGTCCCTTTTAAGCTTTCAGATAGTGAGGTGCGTTTCCGACGTCCAGGTGCACTTCACAAGGCAAGATGGCTAGCCAAATTGGTGTATTGCTTGAAAATAGCACTGAGTGAAAAACACATTGCTTGAACTGCCACGAGGTACTATTACTACTCACCATAAAAGTCTCCAAAGTTCGTGCGTTTGCTACTTTTGTCACTCATGTGTATGGTGTTTGGTGGCTCACCTGCATGAAGCTGTTGATCCCACCATGGAATGATTTGCAATTTTAAACAAACGCCTGCCCGCAATATGAGATTGTCAACAAAACCATTTCACAGTCTGCAGTCCCAGCAATGAAGCGGCATCTCTGGTATCTAACAGCCGAGATGATTCCATTAGCACTGTTTAGTGAGGGAAGTGCCACCCTTGGATCGTCAAGCTATTGCAGATGCCCTGCTTTACATCAAGCCTCTTCTTGGTGAACTAGATGCTCCACGAATCGCTTTGGGGCAGGTTGGGGCAAACCCAAATTCCCAACGATAAACTGCATCAACACGCTTGAGTGACCTGGTTGAAGTAGGGCTCCTGGTTTACTATCTACCGTCTAGAGATTGATGACAGTTTTCTTCAACTTCCCGTGCTGAGTGGGGCATGCATGAGTGCTTGCCTACATAGGTAGCAGTGAAAATGTGGCCTCAGTGAGTGAATTAATGATGCTGCAGAAAGAGGGGTGAAAAATCTCATCTGATTTCGTTGACACTGCAAGGTCGATGGCCACTTCCAGAATGTACTTCAGGTTTTTGAGCAGGACAAGAAGTCAGCAACCAATCTACGTAAACTTCGTAAACGTAGCCAATACTGATGCTCTTGAGTAAAATTTATTCATTTGTGAATTTAAAAATCGGAAATTTATTAGATATAGACAGTATGAGGGACAATATTTGTGACAATTCAGTGACAAACATATATATAACGCATATGTGTAATTTCAGTATGTGTAATCCTAAAATCTTATCATTTTTTTCCCATTAACATAATGAATAGAAACAGATCACATGAAAGCTATGTTTAATATATAATAGTTTTGCTTTATCTCAAACATTTTGACATATTACACTTCATTTAATATTGTAAATTAATTTAGGAGTGTAAAATTTTGTACAAGTAATCCTAAACAGGAACATTTGAATTCTTTTCCCCTCTGAATAATTAATAATAAATTGGTAAATAAAGCCATGTTTAATTATTGTAATATATTTGTATATGTCTAAAAATGTTGAAAGTAGTTATATTTATTCAGTTTAACGATTATCTTTGACTTTTAATGTTTACAATTACGTAACCAGTGCAGAAATTTAACAA
>JACEEZ010007703.1:10000-15000 GCA_016584305.1 Chionoecetes opilio
TTTTTTTTTTTATGTACATACTGTTCAAATTAACCGGGGCAGTGCCCCCTTGCGTCGGAGATACGGGGAGCTTGCCTCCCCAGGTTGGTAAACGCCCCGGCATTGCCGGGGGGGCGAACCTCCCTGTCCCCCCCCCCCTCGAGGTCCCTGACTTGCTCCAGTTCCCCCGGGCGCATCCTTAATCGCCCGCCCTATCATGCACTATATAATTAATACATCTCTATCTGCTGCGTAACCTCCTGGTGGACCTGTGATACTCAAGGCGGTCCTAAAGCCCTGCTGCGTATGTCTCGCCATGCCCCGGGGTCTCAGGAGGAACCCAGGGGAAGTCACAGGGGCAGGTGTCTAGCAGCTAGCAGGGCGTCATAGCAGAGTACTGTAGAGTTTCACCTCCGCCCCTAGCCCCGCCGCTTGTCTCGCGCAATGCCCCGTGATCCCCGGGGGCCCAGGAGAGAAGCCACAGAGGCAGGTAGTGTTGCAGGACGTCGTGGCACCGTAGAGTTGCACGTACCCGCCCCCTGGGGCAAAAGGGGGCGCTCCTTGGTCGCCCCGCCGCGGCCCCGAGATCCCTGGGGGCCCAGGAGAACAGCCACAGGGGCGGGTGTGTTGCAGGGACGTCGTGACACCGTAGAGTTGCACCCCCGCCCCGAGGGGCAATGCGGGATGATCCTCCGTCGCCCCGCTGCGGCCCCGAGGATCCCTGGGGCCCAGGAGAAAAGCCACAGGGGCGGGTTGTGTTGTAGGACATCGTGACATCGTATAGTTGCACTTACCCCGCCCCGTGGGCAATGCGGGGCGCTTCTTGGTCGCCCCGCCGTGGCCCGAGATCTCAGGGCCCAGGGGAAACACAGGGACAAAGCCACAGTGGTCGGTGCTCTGGCAGGACGTCGGGGCACTGTAGAGTTGAGCTGCACCTGCCCCGGGGCAAAACGGAGCATTGGACGTTGGGGCGTCGTTTAAGGGCGTGGCGTGTGTTGGCAGGCGCGCAAAGTGGAACTCAGCCACATACCCGAACGCGTGCGCCGCTCCAATAGACCTGGAAGGAATACACGCGTAAACTCGCTGACTGCCCTAAGACAATACACTAGTCTCGTAGTAACGTAAGAGATAACCGTGACGCAGTAATGCGTGTGCACGCACCGGAGGATATAGAGATTCTGATCCTCTCTCCTCTGTGTTCAGGCCCTTCAGCGGCAGGCCAGGCTTTCTGTTGTGGGTAGAGGGCAAAGGTTATATCAGTGCGACAGTCAATCATCCAAGGTGCGAATTGAGGGGTTAAAGGTGATGGCTCCTTGGACGTTGGCAACTCTGTTGGGTCAGCAATAAGCAAATGCCTTTCCACTTCTTCCCATCTTTCGTTCCTTCTTCCTCTCTTCTCTCTTCCCATTCCTCACTTTCTCTCTCCTTCCTCCCGTCTCAATCACTCCCTCCTCCTACTCCTCCTCACTCCTTCCTCCTACTCCTCCTCACTCCTTCCTCCTACTCCTCCTCTTTGTGGACGCTCATCTGCTGAATACCTAGGTCAGCAAGACTGCAGATAGCCTTTGCTCACCCCTTGATGGTTTGATAAGGAACTGTGGTGTAGGCGAAAACATTGTCGCTTATCTCTCGTCCACTACCGTTATTAGAGACTTTCTCTCTTCCCTTATTCTCTTCTTCTATTTCCTTATTTATCTTCCTCTCCTTTCCTACGGACCCTCACAGCTTGTATAATAGGTACTCATATAACATTATTATAATGATGAGTGTGCTCTTACTCGTACCGATGGATATGTGCAAATGTATATATTTATGTGTACTATTTGTATTTTGGAAATGTTATAGAAATGCCAAAATTGAAAATTAACGTAAAAATAAAGCAGCTTGCACACGATATTATGAAATAAATCACAAACAGAATGTGGGGAGTGTCAATGTGAGAGCAAGGAGAGTGCACGTTGGGAATTTAAATTGTGATGATTTGTAGAATGTGGAGCTCTGGCGAATGTGCCCATGTTTTGTAGAGATTATAAATGTTTTTATGATTGCCTTTATAGTATAGAGGTATAAGGGGCATTGCCTTGTGATTATTCTAGATCCCTCATGTGTATGAGACGGCCACTTGTATGGAGAAAAACGAAATGTACATAATATATGTTGGGTAATCGATGAAGAAAACAAGTTTTCCCTTTTAAGGACAGTCATGTCTCAAAAACAGTACACAAAGATCACAAACCACAAAGATCCAACCACATTGATTCCATCCATTGGTATTCCATCCAGGTGGGCTGTTTTCTCGCTCTCTCTCCTTGCACTCTTTTCTCGAGGCCACACTATATAACTAAGTTATGTGGTGTCACTATCCAATGTCTGCATCAATTCACAGCAGGCTTTTCAGAGAGTGCAGGTCAAGGGGCCACTAATTGTATGTTTAGAAGTCTTAAGTGTAAGTGTCTTAAAAGTAGGAGAAGGAATTAATCTTGAAGCTGGCATTCCATGATATATAGAGGTTCTACAAGGTGTACTGATGTACTGTCTGTATTTTAATCATCTCTGATACGAAAAAACAGGGATGAATTCCAAAAAGAAGATGTAAAGAAACACAGCAAACAAAAAAGATTCATCTGCTTGTGTTTAAGTTTATTGAAACTGTTCGCCGTGAGGCATGTGTGTGTGTGTTTTTTTTTTTTTTTTTTTTTTTTTTTTTACATCACAAAGGACTGGCGAAGTGCACACCAAAAAAAAGTAACACAAAGCCCGTTTAGTTGCCAGTCCCTATAAGGAAGACAGTAAAATAATAAAAAAAAGAGGGGTGTGCCAATTTAGTTCTGGAGGTGTCTTGCTACTCTTCTCTTGAAAATATTTAAGTCGTAGGAAGGTGGAAAATAGAAACAGGAAGAGAGTTCCAGAGTTTACCAGTGAAAGGGATGAAAGCGTAAAGATACTGATTAACTCTTGCATTAGGAAAATGGACCGAATAGGGATGATAATGAGTAGAAAGTCTTGTGCAGCGAGGCCGCGGGAGGGGAGTTGATGAGACGAAAAGCTTTTGACTCAACCCTGTTTAGGAGAGCTGTATGAGTGGATCCTCCCCAAACATGGGGAGGCGGTAGCGGAGTGGATAGCGTCTCCGACTGGCGTTCTCGGTGATCAGAGTTCGATCCCCGAAGAAACCCAAAACCTTTCTGCACCGTCGAGTGGCCTAAGAACACCCACATGTCCTGCCCATCAACTCTACCTTCGATTGCTAGTGCATCGGAGGACACAGGGGGGCGACATGAGCCTCTAATCACAGGCGTCACTATAAGAATCCTGCCTGCGCCACCACGGGCGAGGACCAACCATCATCACAGCCCTCAAGTGAACCTTCAGAGCGTACCATCCGAGCCCTGGGTCACCACTGCCTACAGGCGCTATAGGCACAAAATGTAAAAAAAAAAAAAAAAAAAACATGTCAGACATACTCCCATGTTTGGGGAGGACAATTAAGGTTGACAATGGCAGGCCTACACGCGGCCTCCGTTACGTTTCTGAAGATGACACACAGGCCGTGATAGCTGCATGATCTCAAGGACAGCAAGTGTACCCAAAAACAATGCTTATGACCATAATTAATGGCCGTAAGTTGTTGCCTGATACTTAAGGTTACTAATTGTTAGTCATCATGACCTAGACTTACACATCATTTACTCTTCATCATGAGTTTAGTGGTAGTAATCATGACACCAAACATCACCAAGAACCATCATGAATATTAGACGTGTAGCTGTCCTTCTGGTTTATGGGACTGATAGTGCTGTGAAGTGTTGGGGAGGTGTATCCATCTTCTTTCCCGTGAATACAGAAGTGAGACAAGGGTGCGTCGTTGCCCCATAACTTTTCAACACTTCTATAGATTTGGTATTGGGTAAAGTTGTAGACCAAAGTTATTGTGGAGCATCCCTCGGAAACACCAAGATCACTGATCTTGATTTTGCGGATGATGCAGTAAACTTTGCCGAGTCGCTGGAGGTCCTGGTGATGGCTCTCGAGGCGCTGCACGAGGAGGCGAAGCCTTTGGGACTTGAGGTCTCCTGGCTCATGACCAAGGTCCAAGTGTTTGAAGGCTTACTAGATGAAACAGTACAGTCTCTTCATTCGTGCGGCGAGGACATTGAGACGTTGGAAAGCTTTACATACCTTGGTAGCGCAGTCCATAATGATGGCGGGTCGCGTCAAGAAGTCTTACGGTGGATTGGCATAGTCTACCGTCTTATGAACTCGCTCAGCAGGAGTATTTGGCGTTGTCGGTACCTGTGCAAGAGAACAGATCCAGATCCTCAAGTTGCTTGTGATCCCTGTCTTACTCTATGGTTGGGAGACATGAACACTAAATAGCGATTTGAAGAGGCGAATCGATGCCTTTGGTAATAAGTTTCTTCGCAGAATCATGGGGTATTGCTGGGATGATTACGTGTCAAATCAGCGATTGCACCGTGAGACTGAATCGAGGCCTATTACCTGCATAGTCCGTCAGCGTCAACTTCGGCTATATGGGCATGTGGCACGCTACCCTGAAACCGATCCTTCCCATCGGATTGCATCTGTAAGAGACAATCCGGCGTGGAGGAGGCCAAGGGGGCGCCCACAAGGCTCGTGGCTGGGGCAAGTTGATGTTTCTTGTAGAGAGCTGCTTGGTATGGGAAAGGAGCCTGCATGGGAACTCGCACGTGGTGACCCCGGGAGTGGCGTCGTAGGGTGTGCGAGGCGACGCGCCCCCCGGCGTATGCCCCCAATGATTGATTGATTGATCCTTCTTAGGAACAGGTTAATGTGAGCCAGCTTACAACAAGAAGGAAAGGTGGAAGTAGATAAACAAAGACGGAAAAGTTTGACCAGGCAGAGTTTCAAGCACAAAAGCACAGTTTATGAGAACAATAGGAGGATTGAAGACCAATAGAACAATACGTAGAACAATATATATCTATAATAATATAAGCGAAAGAGTGTGTGTGTGTGTGTGTGTGTGTGTGTGTGTGTGT
>JACEEZ010007703.1:20000-27500 GCA_016584305.1 Chionoecetes opilio
AAGGGATTTGTGAAGGTCTGGAGAAAATAAAACCACTAATAAGGGCGGGAAAGGATTCTAGAATTTTACCAAATGTGGTTCAGACTTCATATTAGTTTAATTGAAACTTTTTCCACCCATATTTTACATTATGTTGGTACTAATTTGTGGCCTATTATGGTACCTGCAATGTAACAGTGTTCAAGCAAATAAGAAAGGTCCAGAATTCATATTTTATTGTAAACATACTTTTTGCTCTGGGATGCGGGGCCCTTGCGGGAGCGGGGCCTAGGCCATGGCCTACTCGCCCCCCCCCCTAAATCCGCCACTGTGCATGACATGGCCATTCTCGCAGTGATAATCTCCGTTTGCACACACGCATGTTTGCAGCTCTGTTCACCTCCGTGTACGTCATATATGTGTAGGCCTATGCAATCCCCGCACCCTTCGTACACGTACACCACAGGTTTAGCTAGCTCGCTTGGAAAACGTCACCACAAAAATTGCAATTTTTCTATGTTTGTTTCTTCGTGCCAACGAAGCAATGAAAGCAGAAATATTTGACCTAGATGTTCAGTTGTTCACATATATTAAATTTTGTAAATATATTTCCTCCCTTATACGTTACCCTTACCCCCCTTCTAGTAGAGCTCGTTAGTCGTTACATCGAGCACATTTGGCAGAAGGGTTGCCAGATGCACAAACCACAAAATATACTTTTGGCATTCACTTTACTTTTTTGCCATTTTCAATTTTTCATCATAAAAAATGAAATTCAATTGGCGAATATTTCTGGCAAATTCCAAAATTTGTTGAGTAATTTCTGGCAAGAAATACAACAGTTGGCAGGACCTGGCAATTCTGTCTGGCAGTGACATAGGACGTGGGACAGTGAGGTGTAGGCTACTGGACTAGTCTCGCTTAGTTTCCGTTCGCACACTGGAATGAGTAATCATGTCGGCATCTTCACCAGTTATCAAATTTGCGTTCAAGGACCACAAGTAGTTTTTTTATAAGAAACACGGAAACCAGAAGCACACTGCAGTTTGTACTTTCTGCAAGCAAAGCATCATGGGCAAGGCTGGCACAACGGCATTTTTAATTTGGCATTTTTAATTATTTTTGCCTTTGATACCTGAGACTATATGGAAAATGTAATTAGGTCCATTATATTCAAAGGTTTATTATGAGAAAAAAAAATTAAACCCATTCCTTACAAACAGGACAGGACAATACAATTTAGTATATACGCAGTACAGACCAACAACATTCAGATAATAGTCATATTTATAAAAAATATTTTCATATGCCTGTTCTTGGTCTTTTCATATGTCTGTTTCGGAGGGTCTGGTCTTGGTCTCGGAGGGTCTTGGTCTTGCTCTCGGAGGGCTGGTCCTGGTCTCGGAAGGTCTGGTCTTGGTCTTGGTCTCGAAAGGTCTGGTCTTGGTCTTGGTCTTGGTCTCGGAGGGTCTGGTCTTGACTACAACACTGGAAATGAGTGACGTAGGCAGACACCTTGCAGAAATGGCGGTGGAGTATGACCCTCAGTTAGACAGGGCTCAGGACTTCAAGGCCAACATCTTGGATACACTGAGGAGATATGAAGAGCTCTACCAGCAAAAGAAGGCTAGTGCTTCCCAAATGAAGATCAGCCACTTCTTCAAGCCAAAATCTTCACCTACACCACCTCCCTCCATCCCCACGTGGTCCCCACCTGGTCCACCAGTGTGTCCCGCCCCCACCAGTGGTCTCCCCACCATGGTGCCTTCCACCGAGTCCCAGTCCACCGTGGATCCCTCCCCAAGTGAGCAGGACGAGGAGAATTTTAGAATTACATCACACGATATTATTTCTTTCCAATGATCAAGAATATAGAACTCTTTTATATATATATATATATATATATATATATATATATATATATATATATATATATATATATATATATATATATATATATATATATATATATATATATATATATATATTATATATATTTATATACACACAAACCTCGATTTCCCGAACCTCGATTTCCCGGAAATCGGATTTGCCGGACAAAATCCGAGGTCCGGGGATATGTCAGAGCCTCGGACAATTTTTTTTTTTTTTCTTTTTTTTAAAACTTTGAAATGCCTGGTCCTGTTCGTAACTTGACCAAGTTGTCCGGCGGTCCGAGCGTCTCCTGTCATCCCTGGTCAGTGTCCGCGCCTCCCGCCAGGTGGCAGCATGCTCAGCGGTCGTATTGTTTACATTTGGGCACACTGACATTCACGGTTCACCTGCACAGCCTCCGTCAGTCACCTGACTCCCACTGCCCCTGGTGCAAGAACATTTCTGAGACTATTAAACACTTTCTGCTGCCTCCCGCCAGGTGGCAGCATGCTCAGCGGTCGTATTGTTTACATTTGGGTACACGAAACTCACGGTTCACCTGCACAGCCTCCGTTAGTCCCCTGACCCCCACTGCCCCTGGTGCAGGAACGTCTCTTGAGACTATTGAACACTTTCTGCTGCCTCCCGCCAGGCGGCTGCATGCTCGGCGGACGTAAAAGTCCGCGGTGGGGTAGTTGATATTGGCGGTTGCCGGACAGTAAATACTAGAGTAGGATAAACGTCCGGGGGTGGGTAATGGCATCGGACGTGTTTTTTTTTTTTTTTTTTTTTTTTTTTTTAAACTTGCGATTCCCGGACTTTTGCGGTTCCCGGACCAGTGCTCCCCCCTATTAGTCCGAGAAATCGAGGTTTGTGTGTATTTATATATATATATATATATATATATATATATATATATATATATATATATATATATATATATATATATATATATATATATATATATATATATATATATATATATATATATATATATATATATATACATATATATATATATATATATAAGTAATAATAAAAGCGAAAGTGTGTCTGTCTGTGTGTGTGTGTGTGTGTGTCCGCGATAGATGCTGCCCCCCGTGGCACAATCCCATCATATGGCACAGTTTTGGAACCAGCTCGACCAGGGGCACATTTTAAGCCCACTTATTAGATAATCCGATCACTTTTATTTTATTTTTATTTTTAGTAGCCTATTAGCGAGAATTGTGAAAAAAAAATGTGGGTTGCGAGAATCGAGGAAACCTTGATGTAGAGTGATGGGTAATGGGTGGGGTGATGGGTAATGGGTGTGGGGTGATGAGTGAGTGAATGGGTGGGTGGTGAGGGAATAGGTGGGGGGTGATGGGTAATGGGTGAGTGAATGGGTGTGTGGTGATGGGTAATGGGTGAGTGAATGGGTGGGGGGTGATGGGTAACGGGTGAGTGAATGGGTGGGGGGTGATGGGTAAGGCGTTAATACATACATTTTTACATCCATGATTTCAGGAAAGTTAGAAGGGGCTATCTGGAGAGTCTGTGTTTGGTGGGCCTTCGGCCCACCAAACACAGACTCTTTGTCAAGTCAAGTCATTGTCTTCAAGTCAAACACAGACTTTTGGTGGGCCGAAGGCCCACCAAACACAGGTGGTGGGCCAAAGGCCCACCAATAGCTTTCCGCAGGAGCTAGCCAAAAAGTCCGCCATGAGGGCGGCTTTGCGGCTAGTATATATATATATATATATATATATATATATATATATATATATATATATATATATATATATATATATATATATATATATAATATATATATAATATTATATATATATATATATACGCATATATAATATATATATATATATATATATATATATATATATATATATATATATATATATATATATATATATATATACGTATATATATTTAATAAGCTTTTACCTGTGTTTATGTATACCTAACCTGACCGTAATGTAACGTAACAGTAACCTAACTTGACCATTACTGGCAGAAATTACAACTTGGGGGGCGGATGGGGGAATGGGGCGGAAGCAAATAAGAAAATATTACCTTTATTGCCGTATTCTTATTTATGTTGGGCAATTTTCTTCCATTTGATAGGTTTTATTTTAGTTCCTTTAAGTGATTTAAGGCCTCATTAGTTGTGCAGCTAAATAATAACTATAACATGACCATGACAAGCTTGACTCCCGATAGTGGGAAGAGCTATGAAGATCAGGGAAGTGAATAGTGAAATAAAAGTGAATAAATTAAGAAAATAGGTGATATATGGTATGGTTTGTTTTGTTGTTCTCGGTAGCAGGGCGCGGAGACAAATGCCTCCTCCGCCCTCCGTCCCCCAACAAAATATCTCCTTGGTTCAGGGCTGCCAACCCAAGCGCAGTCGTGGATCAACATAAGACCATGTTAGCTCTCGATGGTAGTGTCTAAGAAACGCGTTATTGGCATTGGTACCACTTGAGTCAAACATGGAAGCTCCACATTTACAAGGAAAATATGGGAATAGAATTAGATAAGATAGAAAAAAAATGTAAAGATTTGTTACATGTAAAAGGAGAAATAGAAGGATGGAAGGTTAGGATAGTTGTAGTATACTTCAGCGTAAGTGATGCAGGGAGAAACAATGAAATGAAACAAGAGATAGAGAAGATAATACAGGAACACACACAACCACTCATGATAACTGGGGACTTTAATGGCCATGTTGGCTTAAAGGGAAAACAGAATGTGAACAGAAATGGTGAAATAGTCCTACAATGGATGGAAAAACACGGCTTAATGATGATGAAATCCTAAATGATGATGAAAAATGTAAGGGAGAGTACACATGGGGTAGAGAAGAACAAAAGAGTGTAATAGACTTTGCTTTGGTGACGGATAAGTTTTATAAGAGATTCCACGGAATGATGATAGACGAGGAGAAAGAAAACTTTGACGTATCAGACCATGATTTGATAGAAATAGTAATACAGGTAAAGGAAGAAAGGAAAGAGTACAAGGAAAAAGAGTGGATAGTGAAAGAATACTACAGGACAGATAAAAGAAAATCATTGGAGTGTTTTAGGAAAAATTTAGAAGCACAAGTAGTAGGGAAGGAGAATGAAAGTTTAGAAAAGTTAGAGTGGAGAATTCAAGAAACAGTGAATAAAGTATTAAAATGTACATATAGAAGAAAAGAGAAGAAAAATGGTGAGGGAGAAGAAGCTATATGGATAAATGATGAAATAAGGAAGGGGATAAAGGAGAGGAGAAGACTAAATAGCAATAGGAGAAATGCACAAAGTAAAGATGAGGAAGAGAAGTGGAAGGAAAGATATAGACAACAGAAGATAAAAGTGCAAATACAAATAATTAAGGAAGGAAATATATAAACACGAAGAGAAATTAACAAGAGAAATCAAGGCAAGTAAAGATGGAAGGAAAAAGATGTGGGAATATATCATAATATTAAAGGGAGAAAAGATCAAGGAAAAGAGTGCACTAAAGCGGCTATCACACGGTGCGTTTCGTCGGACTGTTTCGTCGAACTTGCCATTTGGTTGGACTGTTTGGTCGAACTTCGAGGGTCATTTCGCCGAACATGTTCGATGAAATGGTTTTGTGAAATGATACAAAATGTTGCACATATGTCGAACATACTCTGGGGTCAAAATAAGTCTATACTTTTTCTGTAAGTTATAAATAGTTTTAGCAATTATTAAGCATTGAAATGAACACCATCATATAATACGTTACAGTAAAATTAATACAGATCAGTCTATATTATATATGTGATAGATTTTCAGAAATATGAAGCTGATTTGATGTGTTTGCGGTAGAATGATTACTAGTAAAATATGAGATCTGAGAAGTATACCGGGGAGAAAATGGAAATGATGCGTGTGGTTTTCACTGAAATGGGATGTGAAATGAATGAGGTGGTTGAAAGGACAGGAAGAGAATGGCTGTTATTGCTGCTGGGACTGTGTGATGACTGGTGAGACAAGGGGACGGATGATTGAGGCAGGGAAAGAGTTGGAGAGAATGTGGTGTTTGTTTGTTTGTTTAGGGGATAATTCCTCAGAGCCATAGTGATCTACCGCTCGGGCTTAGTGTTGGGGGAAGCCACCACCCCGGGAGGGGGATCATAAACCCTCGGCTAACACCCGATACCCATTCACTGCTGGGTGGACAGGGGCTCGGGTTTTAAGAAAGACCACCCATCTGTCTTCGCTCCGCCCGGGGATCGAACCCGGGACTTCTCGGTTGTGAGCCGAGCGTGCTAACCACTACACTACGGGGCCACCTGTAATATCAAGATCCGGTAAAATGGACGAGGACTGCGCGGTCCTTTTCTGAGACACTGACTACATATGGTATTATTTCACACTAGGACCGAAATTGCTTACACAATTGGGCGTGTGGTTTTGGGCCATTGGGCAATTGGGCGGGCGGGCGGGTCGCCCGCCACAGGTTTCGATGGCCACAGGTAACAGTGGCCGGCGGCCGCCCGCCCGCCCGCCCGCCACTCGATTTAGGGCTCTGCCACGCCCTGCTGGGATGAGACTTTTACCCTAACCTAACCGAACCTAACCTTCTAACGGGAGGGGCTCCGTCCTCTTCGGCCCCCTGACGGGAATATTAACCTAACCGAAACTTAACCTACCCGGCGCGCAGTTCTCGTCCACTATAACTCATTTAGCCCACATGAACGCGTCTTCATCTGTCGCTGCAGTTCTCTTCTAACAATCACCTCCTCCCTTTTCATCACCAGTAGCTACGTATATATATGCCCCTAAAGTTAAAACATTAACAACAAATCTCCGCGCCTCTCGCTGTCATCGCTTCATCTTTGTTTGTTATTGTTGGGTGAAGCGGTTGGCCCAACCGTGTGCTAGATGTGTTGTCAGTGTTCGACGAACAGGTCCAACCAAATGCTTGTTTGGTTCCACCAGGACACGAAGCGCTAGGATACGGTGCGTTGTTGACTTACCAGGCGTGAACCCAGACTGCTGAGGTCTCTGATGCTTCACCAGATGACTGCGAATTCGTGTCAGCAATAGATGGGCAAGCACCTTGCCTGGTACGCTGAGCAGTGTAATACCGCGGTAATTGTTGCAGTCCTGACGGTCCCCTTTCCCTTTCCAGATAGGGACGACCAGCCCCCTTTTCCAGTCAGGAGGAATGGTACCTGATTGCCACACGGCAGTCAGGACAGCATGCAACCCGCGGATCATGGCCTCACCCCCAGCTTTGAGGAGCTCCGCACTGATATTACAAACACCAGCTGCCTTTCCACCCTTCAACTTTGCTACAGCCTCTCTGACTTCGTCAAGAGAGGGTGCGCTTTCGTCAATGGGAGGATCGGCATCCACTGCCTGTAACCCAGTGGTGTGAAGCTGCTCAGTTGGAGGGTCCACCGTGAACAACTGCCCTAAGTACTCAGCCCAACGAGCCATCTGCCCATCCATGTCCGACACGAGGCGCCCATCTGCTGTTCGAATAGCACTCGCCCGAGAAGTAGATTTGGAACGGAGCTTCTTCAGGGCTCGGTAGGTGGGTCGGAGGTCATTAGCGTTCAAATGACCCTCGACATCCTCAGCGAGACTCCTGACATACCTCTCCTTGTCTCTCCTCAGGAGG
>JACEEZ010007703.1:37500-52500 GCA_016584305.1 Chionoecetes opilio
AATTTCATTAGCTTTCCATTGATATATTTCGTTTTCTGATAAATGAATTAGAACCATGCATAAATTAGCGTCAACTAAATAAATAACCTCATGAATCGGGAAAAATTACCCGATTTCATGATTTTATTTATTTAGTTAACGCTAATTTATGAATAGTTCTAATTCCTTTAACAGAAAACGAAATATATCAATAGAAAGGTAATGAAATTCCGCTTCTATTGAGATTCTCCATGTAAAAAGTTTTCTCGCAAAATATTAAATGGGAGCTGGCGCTGGTTCATGCATATTTCTTGAGTCTCATAATGGCATTTATTTAGTGTGTTTTACGGTTTTTTATTTGATATTATTATACAACAAACCTTTCCGAAGATAACAGTATATCTGTGGAAATTATCCACTAAAAACCGCTCTGATTTTGAGTAAGGTTAATTTGAATGGTGGAATTTGGCGCCTACCGTGTGGAGTTCGGGATACGAACACAAATTCTACCTATGTATATAATATAATTAGATTTGGGTATAAATTAAGAAGTATTTAGATATAATTAGATAATTTTGGTGGTATTCATCTATAATACCACAATGAATCAAAGGATTAACATAATCTAAGAATTGTAAGGAAATTTCCACGTATTGGAACATTGTTGGAACATTGTCCTACGTGTAAACTCCTACGTAGCTGTCTTGAAGGGAGTTTAGTCAAGACATAGATAGTAACGCGTCAGCCACTACGACATGAAGTCGGAGTGAGCGGTTTGATTATACACTAAGGTGTAGTCAACTCATAATAATATGAGTAAATTTTAACCGATCAATCGGTTAAGAAAGGACGAAGTGTAAAACACACTTTAATAATATCGGCTCAGCTGTGAATAGCTTCGTCGGCCGACCAACCATCGCGGTCATTTTTACGTGGAGGATTCAGCCAGTCACCACGCAGTCACGAGTTCCACTCCCAGCCTGTTGCAACTCTGACCACATCGACCTACAATACTTCCCCAAGGATAGAGATCAAGCCAACGCACATTACAACCCACCTGCCACTGCTGAGTATACCTTAGTTAGAGCTAAATAGGGTATCAGTGCAGTTTAGGTAGAATTGGGTTAATCGCATGGTGAGTTCACGTTAATCAACATTATAATTTTAACAGTTGTTGTCGACCATCAATTGGTGGTCGATAATTCCAACAATATCTTTTATACTGATAAACATATATTTGGTAGGGGAAAATTACCATAAGCTGGCAAACACTGGCGGCAAGTGGAGTTTGTTGGTCCTCCAGCTCGCATTTACCGCGTTTTTCGCCTGCACAGCGAGGGCTGTGACGTCACGTGCAAGGCATCTATACTTACATTTCTACATCCATAATTTCAGGACAGTTAGAAGGGGCTATCTGGAGAGTGTGTCATTTTGGGTCTTCATCTGTGTCATAGTAGGGCTATAAATTAACAAATTACAAAAAATATTACCAGAGTAGCGACCAACACTAAGGCCGCCAGGTAGTGTTTATGTTCTGGGTGTCCTCCCGCCGTCGTCGTCGCCCGAAAAAAAAACGCGTAGTGAAATTGTAAACCGTCTATACTTGCAGCTACAAAGCATAAAACAACGCTGAAACAGGGTCGATTATACAGTCATGATATAAACTACTGTGTATCATCTTCAGTGGCACAGACACAGCAGTAGTGATCAGGCTATCATTCGTAATATATGGCGCCTGGCGACATTAGGGCAGGTGGCGACTATACTGTTATCTACGGTAGTAAGTTTAAGTTTTTCCTGATGTCTTTATATTTCTCGCATTGTAAAAAATGCAAATACATAAATAGCAAAACCAGGGGTCAAAATGTCACTGAAATGTAAACAAGGGGTCAAAATGCCACCTAAATGTAAACAAGGGGTCAAAATGCCACCTAAATGTAAACAAGGGGTCAAAATGCCACCTAAATGTAAACCAGGGGGTCAAAATGTCACGTAGATATAACCAGGGGGTCAAAATGTCACTGAAATGTAAACCAGGGGTCAAAATGTGGGTGAAATGTGATCCCGTTGGTAGGAGTTTCCCGCCAGCTGGTCGTGGTCCGTCACAAACGTCACAAGAAGAAGAAGAAGTGAGTGCAATGTTGACAGGGCGGTTGAGGAGGTGGAAAGCAGGGCATTATCCACCCATTATTATCCACCATGGAGGCTGCGAGGGTGGAGGAGTGCTTTGAGGTGTCGCTGGGGCTGGTGCGGGAGGCGGGGCAGGTGAGGGCATGGCTGGGGGGGCAGGGCAGTGCAGGAGAGGCGAGGAGAAGGGTGGTGATGGAATGTGGTGAAGTCCAGTTAGGTTACGTTAGGTTAGGTTAGGTATACTTTGTGGTTAAGGTTAGGTATACTTTGTGGTTAAGGTTAGGTATACTTTGTGGTTAAGGTTAGGTATACTTTGTGGTTAAGGTTAGGTATACTTTGTGGTTAAGGTTAGGTTAGGTTAGATTTTTACATATAGTGAGTGACTGATTATTTTTTTGGGAGCCATAAATCACTTATATTTGCTTCCCCCACCCAAAAACCCCGTATTCCCGCAGTTCCCCAGGCTTGTTGGCTATAGGGGAAAGAAGAAAAAGATAGGGGTGAAGGACTTCTTCCAAAGTTTTACCATTGTGCCCGGCGACATTAGTGCAGTGGCGAGTGACTGGCGACTATAGGGCATACATATACATGCATATCTACCCTACACTGACTTCATGGCCATGTGTGTGTCTGAGGAGCCTTCAACTTTGCTATTCTTTTACCTTTACCGTAGATAACACTATAGTCGCCAGTCACTCGCCACTGCACTAATGTCGCCAGGCACAATATATTATGAATTTTAGCATCACTACAGCCTTGTATGTGCCACTGAAGAGACATGCACAGTAGTTTATATTATGTACATCACACTACATGTCTTCAGTGGCACATACAAGGCTGTAGTGATGCTAAAATTCGTAATATATTGTGCCTGGCGACATTAGTGCAGTGGCAAGTGACTGGCGACTATAGTGTTATTGACGGTAATACGTATAAACTATAGTGGTAGAAAGTAGTCACACAGACAGCCTCGTTTGTCCCAGTAGGGCTGTTGCTGTCTGTTCTTCCTCCTCCTCCTCCTCCTCCTCTTCCTTTGTATGCCTTTGATGGAGTAATGTCAAGGCTGGCATGAACAGCGGTGTGCGGGGGTGTGATGTGGAATAATGGCTTGTTGGATAACAGGCTGGGCTAAATTTACAGATGAATACCGAACTTCCTTTGGTGGACGAAACTTGTATTTTTTTTTGGTCAACTTACAGTTTCACCCCACCAACGATTTTCTGATGCGCCTTACGTTTTCTGGCGTGTTTTTATGTTTTGAATGAATCTACTAATCGTTTCTGTCGCAATTTTTTTTTTTTTTTTTAGCAAAAAAAAGAAGAAAAAAAAAGAACCTAAACCTAACCTAACCTTTACCTATAACTAAACCATACCTAACCTATACCTAACCTAACCTTAACCTAACAAAACAAAAAAAAACTAACCTTTATCTACCTAAAAACCTTTTTTAGTTAGGTAAAGGTTACGTTAGGTTAGGTATGGTATAGGTAAAGGTTAGGTTAAGGTTCATTTTTTTTTTTTGTCATTTTTGCATATAAAAAAAAAAAAATTGCGACAGAAGCGGTTAGCAGATTCATTCAAAACACATAAAAACACACCAGAAAAACATAAGGCGCATCAGAAAATCATTGGTTGGGTGAAACTATAAATTAACCCTATTTTTTTCTGGTGAGTTTTGATGCGTTTTGAATTAATTGGCTAAGCGTTTCTGTCGCAAATCTTTTTTTGTCTTTTTCTGGTTGGTAAAGGTTTGTTTTTTTGTTTTGTTTTAGTTAGATATAGGATAGGTTAGGTTAGGTAAAGGTTAGGTTAGGTAAAGGCTAGGTAGGTATAGGTTAGGTAAAGGCTAAGTATAGCCTAGCTAGCTAGGTATATACATTACTCTATCAAAGGAATACAAAGGGATACAAAGGAAGAGGAGGTGGAGGAAGAAGAAGAGGAGGAGGAGGAATACAAAGGAATAATAATAATAATAATAATGATATAATAATGATAATACAGAACAAGTAGGAAGAAGAAGAAGGGGAAGGAGGAGGAGGAGGAGGAGGAGTACGGAAGGAAGGAAGGAAGGAAGGAAGGAAGGAAGGAAGGAGGAGGAGGAGAAGGAAGGAAGGAGGAGGAGAAAAAGGAGGAGAAAAAGGAGGAGGAGGAGGAATACAAAGGAAGAACAGACAGCAACAGCCCTACTGGAACAAACGAGGCTGTCTGTGTGACTACCACTATAGTTTCTACGTATTACCGTATAACGTTACGTCACGTTAGGTAAAGGCTATTCATAGGTATAGGTTAGGTTAGGGAAAGGTTAGGATAGGTAGTGCCGACCGGGGTAACTTGGTCCTGGTTTTGACAAACTTTGATCTAGTTTCCATATCTATTGAAATAAACAAACAAAAATTTAATACAATCATAAGAGGGTCACTACCTATATGTTATTCAAGTTTGAATAAATTTCCATTATAGCTCTGTTAGCAATACACTGAGAAGTGCGGCCCGCATTGTTACACTAAATGGGGTAAATCGGACCTAACTTTGGGGTAAATCGGTCCTATATATAAAAAAAAAAAATCTTCAAAATTTGACAAACCTCGAAAAACTGAAACAACATTTGATACCTTGCCCATGGACACTATGAAACCTTGTGTGAGCTGTTCTTGACATGCTCTGGGGAGGCGGAAAGGATGACCAACACGCACACCTTGGGGTTCCAGTCTTTGAGTTCCTAGTCTTTCTTCTTTTTCTAGGTCTGTTAGTTTTTCTTTTATAATTTATAGGCATTGTTACTTAATGTAGTATTATTTTACACTAGGGCCAGAATTGCCTACACAATTAGGAGTATGGTTTCTGTTTACCTTATTGGATTCCAGGAAACATTCTCTCTGTGAGCTTCCGCCACAAAACATTACTTTTGGAGATAATGGAGATAAAACCACACGCTGGGTGGTTTTAAATATCCTGAACGTTTCATTTTCATCATAAGGAATATTTCTAACCCCTACAACAGTTGGCGGAAATGAAAAATAGCACAAGGGAGGAATGGGGGGCGAACCCCCCCCCCCCAGTGAGGTTAGGTTGGTAAATTTTTACACTAGGACCGAAATTGTCTACATACTCGGGAGTATGGTTTCTGTTTACCATATTGGATTCTAAGAAACGTTCTCTCTATGAGCTTCCGTCACAAAGCACTTCTTTCGGAGATATAAGATGTTTTTAATAGGAAGGAGATCCGAGTGTATAGGAGATATGAAAATTAAACTAACCTAACCCCACCATTTGACTCACTAACCTAACCTAATCTAACCCACACTTTAACCTCCAAACTAAAGTCAAATCTGCATTAAAAAAGTGTCTGCGGCAGGAAGGAAGAACAGAGGCGATGCAGGTCACAAGAGGAAGAAGAGTGAGGCACCCGTAAACACTTGTCTCTCGTCTCCCTATGAACATGTCATTATTTCCAAAAGTAATGATTTGCGACGGTAACTCATAGAGAGAATGTTTCCTAGAATCCAATAAGGTAAACAGAAACCACACTCCCAATTGTGTAGGGAATTTCGGTCCTATTGTAAAATAATACTGTTAGGTTACGTAATCAATCCCCATGTTGGTTAGTTTACTAGCAGGGAGGTATGGGGGGCATTGCCCCCCAGTTATGTCAGGAGAGTATTGGTTTATAGGAAGTATTGGTTGAAACTGCACATTTACCGTATCCATTGAGGTAAACAGAAATCATACTCCCAATTGTGTAGAGAATTCTGGTCCTTGAGTAAAAATTTACCCTTAATTTATATACCAACACCCTTAAACTAATTCCATATTAGCATGCAACAACCTGAAACGTAAGAAACAAATGCAAATAAGCAGTTAAACCTCACCGTGATATGCCGTGGGGGGATATTACACTGGGTCCAATTTACCCCGCGAGTGTTTTTGTCACCGGGGTAAATACGGACCCAAACTGAGCATTGATCATACGAAAATCAGACAAGATAGAGCATTTCTGATATGTTCATGTTAAAGTAGAGGAAAAGCACTCTATATACACTTACCGTATTTACAAGAATGTACTCCTCGTATTTGAATCCCATGAAAGTTCGCCAAATCAGCAGATTTTGTAAACAAACTTCGCCGCAACATTTTTTTGCTGTCATTTTACTCTTTTTCTATTTTGGTTCCTGGGTTCAGTTACATATCGATATTTATATTCATATTAGTACTAGAAATGTAAAATAGTGGGGTGGCTTATGGCCAAAAAATAACCAAATCGTTACACGCTGGCCCAAAGCACCAAATTTGGTACATGCATAGTTTAAGTCAATACAAACATATTTGGAGGGGGGTATCCGATTTTAAAGGTCAAAGTCATGGTCATGGTCAAGGTCAAAGGTCAAAATGGGGTAGTACTGTCATTTCAGGTGGCAGTTTAATTTTACCATGCTTTATGTAGTGTAGTTAGTAACAGCATTGCTGATGGTGCGCGTTTTTGTGTTTCCGGGTGCTTCCTGGTTGAGGACTGAAATCAGCCCAGGCAAGTAGAGGAGAGTTTGCATTTCAATCTTCGACACAACATGGTTTGGTCAAAGTGCATTACAGGGAGGTCCCGTTATACGAGCATTCGATATACGAGAATCCGATGATACGAGATGTGTAAATTAGGGTCTATTTTCAATATACGAGATCGAAAATCTAATGTTACGACATTCAAACTGGGGTGAGTAAAATTACCAAGTTATATACTAAAGTAAATTACAAGTTATTTACTAAAATTATAAACATTTACTGACTACATGAGTTTACCTAAGGTTGTACGATAATCAATCTGAAAATAACGTGCAGACTGGCCAACGACTGCTCGAGACTGGTATTAGCAGATGTAGGAAGTCTCCAGGCTTGCTTATTATTGTTTGGTATGCTATGAAATATCATTTCTCTAGGTGAATGTAGACATATGATTGCATTTGGATGGATATCATTCACATATATGAGTAAAGAGATGAAATACAAGCAAGGGATTCATCCACGTTTGGCAGCGTGGCCTTTGGTAGCAGCAGCAGCAGCATGAGCCGGCCCATGAAGCCCGTGAGGTGGATATCAACACCACTAGACCAAGGGAGATAGATGTCTTTGGTAATATTTAGTAGGGGAGCGAGAACCCCTTGAGGAATCCTAGGACCCCTGGTGATATCCTATGGTGTTTCACAGGTGGGAACTGACTGTCTTCTTCAGGAAGGCACAGGTGAGGCGGATGACGGCGGGTTTTTACTCAAAGTTTTGAGTGGCGGCGGGCCGCTGGAGCCGCCAGCTCCTCCGCCACTGTGGGGTTTGGGCAGGCCTAAACGTCTTATCACTCGTTATTATACACTTAGTGATTATGGGGGGATGTTATATACACTGTCATTATCTAAATCAATGTACCCCGTGTGTCACCTTAATAAGGGTGATTTAAAGATGTTATGATGGAGGTGGGCTGCTGGGGCAGTGAGTGACGGAGAAATTCTTGCCGCGGCCCCCACCGCCCATAACGCAAATATTCACTATTTTAACCCCCATTCACACCCTTTTAAACCAAAAAAACTAGCAACACAGGCTTTTTACTTATATATCTTTCTATCTGATACATTAAATTCCTTAAAACGCAAGCATTCCCAATAAAACGAGAATAAGTTTGGGATGACGGGGACAGAGGGCGGGAGGCAGTCTGGCATGCCATTCTTGCCCGGAAATGTCTCCTGACTTTTGATTTGGGCGAGAAGATTTAAAAACAGTTTATCATTGGCTGGGGACTGATGATGAGCTTGATGACATCATTTATGTTTTATGTTTAATTAATGTGCAGTTATGTTATTTTTTTTGCTATTTTATCTTTCAGAATGGTTTTTCTACAGAATGGTAGTACAGTGTGGGGGGTATAGACGCTGTGTGTTTGTTGTGTTGCTATAGTTATTTTAGCTTGAAAAACATGTCTTTTTTTTTTTTTTTTTTTTTTTTAATTGTGGGGTCCTGGAACCAAACCTATATTTTACCATTATTAGTGTTTGTTATAGAGTTTTTCCATTTTAGGGGAATACCCAGGGGGAAACCAAAACTGCTGTATCTTCGGGACTCCTGTATATTGGTACAGCAACGGTGCTTTTAAAGTGTCCTGAAACACAACAGGATGGCAAGGGTTTTCAAAAGCAACGAGATTTCATGAAAAATGTACGGGGGGTTTTTAAAGAACTAAATCTTGCCGTTTTTGTTTCGATGATGTGTGACTGCAAACGATCTCAATGAAAGGGTCCCAAAAATGGCTTTTAAAAATTTTCTTTTGTTTTTTCCCAAATAAAAAACTGCAATATCCTTGGCCAACCGGGCCATTTTTTGAAGTGAATGCCCCGGGGGGGGGATAATTTCATTATGTTTTTTATAGGGAAAATATTCAGGTATCAGAAAATGATGATGGACATTGAGAACGGATTTTAGTGCCCGGAGGACCCATTTTAAAACCACCAGCGCAAAAAGGGGGGGGCCCTTTTGGTGGGTAAAGTTGCACTGATCTGGACTTCTATACTACATCGTGTGGGTTGACGAAAAAAAAATATAGCCAATGTGTCCCGTTAAAAAAAAAATAATAGAGCTTTTTGTTATAAAATTAAATTATTTAAAAATCAAAAAATTATCGAAAAAAAATATATATTTTTCAATTTTTTTTATTAGAGTACTTTTTTTAGTGAAACAACACTGGTAGTTTTTCCAAATTAGCATTTTGCCACCGTTATCTGTCTATAAAATAACTCAACAATTTACAACATATCACCCACCCGGGTTTACAAACAAATATATGTAAAGGGGCATAAAATGCTTAGGCCCCCGCGGGCATTATTATTCTGACGATAACGCAAGTTAGGAATGTGTACGGAGAGGATTTTAACACCCATACGATTCTAATAAGCAGGCGGAAATGTTACATAGGAAACTGCATTTTGGTGGCCATCTTGGTTTTAAAAATGGCCGCCAATTATATTAATTTTTCATTACTAATTTGGAAAGACGTATGGGCTGATTTTAACACCATACGATGAATTCCTAAAAGCAACGGGGGATCATGAACAGTCATTTTTTTAGTCAAAAAAACCCGGGTATGATCTTCCAAATTATATTTTTTGCAAAACCTTTTTTATCGTCTATAAAGATTTTCAGGAAATTTGGCCCTCATTAAATAAGAACAACATATGCAAACAATATACAGTGCCACAAATTTAACCTAGAGTCGCCATCAGATCTTTGGATCTGAGCCACGAAGCATCCCCTGCCCCATTTGGAGACCCTGCAGCTTACAAAAAAAGTGACTCAACTTTTCAGTATGCAGGAGCAACTGACGGTCGACACGCCCTTCTGCATGTGCATGAGATGAGTTTCAGACGAATCGGGAGTGGTAGACCCGCCATCCAGGTTTTGAGCGAAACCGCCATCATCGAGTTCCCAGCCATGCCCCTGCGATGGGTGGGACGTTTTGGCAGGTTTCAAGGCTGCGTCGCCAGATAGCCGCCTGTAGTTGGCCCTAAGGTAGCTGCATCAAGGAGCTTCAAAAGGGCGGCAATTGTCCAGATTCGTTTGGGCCCCTTCTTTGCCAGAACATGTGATAACGGAGTAAATTTAGCCCCGAGATCTCGTTTTCCCGGCGTACAGCGACACGTAAGGCCTGAATGCTATTGAAGACGTCTTTTGGTACATTCCACGAAGATCCCAGCTGTGAATGCTTAAGATCAGACATTCGCTTGAAAAAAGCTTCAAAGCCTTTATCTTTCCTGGCTAGCCAGAGCACTAACAGTGTCACCCCCGCCCATGCATGAACCCCTGGAAATGCAGAAACTCCGACCCCAATACCGCAGAAATTTTCCAAGCAATCATTCTGACTCAAACCTTTTGGTTCCCGTTGAGAAGAGCTGACTACGATGGTTTGCGATTTGAACAAGTTGGGCGCGGTATTGGGGTCTGGATTTTTGGCAGTGCATTCCCAGGGCTTATGATGGAGGGGGTTGGACACTGTTGTGCTCTGGCTACCCAAGGGAAAAAGATAAGGTTTTTTAAAGCTTGTGAAGCGAATGATTGTACTTCAAGCTTACAATCTGGGATTTTTCGTGGAATGTACCAACAGACTCTTCAATAGCATTCGGGCCTTCACGTGTAAGCGTACGCCAGGAACACGAAGATCGGGGTGCTAATACTCCGTTTCACATGTTCTGTGCAAAAAAAGGGCCAGACGAATCTGGACAATTGCCGCTTGTGAAGACTCCTTGAGCGCATACCTTAGGGCCAACATCAGGCGGCTATCGGGGCGACGCACCCTTAAAAAACCTCCCCAGACCCCCCAGCACCATCACGGGACAGGGGGGGGAAAATCGATGAGGGGCGGTTGCTAAAACCCATGGATGGCGGGTTACCAGCTCCAGATGTCGTCTTGAATCTCACTCATGACAGCAGAAAGGTCGACGTCAGATTGCTCCTGCATACGAATGGGTTGAATGCACTTTTGTGTGTAAGCTGCAGGGATGCTCCAACGGTGCGGGGATGTGCTACTGGCTCAGGATGCAATGACTCTGATGGCGACTCTGAGATTAACTTTTGGGGAAATGTTATTTTATAGCATATGTTGTTCTTAAATAATGCAGGCCAAATTGCCTGAAAATCTTTTTTAGACAAAAAGGTTAGCAAAAAAGTAAATTTGGGAAATATACCGTGTTTTTACTAAAAAAAGACAGTTCAAGATACCTCTGCCCGCTTATTAGGGGAATATACATCGTTTTTGGGTTTAAAATCAGCTCCCTACGTCTTTTTCCAAACTCAGAAGAAAAATTAAAATAAAATTTGGGGGCCATTTTTAAATCCAAGATGGCCACCAAAGTGAATTTTCCCATGTAACAATTCCGCCCCCTTTTTAGATATCGTATGGTGTTAAAATCCCTCCGTACGACATTCTAACTTGCGTTATCGGAATAGATAATCCAGCGGCGGCCCAAGCATTTTTTGCCCCTTAAAATTAATTTTTTTGTAAGTCGTGGTGGATGAATTTGTACGTTGAGTTTTTTTATTGACAGATAAACGGGTTTTTAGCAAAATGCAAATTTTGGAAAAAACTACCCGTGTTTTTTCACTAAAAAAGTACAAGGAATAATAAAATATTTAAAAATATTGATTTTTTTTCGATAATTGAAAATTTTTATAATAATTAATCTATAACAAAAGCTTCATATTATTTTTTTTTAACGGTACCTTGGGGCGTAATTTAGTGTAACCCCCACATCGATAGCTAGTAAGAAACCAGATACACGGCAAAATTACCCCACCAAAAGGGGATTTTCGAGCGGGGGGGTTTTAAAGTGGCGTCCAAGGGCACTAAGCTAGTTTTCAGATGTCCTCACACCTTTTTTGACCTTGAGACATTGGTATAAAGGAAAATCATAAAGGAATTACTCCCCCCGCCGGAGCATTTCTTTTGGTCGGGCCCCAAAGGGTTATAAGGGGACAGGAGAGAAATGTAAAAGAGGGAAAGTTGACCCCTCGGGAGGGCTGTACGGACAAAAAAATCCAAAGGGTATTTTACCTGATGAAATCAAGTGTTGCAACATGTGCTTTTTTTGGGGAAGAGTCAGATGGTGTGCTTTACAGTTGTGAACTTTTGGACTAGACAAAACACTGCGAGAACAAGCAAAGAATACAGGATACTGATTTGTTAGACTATTGTGGGTGGGGATCTCGTTGCTATTGAAGCAAAGTATCACAAAAATGATGGAGCATTTCGCGTTCGATACAGAAGTTCAAACGTTCAGGCTACATTATCGGATTCAATGAAATCAATGACAACCGAGGGGGATTCGCAGAAACAATTTTCATTGAAAGAAAGTCGAGGAGGGGGGAAAAATTTCCCTTAGAGATCGCACAAAATGTGTGTAACTCGCTCTGCAGCCTTGGGGTATGAGAAAAAAGGTGAATAAGACACGATGAAGAAAAAAAATTCGTGTATTATCAGGATCAGTGTCAGGAACAATCGTTGGCAAGCAAAAAGTCCTTGTTTTTTAAAAAGCCCTTTAAAAACTCTTGAAAGAGGAGTTTTAACTCACGTGATTTGGAAAGACGCTTCCAAGTACCGTGGGAAAGGTAATACGACAAGAAATCTCCAAAAAAAGATCCGACTTTGTGGAAGTTTCACCCGATTGCCAAATTCGTGCCCAAAATTTTTCAAGGTCTTTATCTCCATGTTTTATTGGATCAAACTCAAGGAGCAACAGCAAGAAATTTTACAAGCATTCTGCAATAGCCGCTGATTAGATTCAATTCCCAAAGGAAAACCCAAAGTAGCAAAAGAAAGCAAAGCCCAAAAAAAACCAAAGAACCCCCGCTTCCCTTTACAACATAGGCTTGAGTGTCCAACTCAAAACCCCCAGCAAGAAAAAGTTGATCATCTCCAGAAATCGGAATCACGTCGCTATGAAAAAGGGTTTGGGGGGAAGACTGGTGACGAATGACTGTGTGAACGATACCAATAGGAGGGGTTTGCATGCCTGGCAATCCTTGACGGTGTGTTTACAGCAGGGGGGTAGATAATCTGGATCCCCCCCCAAAAAGCTGAAGGATATTCCAGGGACAGTATCAGGTGTTTTCCCGTTTCCGGGAAGAATAACAAGGGGCGAGTAAGGGGCCCATCAAAAAAACCACCACAGGCCAAACTAAAATCCATCCCTGCCAGATAATTTTTTTTTATCGAATAGTTCCCCGCGTCGCTTGCAACACACTTGTCAAGTCGCAGAGGCAGGAGCTATGGGAAAACGGTGAACCCGAACCGTGCTCGTGAAGCACAACACAGAATGCCTGCCCAACAGTCAACCGTGTGTGTACCGGCCATATCTGGACAGAGAGCTGAAACCAATCATTGCTGCCCCAGCCCAGATGGTTTTGGTTTTTCCAAGGCAGACACTGGGTGGGATCCCATCTGGACCACGCCTCCAGCTGCTGCTGTGGCTTGTAGAGAACTCATAAAGTGTGGCTGCAAGGCGGTTCCCAGGTGTGCTAGGAATTGTAAATGCGAAAATGCTGGTCTGGCGTGTACAGCAACTATGTCAATGCCGTGGTGACTGTGAAGCAGACGTGCCTTCCTCATCTAGGTGAGTGCAGTTATGCATGTAGTGCTTTATAGAGGTAGTCCATGTAGACAACTCTTTAATGCTAGATATGACGCCCTCAAGTCCATTAACGGTAATTTAGGCAATGACAGCACGTTTTTATGTTGAACATTATTTTGGAAATGGCTAAAAACGGCAATTAGCGAAGTTTGACCTTTAACCTTGACCTGACCTTGACCTTTAAAATTGGGTACCCCCCTCCAAAAAGTTTTGCTTTGGCCCAAAGTATATGTGTGCCAAATTTGGTGCTTTGGGCCAGCAGGTAACGATCATTGCCATAAGCCACCACACTAAAAATGGTTGTTTTACTACATGGGATATTAAAAACTGTTACACTCTTATTTATAAAGAAACAAACACCAAAGCAAAGATGGCAGTCCGAATAGAACCGGTCCCTTGGAAGGTCTGGGTTACCCCGGTCGGCACTATAGGTAAAGGTTAGGTAAAGGTTAGGTTAGGTTAGATATAGGTTAGGTTAGGTTAAGTATGGGTTAGGTATAGTTGACGGTTAGGTTAGGTTCAATTATTTTTATTTATTTTTTGTCATATTTGCAAATAAGAAAGAAAATTGATTAGCAAAACGGTTAGCAGGATTAATTAAAAACTCATCAAAACTCACCAGAAAAAAATAGTTTCGTCCACCAAAGGAAGTTCGGTGTTCATTTGGAAATGTACCGAATAATGGCTTGTTAGATAGCAGGCTTTTATTAGTTGTTATGCTGATAAGAGATTTGTTTTTCCTTATCTTATCATGAACAGTTTCTTAAATGTACGTAGTTATAACTGCTGATTAAAGCAGTACAGCCAAATTCCCAACATCCGACCACCAAACATCCGACTTGTCCAAATAACCGACCTCCAAACATCCGACTTGTCCAAACAACCGACTTTTTTCACCACCACATTGTGTCTTGTTTGGCCATTTATTTTACTTATTTTTGTTTGTTTTTTAGAAAACTTGATGTGTGGCTTTATTATGCATGAATTTTACTTTCGTGTATACCACTGGATCGGCCTTCAAGATCTGCATCATTTATGTTCTATACCATTTTGTCCTACGTTTATGGTTACTGTGATATCCGAACATCCGACTATTCTAATTATCCGACCTACCTTCGGTCCCCCCAAGGTCGGATAATTAATACTTAGCTGTACATGGACACTGGGACGTGACCTGACCAAACTGAAGGGAGCTGTGACCCCCCTGACCCCCCCTAGCTAGTTCACTAACCTAACCTGGACATTGGTGAAGTAGCCTGACCTAAGGGGGGTCTGCGCTCCCCCTTATGTTATTATTCATGTCCTTGGGCTATGTCTCAAATCCTAAAGAATCAAATAATCCCTAAAATAATCCCTACATATTCCTAAATATGCAAACAAACCCTATGTAACACCTAAATAATCTATATATCCCTAAATATAAAACAAATCCCCTGCATAATCCTTCAATAATCCCTAAATAATAAAGAATCACCTACATAATCCTTAAATAATAAAAAAAAAATATCCCTACATAATCTCCCGAGTCCTATGTCCCTAAATCCCTCCTCAATATCCCTAAATCATAATAAATCCCCTATATAATCCCTAAATAGTCCTATATAATCCCTATATAAACCTTAAAATAATCCCTAAATAATCAAATAATCCCTAAATAATCAAATAATCTATATAATCCTAAATAATCAAATAATCTATATAATCCCTAAATATTCAAATAACTATATAATCCCTATAA
>JACEEZ010007703.1:57500-74862 GCA_016584305.1 Chionoecetes opilio
AACACATTACAACAACCTTCCTAACACTACAACAACCTTCCTAACACACTACAACAACCTTCCTAACACACTACAACAACCTTCCTAACACACTACAACAACCTTCCTAACACTACAACAACCTTCCTAACACACTACAACAACCTTCCTAACACACTACAACAACCTTCCTAACACTACAACAACCTTCCTAACACTACAACAACCTTCCTAACACTACAACAACCTTCCTAACACACTACAACAACCTTCCTAACACTACAACAACCTTCCTAACACCACTACAACAACCTTCCTAACACTACAACAACCTTCCTAACACTACAACAACCTTCCTAACACACTACAACAACCTTCCTAACACACTACAACAACCTTCCTAACACTACAACAACCTTCCTAACACTACAACAACCTTCCTAACACACTACAACAACCTTCCTAACACTACAACAACCTTCCTAACACTACAACAACCTTCCTAACACTACAACAACCTTCCTAACACTACAACAACCTTCCTAACACTACAACAACCTTCCTAACACTACAACAACCTTCCTAACACACTACAACAACCTTCCTAACACTACAACAACCTTCCTAACACTACAACAACCTTCCTAACACACTACAACAACCTTCCTAACTCACTACAACAACCTTCCTAACACACTACAACAACCTTCCTAACACTACAACAACCTTCCTAACACACTACAACAACCTTCCTAAAACACTACAACAACCTTCCTAACACACTACAACAACCTTCCTAACACACTACAACAACCTTCCTAACACACTATAACAACCTTCCTAACACACTACAACAACCTTCCTAACACACTACAACAACCTTCCTAACACACTATAACAACCTTCCTAACACACTACAACAACCTTCCTAACACACTACAACAACCTTCCTAACACACTACAACAACCTTCCTAACACACTACAACAACCTTCCTAACACTATAACAACCTTCCTAACACACTATAACAACCTTCCTAACACACTATAACAACCTTCCTAACACACTACAACAACCTTCCTAACACACTATAACAACTTCCTAACACTACAACAACCTTCCTAACACTACAACAACCTTCCTAACACTACAACAACCTCCTAACACACTACAACAACCTTCCTAACACACTATAACAACCTTCCTAACACACTATAACAATCTTCCTAACACACTATAACAACCTTCCTAACACACTATAACAACCTTCCTACACTAAACAACCTCTAACACTATAACAACCTTCCTAACACACTACAACAACCTTCCTAACACACTATAACAACCTTCCTAACACTACAACAACCTTCCTAGCACACTATAACAACCTTCCTAACACACTACAACAACCTTTCTAACACACTACAACAACCTTCCTAACACACTATAACAACCTTCCTAACACACTACAACAACCTTCCTAACACACTACAACAACCTTCCTAACACACTACAACAACCTTCCTAACACACTATAACAACCTTCCTAACACACTATAACAACCTTCCTAACACACTACAACAACCTTCCTAACACACTATAACAACCTTCCTAACACATTATAACAACCTTCCTAACACACTATAACAACCTTCCTACACACTACAAAACTTCCTACACATACAACAACTTCTACACACTTAACAACCTCCTAACCTTCACTTCTCTTCTGTCCTGAATGGACAACAAGTTCCATAACACACTAGTAAAACTCAACACACAGACCTTCCCTGGACCAGTTGACCAGCCTTAGTGTTACCAGATGCACAGTCATGACCCGAAAGGTACACCGCTGAAACCTGACCATCTCATGCCAGGTTCAGGTGAGTGTGGGTGTGATTGGGTGTGAAATTTAGGTTGATTAAAATATTTGGCTTTTTTTCTCACTTTTCGAAGAAAAAAATTCTGTGTAATGGCATTGATCAAGTTTAGATTTTATTTTTTTACCTTAAATTGATGCGTGTGTGTGTGTGTGTGTGTGTGTGTTTGGGTGTGTGGGTGTGTATTTACCTAGTTGTATTAACCTAGTTGTAAAATACAGGAAAAGCGCTATGCTCGTACTGTCCCGTCTCCAAATCTACTATTATCCAGCTTGCCTTTGAAGCCCTGAATACTTCTTGCATTAATCACTTTTGCATCAAGGTTGTTCCAGGCTTCTAGGCTTCTATACGGGAAGCTGTATTTTTTTTATATCCCTCTTGCATGTTGTCCTTTTCAATATCTTCTCTTGACCTCTTGCACTTCTATTGTCCCACACAAACAGATCTTCTCTATCCATGTTTTCCAGACCCATTGATGCTCTATACACTGCTATAAAATCTCCCCTTTCTCTTCTTTTCTCAAGAGTTGGGAGTTATAGTCTTGAAAGTCTTTCCTCATATGTTAAATCTCTCAGGCTTGGAGCCATTTTTGTGGCTGCTCTTTGTATTCTCTCAATCTTCCTTATATCCTTCTTTTTATGTGGTGACCCAATCACTGCCGCATATTCCAACCTTGGTCGAATCAAAGATGTTATCAATTTCTTGATCATCTCTTCATCCAGATATTTGAATGCCATTCTTATATTCCTCAGCAACTGATATGTATCTCCTGTGATCTTGTTTATATGCTTCTCTGGTGACAAATTGTCCGTAATCGATACTCCCAGATCTTTTTGACCTTTGTTTTGATTATTCCCATCGAATACTTTCCTCTCTGTCTCTTTTTGCTACTACCCACTTCCATCACTTTACATTTTTTGGCATTAAACTCTATTTTCCAAAGTTGACTCCATCTGAAAATCTTATCTAGATCCTTTTGTAAATCCTCACAGTCCTCTTTACTTTCTATTTTTCTTAGTAATTTAGCATCATCAGCGACTAAACTCATATAACTGTTTACTCCTTCTGTCCTATCATTTACATAGCCCAAGAACATCACTGTGTGTGTGTGTGTGTGTATTCATCTAGTTGTATTTTACAGGAACAGAGCAATGCTCGTGTGGCTCCGTCTCCATATCAACATTTTTATCATTCATCCTTAGTGCTTAGTGTTGGGCGAAGCCACCACCCCGGGAGGCGGGTCACAAACCCCGGCTTAACACCCGGTACCCATTCACTGCTGGGTGGACAGGGGCTCGGGTTTTAAGGAAACAACCCATCTGTTTCCGCTCCGCCCGGGGATCGAACCCGGGACTTCTCGGTTGTGAACCGAGCGTGCTAACCACTACACTACGGAGTACCCATGTGTGTGTGTGTGTTGTAATATAAGAACTTTAAATTTACAGTAAACCCTCACTTTTACGAACCTCGATATAACAAATTTTGGCTTTAACGAACTCAGTCTGATATGTGCGGGGATTTACCGAATACGTTCAGTCAATGCTCTGTTTGGTTGTGTGGCGGGCGGCCGAACATGTACACGCAGGTCGGACGGTGGCAGTGAAAACAAAGCCGAGCGGGCGGTGCGCCGATCAATCTGGCTTTGTCGGCCCGAGTGTAAACACCGCCTCTCACGCCCTCCCGAGCCTCACCACGTATGGTTTTAATTTCCCTGTATGCGTGTAGTGTTTGTGATGGCTGCATGTACCTATAGTCTATTTTTTTTATTGTTAAGCTCCGACGCCGCCCTCCTCCCGAAGGGGGGAAGGAAATTGCGTGCGCGGGCTCAACGGGGGGTTGTTGATATACGTAGCTCCTGTTTTAGCGGCCCCCCCAACCCACCATGGTTCTATCCAATCGGTCGCTGGTCGTGGCATGACAAATAACCCCGGCACCCCTACCTGAAGGCGCCGGGTTGGGCTTATCTCCTTGTACCGGAAGGTACACGGGACAGTGCCCGTAGCTTCGGAGATACGGGGAGCTTACCTCCCCAGGCTAGTAACGCCCCGGGCAATTGCCGGGGGGCGACCCTCCCTGTCCCCCCCGAGGCCCTAGCTTGCATAGTTGCCCCGGGGGCATCCATTAATCGCCCGCCCCTGTCATGCACTGTCAATCATATAGATACATCACCATCTGCTGCGTCGCCTTCAGGAAGACCTGTATGTGGTACTCAAGAGGTCCTAAGATCCTGTTGCAGGTGTCTCGTAATGCCCCGGGGTTCCAGGGGGGAAACCCAGGGGAAGCCTCCTGAAGGAGGTATCTAGTAGGGCGCTGTAGCAGCTTAGAGTTTCACCTCCTCCGCCCCGGGCCCGCCGCTAGTGCCCGGCCCCAGCGCCCAGTGGCTCCCCAAGGGCCCTGAAGAGAGGCCACAGGGGTAGGTAGTGTGGAGGGACGTCATGGTCTCGTAGAGTTGCACTTCCCTACCCCCTGGGGCAAAGTAGGGCGCCCCTTGGTTGCCCCACGGCGGTTCCAGGAATTCCTGTGGCTTCGAGGATTCCTGTGGCCCCAGGAGGAGAGCCATCAGGGCGGGCAGTGTTGCAGGGACGTCATGATCTCGTAGAGTTGCATTTCCCGCCCCTGGGGCTATGCGGAGGATTCCGTAGTCGTCCCGCCAAAGCCCCGTCGTCCCTGGGGCCCAGGTGAAGAGCCACAGGGGCAACGCATAGCGCCACTATTTGCCCCGCCGTGGCCCCTTCATCTCAGGAGCCCAGGAGAAACACAGGGGCAGCGCCACAGGGCAGGTGCCTGGCAGGACGTCGGGACATCGTAGAGTAGAGTAGCACCTGCCCCAGGGGACAAGTGGAGTGGCGGTCGTTGGGGCGTCTGGTAATGAAGTTACCATACCAATGACTAGCTTGTGTTGGCAGCCACGTACTTGAGCGCGTGGTACCTGGAAGGAATACCACCTAACTCGCTCGCTACGCTGCACTTAGACAAATACACTAGTCTTGTGATCACTGCCACGCAGTAAGGCGTGTGCCCACACCCGAGGATATTTAGAATCTCCTCCTTGTCTCCTCTGTCTTCCGGGAGAGGCCAGGCGTGTGGTGGGTACATGTCAAAGGTTATCTGAGTGCAGACAGTTATGAAGAGAGGTGCCAGGTGACGGCGAGAAGTGAAGAGTGTTGGATCAGCGTTATTCTTCTTCCTCGCCTCCTCACTTTCTCTCACTCCCTCATCTTCTATCACTCGCCCTCACTTTCTCTCTCTCTCTCCTTCTCCTCCTCTCATCCTCTCTTTCGTCGGGGGACGAGAGGGACCCTTCAGCTGTGGTCAGCAGATTTGCAGGTGGCTGTTGGCCACCCCTTGCCGGCTTGATAAGGGAATTTTGTGTAAGCACAACATTATTGCCTCTCTCTCTATCTACCCCCCTCATCAGTACTCTCGGCCTCTTCCTTCATTCTCTTCCATTCCCCCATTTATCCTTCTATTCCCTCCTATTCCTCATTCTCCACGTCTCCAGCCCTCACATTTATTATGGTAAAAAAAATGCAGTCAGGAAGCCACGCCCCCTGCCTGCCCTTCTATGCTACGGGGCAGCTGATTGGTGCATTCCTCGTATCATCACTACCCATCACAATATCTTCACTACTTAACAGCGCGTGACCACTGCACAGAGCAATCTTCACTACAAAGGGTGTTTTGATTATGTCACCCTTTTTTTTGTTTTGTCACCTAACACACGTAGTAGTTCCTGTTACTTAACACCACCTACATCCACCTTTCATCCCCATCTATGAACCTATCCAGCCTCCCTTTAAAGCTCCCTAATGACTGCACTAACTACCTGTCTACTGAGACCATTCCAATCATTCACCACCCTACTTGTGAACCAGTTTTTCCCTATTTCCTTTCTAAATCTACGCTTTTCCAGCTTGAATCCGTGACTTCTTGTTCTACCCTGGTTAAAAGCCGTAAGAACTTTTCCTACCTCTCCTTTATTAAATCCCTTTATCCACTTAAAAACTTCTATCAGATCGCCCCTTACTCTACGCCTCTCGAGTGAGTGTAATTTAATACTGTAAACCCTCTCATATCTGGACTAATTGGGCCAAGGAGGGGTCCGAATAATGGGGGGATTATATCCACAATATTAGAAATAAATAAATAAATATTAGGTGAATATAGAAAATTCCTGAGTCATGCAAATATCAATAAACATGATAAATCATGTAAATATATAAATCTACAGTAAAAATACACACTAAACATACAATACTGTACAGGTGTAGTGTACAGTACTATCAGTCCTAGGTCTGGCAGCGGCAGCCGGCAGCTGTATCATGATGGCGGAGATTTCCTCCTCCTTGGTGTTGTCTGTAGGGCTGCGAGGACCCCTTGAGGAGCCCTGTGATCCCTGGTGATATCCTATGATGCTATCACAGGCATGGTAGCTGACCTGCCTTCTTCAGGAAGGCACAGGTGAGGCGGATGACAGCGTGTTGTCCTGAGAGGTAGGCAGGGCGCCAGGCGGGGCAGGTCGCTCGCCAGCAGGGTGGGCAGGGTTTTACGTCTGATTACTAGTTATTATACATGGTAGTGATTATGGTGAGCTGTTTATTATATACACGTGTCATTATTTAGGTCAGTGTAGTACCGCGTATCACCTTAAATAAGGGTTATTTAAAGGTGTTGAGGTGGCGGGGTAGCCAGTGACGGGGAAACATTCTTGCCGCGGCCACCCCGTAACACTAACGGAAAAAGTGTCCGTGTGACACGACCTTTAAAGGCCGTGTCAAACGTCTTGTTGACTTGTGATTGGTCGAGAGGTTTTAGAAACCGTTTGTCATTGGCTGGTGACTGATGACAAGTTTGATGACGTCATTTCTCGTCCATGCCAGTCAGGGCCTTCCTACCTGTTAACTACCTAATGAGGGAAGCATGCTGAATATGGTAGTAAGGGCAGGTAGTATCTAGGCGGTGGGAGAGCGGGTGGTAGCTGGAGATACCACCTCCGTTGCTGGATCTGGGCCCAAGGCTCAATGGCCACAGATCACTCGCCATTACAATATTTGGACACAACAAAGAAACCACAATTACAGTATACAAAGAATATGCTCAGCAATGGATCATAAATGCTCTGCCTGGCTGCCAGGGCCTCTAACCTCACTCACTCACATCATGACATCCTACCTACCCTTAAAAAAATAAATTATAATAATAAAAATAGTAAATAAAATAAAAATAAAAAAGAGGAGGAGGAGGTCCGAATAATGTTGGAGTCCGAATACGAGAGGGTTGACTGTATTGCAGTATATTTTGGGGCAGTCATATGTATCTATAGGCTCTGTTTTCTGCTCTTTGCATTGTGCCTACCGTATATGGCTGCGTATAAGACGATTCGGTGTATAAGACGACCCCCAAAATTTCTAGTAAAAACGTAGGTTTTGGGCTTTACTCGCCGTATAAGCCTACCCTCCAAGGTAGACCTCTCGGCTTATACAAGGTTAGGTACAAACAGCACATAGGGTGGTCTTAAAATTTTATTGACATTTAAAAACATATTAAAAATTTGAATATATTAGGAGTAGGTAGAATAATAAAGTTCTAATTTTTTTTTTATTTGTTTATATAATTCTAAATCTAACTAAAATCGTTATGACTTTAAAATCCTTCAACATTATATTCATGTTCATCATCTGACATCAAAAGTTTATCAATGACACCTTGTGATATAGTTGTTAGACAGTCATCGTATGGATCAACTTCCGAATCAGATGGTGTGGCTTCAGCTTCCTCTTCACCCTTCATCTTCCCACAAGTAGTCGTCCTCCATACCATCCAATGAATTCGATTTGCCACACTTCTTGAATGACTTGATTACTGTTTCTGCATTAATATCATTCCAGACTTTTATGACAAAGTTACACGAGACATCCAACTGTGGAGCACGCATGTTTCCTCCCTTTGTGAATGAGTTTTTGCCATTAACCCTCCAGTCATTCCACTGTTCTGGAATGGGATCTTTAACTGGCTTGTTTAGACACACATCCAGTGGTTGTAGCCATGATATCAATCCTCCAGAAATAACTGCCGCATCTGTGTTTATGCTTGCCAGCCTTTTCTTTGTGTTGGTAGTGAAATGTGCCCTGAACATATCCCACACCAGTAAGCTACGTTCTTTACCAAGTCCACCTGGTCGCCTACTCCATACATGCTCAAGCTCAAGCTTATTCCCTTCTTCATCCATCCACCCTTTTTCGTTCAAATGTACAAAAACTTCAATGGAGAACTTGATTTTCGGCAGTTTTTCTTTTAAAAATAACCCTTGGTCTTGGTTTAGCGCCATCTGCTGCACCTGCTAGTACCACTGTAAAGCTGCACTCCTCATGTCCTGTTGGTTTAATTAACACTGTTTTTGCACCTTTTGAATCTACAGTTTTATTTCCAACCATATCAAAATTCATAGGAGTTTCATCCATATTCCCAATATTACTTAATGCATAATTGTGTTCCTTGCGCCGTTGCAGTACATATTGATGGAAACTACTTATTTTTATGTCCAGATCTGCCGGTAATTTTTGTGCAATTTTGTTTTTTTGCCTCAGTAGCAGATCATTCCTTTTCATGAACCTAGTACACCAGGATGCATTGCCCTTAAGTCCTTGGCTGTGATCTGGGTTAGATTTAGTCCACTGAAGTGCAAAAATACGTATTTTATTTTGTGTCACTACATAACCATTTTGACGATGTTCACTCACCATGTCTCCTACAATCAAGTTCCGGCCAATGTGGGGTGCCTCTTCTTAATGCACATTTAGTCCTTGGCATATTCTTTAATGTATCTGCATTTGCTCCAGTTTCGGACCATTTTCTCTGTTACATCATATTGTCTTGCAGCAGCACAGTTGTTATGTTCCTTGGCAAAATTTACGACTTTTAGCTTGAAACTTGCTTCGTATTTCCTTGGTTTTGCTGGTGGAGCCATGATGGGGTTTTGTGATTGCTGAATTCTAATACAGGCACTGTAATGTTACCCTGGAGAATGCTGGTAACAAAGTGAGAGCTCAAACATCCCGCACCTATGGCTAGCAGCTGTTTGTTTACATCTGCTTAGAGGTGAATTTTGGTGAGGAAGCCGTAAGAAGCCGGCTTCTTGCCGGCTTCTCTCTCGCTTGCGTGCCTCGCCAGAATGGCTGACAGTTGCCAGCTTCTTGTCGGGGCTCGCCCGCTCGGCGATCACAGCTGATAGCTGTAAACAAAACAACCACACAATGACGATTGATTGATTGATTTAATGCCAAAAAAAGGTGAATGTGCACACAATGACGAATTGTCATCTTCAACTCCTATCCAACCACATCTTCTCTCATAAACATACTGAGTTAAACGCAATGCTAGTCATTTCCACAATATATACCTATCAGCTGCTCTACCGTAGATAACACTATAGTCGCCAGTCACTTGCCACTGCACTAATGTCGCCAGGCACAATATATTACGAATTCCTCACCAAAATTTGCCTTAGGTAGTTGGTGACGTTGTAGTGACCTGCCACCGCTAGTAGGAAGATGGAGGGCCGCAAGCGATAAGAAGCGAACAAGGTCAAAAGAAGAAGAAGAAGAAATAAACAAACCCACGCCCTGCTGATGCGAAGGCCTACATCTATGCAAATTCCTCTCTTGCCTGCTGTTAATTCATATACCACTCACGTATATTCTCTGTGTACAGTATGTAGGGTGTAACACGAGTTTCTGCAAATATTGATACAGGTGAAAGAACATGTAATTCTAAGCACAAAATATTCTATAACCATATGCTTTTTGAAGCTTCCTTTAGACGTGAGATAAAGGTAGAACAATTAGCGCGGCCAGTAATTTCACCATGGCAGGCAGTTGCCGCTCGGTGACATTTTGAATGATTTAATCCTAATGTTTACTAGTAATGGAGCATTACATTATCTTATAACAACACAAGTGGTATTAATGGACACTTTATTTACTAAATAAGCAGTACATGAGAACAGCAAGGCTGTAATAAACAATGCTGTAAAAGGCTACATGGCATTGTGTCTTGAGTTGGGAGGAAGGAAAGACTAGGCTGCGAGGCTGCCCGCCGATCAGCTGAGTCACGTGTTCCATCCTACCCCTCCCTGACACGATACCATGTAGCCTTTTACAGTATTGTTTATTACAGCCCTGCTGTTCTCATGTACTGCTTATTTAGTAATAACATGTCCATTAATACCAATTGTGTTGTTATAAGATAATGTAATGCTCCATTACTAGTAAACATTAGGATTAAATCATTCAAAATGTCACCGAGTGGCAACCGCGAGTACACACTGCATGTCTCCATACGTCGCCTGCCATGGTGAAATTACTGGCCGCGCTAATTGTTCTACCTTCATCTCACGTCTAAAGGAAGCTTCAAAAAGCATATGGTTATAGAATATTTTGTGCTTAGAATTACATGTTCTTTCACCTGTATCAATATTTGCAGAAACTCGTGTTACACCCTGTCAGTGCTGGGCTTCCGCGATCGCAATTGCGATCGCGGAAAAGCGGAAAAAAACATTTGCCTTTAATTCCGCGATTTTTAGTCCACGATCCAAAATATTGACTTGATACCAATCCGAGCCAAAACGCGATTTTTAGTCCACGATCCAAAATTTTGACTTGGCTTAATGCTTTATTTCTTCGAAGATAAACTTCGCTAGCGATTACCGATCGCGGAATAAACGATCGCGGCATTTTAATTCAAACTTAAATAAATATTCCGCGATCGCGGAACGCCAAATTTTCGATCGCGGAATAGCGATAGTGGACCACCTATTTTTGGATCGCGTGCCCAGCACTGCACCCTGTATATATAGGACGACGGTTGCACATGGCACTCCTCAACACATAATTCTGGTTGCAACCCTACACATAGTTACATTACACGTCCTGATCAGCTTACTCATCTAGCTACACTTATTATTTTATTAAAATAATGTGAATTACGGTGAGTGATTTCAGTAGAAAGTATCTGTGTTTCTACCAAGGCAGGGGTAAGCCTACCATCAATCATTACCCGCGCTAACAACATCCCGTACAACACAGGATTTAAGGTTCACATTTTATACTGGGCGTATAAGACCACACCCAATTTGTGTGGCTATTTTTTAAGGTTAAAAGGTCGTCTTATACGCAGCCATAGACGGTATTTTATATTTCATCATTCGCCGAGACATTAAATTATTTTATATAGGAGAGAATACGAAGGGTTTACTGTAATTTATTACTAGATACAGCAAGTGTAACTACTGATCAGAGTAAGTAATATATTATATGAGTTACTCTGTCCATAAGTGAGAGAATAGGGACGCGCCATGGTCGTGTCCTGTGACTCATGGCAAAAAGTCCTGCATGCCACGGCACGGACACCACATCTTGTGCGGGACGGCGCACGGCAAAAAGTCCTGCATGCCACGGCACGGACACCACGTCTTGTGCGGGACGGCGCACGGCAAAAAGTCCTGCATGCCACGGCGTGCTCTCCACGGACACCACGTCTTGTGCTAGACGGCGCACGGCAAAAAGTCCTGCATGCCACGGCACGGACACCACGTCTTGTGTCGGGACGGCGCACGGCAAAAAGTCCTGCATGCCACGGCACGGACACCACGTCTTGTGCTGGACGGCGCACGGCAAAAAGTCCTGCATGCCACGGCACGGACACCACGTCTTGTGCGGGACGGCGCACGGCAAAAAGTCCTGCATGCCACGGCACGGACACCACGTCTTGTGCGGGACGGCGCACGGCAAAAAGTCCTGCATGCCACGGCGCGCTCTCCACGGACACCACGTCTTGTGCGGGACGGCGCACGGCAAAAAGTCCATACGTGTGAACCGGGCCTAAGTACCGTATTTGCCGGCGCATAAGAGGCAGTTTTTTCCCTTAAAAAGGAATGCAAAGTTCCCCCTGCGTCTAATGCGGCCATATTCGCGCATGAGAGGTCGGGCAGAGAATGCAGAACAGCCGGTGGTGTATTACTAAAGGGGTCTGGAGTTATCTGTGTTGAGCAGTAGTCCACTGAGCACAAATTTGTAACTGTTATCAACAGTAATGCATAATACTAAGAAAAGGTTGGAGTTTAAGAGAAAATGAGAGCTGGGGCAACAAGATAGCGATTGTTGCTGCCAAGATGGCCGTGTCAGATGTAAACATCATCCACCCCCCGCTGCTGCTCTCCATTGTAAAACGTCTGATATCTCAGGTCTGCCACTTCACCTGCGATACTTCACTCGGCGACGCCCTCCCCGCACCCACCATGGGTCATTACCGCTCAGACTCCTCCCCGCACCCATGGAAAAGACAAACATCCCGCATATTAGATGTCGCCTTAACCCGCATTCGACTCGGGCCACACAAGTTGACAAGTTGACACAACAGTTGGAAGGAGATGATAGAAGGGAGGCAGAAAATGGTGATGGAATTTTCGCTGGAATGAGTATTGTTGATAAATGGAATAGTGAAAAAAAGAGCGTGTTAAAGTTTTATTTGAAGGAGTGTGAGCGGTGAGAGGGTGGTGTAGTATCTTGGGGAGTCTGTCTATACACACAAGGATGGAGAAAGGGTGTCGTGGCTTTGTTGTTTATTTGACAGCGAGTCATTGTACAACGTGGGGACAAGAGGTGCGCGGCGTTTGTGTCTCTGCGTGTCCTGTGGCTGACTGAATAGATCTGTAGACATTGAAAGCTGGGGTTGCCACACAACGCCAGTATTTCAATTTTTTCATTGTAAAAACTTACAACTGCGGGCTTTACTATAAGACGTTTTCTGTTGCTGTTTCGTTACATTAATAGATGTAGATAATTTTCTCGCATGTTTTTAATGAAAATGGGACATATTAATCGTAGAATAAGCATTTGTCAAATTATTCACTGCGCGCCCACTATTCCTATTATTATAGGTTGAAGGGCCAGAAATATACAACCTTTCCTACACTGAGAGAATTTTCTTGATTTATACATATATATATATATATATATATATAATATATATTATATATATATATATATATATATATATATATATAATATATATATATATATATATATATATATATTATATATATATATATATATATATATATATATATATATATATATAAAGACAACTGACGAATACCAGCAAAGTATATAAGAAACATTAATGTTTACCACAGTGTGTTGATGGCTGAGGTGCCACACTTTCTTCAGACTATCACACGTGTTCTTTATCCCAAGCACCCCCTCCCTCCCTTGTCAGCCACCCGTGCGATCGTACGTCTGGCAGCGTATCTTCCTGATACAGTTTTCGGAGATTACTATATACATTGGAGGAGGCGGTATATATTTGGGGAGGCGGTAGCGCAGTGGTTAGCGTCTCCGACTGGCGTTCTCAGTGACCCGAGTTTGATCCCCAAAGAAACCCAAAACCTTTCTGCACCGTCGAGTGGCCTAAGAACACCCACATGCCCTGCCCATCAACTCTACCTTCGATTGCGAGTGCATGGGAGGACACAGGAGGGCGGCATGAGCCTCTAATCACAGGCGTCACTATAAGAATCCTGCCTGCGCCACCACGGGCGAGGACCAACCATTAGAGCCCTCAAGTGAGCCTCCAGAGCCTACCATCCGAGCCTGGGTCACCACAGCCTACAGGCGCTATAGGCACACATATATAAAAAAAAAACAAAAAAAAAAACATATGCTATGCCACTTGGAGCCGTAACTTCCTTGCAATCCTACTTCACTTGAACAACAATACTGATGTACCTCATATTTATCACGTTCTTAACCCCTTCACTGCGGCTGGTACAAATACGGTCTCTCAGGTATTTAAGGATCACTGCGGCTGGTACATATATGGTTTCTGTATTTAAACTGCGCGCTCAATGATATTATGGGTAAATATTCGTTGTGATAGGCTTGATATGGTAACAGTGTCAAGTGTTGTGATATAATAGAACCTCTTTTTCTGCTTGAGTGAGTTAGTATGACTAATAAGGTCAAGCGGTACAGTACGACGTGTTGACGCTACCGCGCCCTCTACTTCAATGGCGAGGCTAAATAGTCAAGATATTCAATATATTCTTGATGGATATAAAACAGAAGTATGAATGAATGAATGAATGCATGAATGAAGCATTTATGTACCAAAATAAGCTGTATTATGTTGAGTAGTAAATACACACAAACCTCGATTTCCCGGACCTCGATTTCCCGGATATCGGATTTGCCGGACAAAATCCGAGGTCCGGGGATATGTCAGAGTCCTGGACAATTTTTTTTTTTTTTTTTTTTTTTTTTTTTTTTTTTTTTTTTTAACGTTGAAATGCCTGCCTGGTCCTGTTCGTAAATTGACAAAGTTGTCCGGCGGTCCGAGGGTCTCCTGTCACCCCTGGTCAGTGTCCGCGCTTCCTGCCAGGTGGCAGCATGCTCAGCGGTCGTATTGTTTACATTTGGGCACACGACACTCACGGTTCACCTGCACAGCCTCCGTTAGTCTTCTGACCCCCACTGCCCCTGGTGCAGGAACGTCTCTTGAGACTATTGAACACTTTCTGCTGCCTCCCGCCAGGTGGCTGATGCTCAGCGGATGTAAAAGTCCACGGCGGGGTAGTTGATATTGGCAGTTGCCGGACAGTAAATACTAGAGTAGGATAAGCGTCCGGGGACGGGTAATGTGGGTTTTTTTTTTATTTTATTCTCTTACTGTCTTCTTTATAGGGACTGGCAACTAAGCGGACTTTGTGTTACCCATTTTTGGTGTGCCCTTAGCCAGTTCTTTGTGACGTAAAAAAAAAAAAAAAAAAAAAAAAAAAAATGGCATCGGATTTGCGTTTCCCGGACTTTTGCGGTTCCCGGACCAGTGCTCCACCCATTAGTCCGGGAAATCGAGGTTTGTGTGTAGTTTCATTGTGCGCCTGGCAGCACGGTCACGGCCCTGTTGCTGCACTCTGACGGAACTCTTCACTTAGCTGGTAGCCTCCACCAAGACTAAACATAGATTTTCTGGTATGGAATGAGCATCCTATTCATTTAGGCACTCTAAGATATGATCAATAATTATTTTATATTTTAATTAAACCTGCCGCACAGGGGGGTAGGCCTATGAATTTGATATCCGCAGTGAAGGGGTTAATAATCCTATATAAGACATGAATATGTACTACAGATATTCATTCACATTCACTACCCTCCCGAGTTTCACGCTATGCGAGTTTCGCGATCCTCGAGTTTCGCGCTGAGTCCTAAATTCTTACCATCCCGACTTTCGCACATTATAGCCCCGAGTTTCGCGCTTTTTTTTTTCTTTTTTTTTTTTTGCGTGTGTGTACGTGCCTACAGCGCCGTTAGGCAGTGACCTCCAGGAGTGGGATGGTAGTCCCTGGAGGTTAACTTGAGGGCTGTGATGGTTGGCCCTTTTGGCGCCCGTGGTGGCGCAGACAGAATTTCTATAGTGACGCCTGGGATTAGAGGCTCATGCTGCCCCCTGTGTCCTCCGATGCACTCGCAATCGAAGGTGGAGTTAATGGGCAGCGTGTGGGTGTTCTTAGGCCACTCAACAGTGCAGAGAAAGATTTTAAGTGGATTTTACAGCCCTCATCAAGGATCGAACTCGGATCACCGAGAACGCCACTCGGAGACTTCTTCTTCTTTTTGTGAACCTTTCTGCTTAGTATCACTTTGTAGGTCGTCTGTCAAACTCGTGCTCGAGCTTGACATATATCTTGACGCTAACCACTCTGCTACCGCCTCTCATAAGAGACGTACGGGACACGTCTTCCTTCCTTCCTGCTTAGTATAGTATTATAATAGGCTTAGTATAGCTTGTAGTTTTGCTTTGTTTCTTCCATTTGTTTGTGTTTTTCTCTACAGGAGCAGCCGGTGTCGCATAAGATAGGTAACACCTTGAAATAAGTAGCACTTTACCGTACACCCCCGACGTTGCTTACTATTTACCACAAAATACTCCTTTATAAGTGATTAACCATGACGTGTGTGGTACTGTGGTTTCTGGAGGTACTGGAGGAGACAGGAGAGAAGAGAGGAAGGCATTGTGACAGTGTTATTGCCGTATAACACTGTCACACAACCATCAGCTGACAAGATATGTGTCAAGCTCACTCACTCAAACCAAAACAGCATCCGCTGGGTGACTCCCAACTCAAGCTCAATCTCAAGCTCCTCTCCTCCCTCCTCTTCTCTTCGTAGTGTTGGCCGAAGCCACCACCCCGGGAGGCGGGTCACAAACCCTAGGCTAACACCCAGTACCCATTCACTGCTGGGTGGACAGGGGCTTGGGGCATTTTCAGGATATTTTTTGGGGGAAAAAGTGAGTCTTATAAGCTGTAAAATACGGTAGGTACACAGCCCTCAAGTTAACCTCCAGGGCCTACCATCCCACCCCTGGAGGTCACTGCCTAACGGCGCTGTAGGCACACACACACACACACACACACACACACACACACACACACACACACACACACACACACACACACACACCAAAAAAAAAGAAAAAAAAAAGGGACTAAATAAGCATTTTTACAGTGTTTCTAATACCCGAGTTTCGCGCTGTGCCTCCGGAAGAAAGCAAGCGCAAAACTCGGGAGGGTAGTGTATACGAAGGTTGTGATTAACATGGAGATTGAAGTGTATGGGATATGTATGTGAGTAATTCATTTTACTATGAAAGTAACGTTATTACTGAGAAGGGCTCTTATGTGGAGTAAACGAAAAAAACTATTTACGAAAAAATGAATAGTCACCCATGTTGCCCGCACGAGAAAACGGAAAAAATGTAAACATATCAGTACATGGGACCTCTGGCCTCTGCGTCTATGGGCCTATTACCTTGCTGGTGTTGCAGTTGTGTCGGTGAGGACAAGTCAGGTCAGCGTCAGGTCACCCTCTAATCCTGGTCCCAGACAGGGTTGTGGCCTAAGCCGATGCAGGTGTGTATGTGCGTGTGTGTGTAATAGCGCCGCTACAGTGGTAAGCAAGGTGGGATAGGAGACAGCATAGGCCTTTGTACCACCTCGACCCCTCAATCCTCACCCCTGTACCTCTACGGATAAGGAAACTGTATGAAAGAGTGCTAGTAAAAAGGCCGCAACGGTACCTGTAGACGGGACAAAAGTCTTCCACACGGTACACCATGACCAAGACCCATCACAGCACCACACCGTCCCCCTCAAGGCCTAATCACACCATACCATCATGGTGACAGGGCACCGTCTCATCACATCCGTTACAATTTCTTACATTCAAACAAATAGACGTGTTACACTAAACGGTGCACCGCCGTCACGGCTCCAATACACCACCGTCCTGTCACGTAACGGTTTCTGGGGAAGAATGTTTTAACGTAATGAGACTGTGCCGTGCTGATAATTGTCGTTTTATCAAGCCTATGTACCCAAAACAGTGTCTTTAGAGTTCAACTCCTCTTCTTCATCCAACAGAAGTGCTATTAATGCAAATTTCTT
>JACEEZ010007703.1:75856-110856 GCA_016584305.1 Chionoecetes opilio
GAAATAAAACCATATTCCAAGACCCTCCCCCCTTTGTCAGCCACCCGTGCGATGTACGTCGGCAGCGTATTTTCTATACAGTTTTCGGAGATTACTATATACTTGGAGGAGGGGGGTATATATTTGGGGAGGCGGTAGGCAGTGGTTAGCGTCTCCGACTGGCTTTTCTCAGTGACCCGATTTTGATCCCCAAAGAAACCCAAAACCTTTCTGCACCGTCGAGTGGCCTAAGAACACCCAATGCCCTGCCCATCAACTCTACCTTCGATTGCGAGTGCAGGGGAGGACACAGGGGGGGGGCCATGAGCCTCTAATCACAGGCGTCACTATAAGAATCCTCCCTGCGCCACCACGGGCGAGGACCACCATTAGAGCCCTCAAGTGAGCCCCCAGACACCTTTCCGAGCCGGGGTCACCACAGCCTACAGGCGCTATAGGCACACATATATAAAAAAAAAAAAAAAAAAAAAAAACATATGCTATGCCACTTGGAGCCGTAACTTCCTTGCAACCCTACTTCACTTGAACAACAATACTGATGTACCTCATATTTATCACGTTCTTAACCCCTTTCACTGCGGCGGGTAAAAAATACGGTCTTCAGGTATTAAGGATCACTGCGGCTGGTACATATATGGTTTCTGTATTTTAAACTGCGCGCTCAATGATTTATGGGTAATATTCGTTGTGATAGGCTGATATGGTAACAGTGTCAAGTTTTTGTGATATAATATAACCTTTTTTTCTGCTTGAGTGAGTTAGTATGACTAATAAGGTCAAGCGGTACAGTACGACGTGTTGACGCTACCGCGCCCTCTACTTCAATGGCGAGGCTAAATAGCCCAAGATATTCAATATATTCTTGATGGATATAAACAGAAGTATGAATGAATGAATGAATCATGAATGAAGCATTTATGTCCCAAAATAAGCTGTATTTTTGTTGAGTAGTAAATACACCCCAAAACCTCGATTTCCCGGACCTCGATTTCCCGGATATCGGATTTGCCGGACAAAATCCGAGGTCCGGGGATATGTCAGAGTCCTGGACAATTATTATTTTTTTTTTTTTTTTTTTTTTTTTTTTTTTTTTTTAACGTTGAAATGCCTGCCTGGTCCTGTTCGTAAATTGACAAAGTTGACCGGCGGTCCGGGGGGTCCCCTGTCACCCCTGGTCAGTGTCCGCGCTTCCTGCCAGGTGGCAGCATGCTCAGCGGTCGTTTGTTTACATTTGGGCACACGACACTCACGGTTCACCTGCACAGCCTCCGTTAGTCTTCTGACCCCCATTTTGCCCTGGTGCACGAACGTCTCTGAGACTATTGAACACTTTCTGCTGCCTCCCGCCAGGTGGCTGATGCTCAGCGGATTGTAAAAGTCCACGGCGGGGTAGTTGATTTTGGCAGTTGCCGGGACAGTAAATACTAGAGTAGGATAAGCGTCCGGGGACGGGTAATGTGGGTTTTTTTTTTTTTTATTTTTTCTTACTGTCTTCTTTATGGGGACTGGAAACCCTAAGCGGACTTTGTGTTACCCTTTTTTTGGGTGCCCTTAGCCAGTTCTTTGTAAAGTAAAAAAAAAAAAAAAAAAAAAAAAAAAAAAAAATGGCATCGGATTTGCGTTTCCCGGACTTTTTGCGGTTCCCGGACCAGTGCTCCACCCATTAGTCCGGGAAATCGAGGTTTGTGTGTAGTTTCATTGTGCGCCTTGCAGCACGGTCACGGCCCTGTTGCTGCATTTGACGGAACTCTTCACTTAGCTGGTAGCCTCCACCAGGAGTAAACATAGTTTTTTCGGGTATGGAATGAGCATCCTATTCATTTAGGCACTTTAAGATATGATCAATAATTATTTTATATTTTAATTAACCTGCCGCACAGGGGGGTAGGCCTATGAATTTGATGTCCGCAGTGAAGGGGTTAATAATCCTATATAAGCCCATGAATATGTACTACAGATATTCATTCACATTCACTACCCTCCGAGTTTCACGCTATGCGAGTTTCGCGATCCTCGAGTTTCGCGCTGAGTCCTAAATTCTTACCATCCCGACTTTCGCACATTATAGCCCCGAGTTTCGCGCTTTTTTTTTTTTTTTTTTTTTTTTTTGCGGTGTGTACGTCCCTACAGCGCCGTTAGGCAGTGACCTCCAGGAGGGATGGTAGTCCCTGGAGGTTAACTTGAGGGCTTTTGATGGTTGGCCCTTTTGGCGCCCGTGGTGGCGCAGACAGAATTTCTATAGTGACGCCTGTGATTAGAGGTCATGCTGCCCCCTGTGTCCTCCGATGCACTCGCAATCGAAGGTGGAGTTAATGGGCAGCGTTGGGTGTTCTTAGGCCACTCAACAGTGCAGAGAAAGATTTTTAAGTGGATTTTACAGCCCTCATCAAGGTTTCGAACTCGGATCCCCGAGAACGCCACTCGGAGACTTCTTCTTCTTTTTGTGAACCTTTTGCTTAGTATCACTTTGTAGGTCGTCTGTCAAACTCGTGCTCGAGCTTGACATTATCTTGACGCTAACCACTCTGCTACCGCCTTCATAAGAGACGTACGGGACACGTCTTCCTTCCTTCCTGCTTAGTATAGTATTATAATAGGCTTAGTATAGCTTGTAGTTTTGCTTTGTTTCTTCCATTTGTTTGTGTTTTCTCTACAGGAGCAGCCGGTGTCGCATAAAATAGGTAACACCTTGAATAAAGTAGCACTTTACCGTACACCCCCGACGTTGCTTACTATTTACCACAAAATACTCCTTTTTAAGTGATTAACCATGGAATTGTGTGGTACTGTGGTTTCTGGAGGTACTGGAGGAGACAGGAGAGAAGAGAGGAAGGGATTGTGACAGGTTATGCCGTATAACACTGTCACAACAACCATCAGCTGACAAGATATGTGTCAAGCTCACTCACTCAACCAAAACAGCATCCGCTGGGTGACTCCCAAACTCAAGCTCAATCTCAAGCTCCCCTCCTCCTCCTCTTCTCTACGTAGTGTTGGCCGAAGCCACCACCCGGGAGGCGGGTCACAAACCCTAGGCTAACACCCAGTACCCATTCATGCTGGGTGGACAGGGGCTTTGGGGCATTTTTTAGGGTATTTTTTGGGGGAAAAAGTGAGTCTTTATAAGCTGTAAAATACGGTAGGTACACAGCCCTCAAGTTAACCCCCAGGGCCTACCATCCCACCCCTGGAGGTCACTGGGCCCAACGGCGCTGTAGGCACACACACACACCACACACACACACACACACACACACACACACACACACACACACACCCCACCACACACACACACACCACACAACACACACCAAAAAAAAAAAAAAAAAAAAAAGGGACTAAATAAGCATTTTTACAGTGTTTTTAATACCCGAGTTTCGGCTGTGCCTCCGGAAGAAAGCAAGCGCAAACTCGGGAGGGTAGTGTATACGAAGGTTGTGATTAAATGGAGATTGAAGTGTATGGGATATGTATGTGAGTAATTCATTTTACTATGAAAGTAACGTTTTTCTGAGAAGGGCTCTTATGTGGAGTAAAAAGAAAAAAACTATTTACGAAAAAATGAAAGTCACCCATTTGCCCGCACGAGGAAAACGGAAAAAATGTAAAACATATCAGTACATGGGACCTCTGGCCTCTGCGTCTATGGGGCCCATTACCTTGTGGTGTTGCAGTTGTGTCGGTGAGGACAAGTCAGGTCAGCGTCAGGTCACCCTCAATCCTGGTCCCAGACAGGGGTTTTGGGGCCCAAGCCGATGAAGGTGTGTATGTGCGTGTGTGTGTAATAGCGCCGCTACAGTGGTAAGCCCAAGGGGGGTAGGAGACAGCATAGGCCTTTGTACCACCTCGACCCCTCAATCCTCACCCCTGTACCTCTACGGATAAGGAAACTGTATGAAAGAGTGCTAGTAAAAAGGGCCGCAACGGTACCTGTAGACGGGACAAAAGTCTTCCACACGGTTTCACCATGACCAAGACCCATCACAGCACCACACCGGTCCCCCTCAAGGCCTAATCACACCATAAACCCTCATGGTGACAGGGCACCGTCTCATCACATCCGTTACAATTTCTTACATTCAAACAAATAGACGTGTTACACTAAACGGTGCACCGCCGTCACGGCTCCAATACACCACCGTCCTGTCACGTAACGGTTTCTGGGGAAGAATGTTTTAACGTAATGAGACTGTGCCGTGCTGATAATTGTCGTTTTATCAAGGCCTTATGTACCCAAAACAGTGTCTTTTAGAGTTCAACTCCTCTTCTTCATCCAACAGAAGTGCTATTAATGCAAATTTCTTCAAGCATAGCCTCTGAGGCACCATGTCTGCTTAGTGGGTGAGCAGAAACTGCCGAGAAGGACGGAACTGTGACGAATAGTGTGAATACAAGGCACGGCTGACGGAACGCTGCCGTGATTTCAGAGTGTGAACCAGCCTTCACCTGTACCTTCCTGAAGAAGACTAATCAATAGGGTACGCCGTAGGTCCAATGAAAAGTGAAATATAGATTATTTCGAATTTGGCAGGGTTATTTCTTATGTAAAATTGAATTTTAAGGGTGGTTTGTCCTATTCAAGTTTTTGATTTGAGCACTTCTTGCTATGCAAAAATGGACTTTTATATTTATCTGCAAAACATAGCTTAAAGTGCAATTTTGCATAGTAAGAATTGCTCAAATGCAAAAATGGAACATGATAAAATCGTCTTAGAATTCCATTTTACATAGGGAATTGGCATGCCAAAGTTTAGAAAAGAATTTTTGTTATACGGCGTACCCTAACCAGGGTACCAAAATAGTTGGATTTGGGTTACGATGGGAGGAAGGACAAGACCCGGGCGATGGTGCCCGACAGCTATGGGAAACTGCACCCAAAGGGTTGATTTAGGGAGGGAGCATGTGTCAAGTGACAGAGGAGCCATTGGAAGGTACCTTTGGCATTTGTTTCCCGAGGACCCGATGCCACCTGAGAAGCCTGCGTTCAAGGTGGCTCAGGCTCTCTATGATCTGCTGGTGACATACGACTCCACCGACTCACTGATCGTACTGCAAGGTGACTCAACTAGGGCCCAAAACGGGGTGGAAGGGTGGTACCACGCTAAAAAAAGGGTTTTAAAAAAAAACCCCCCCGGGGGAAAAAAAAGGGGGGGGTTTTTGGGGGAAAAAAAAAACCGGGGCCCTTTTTAAACCTTTTTCCCCCCGGTTTTAAAAAAAGGTTTTTGGGGTTTTTAAAAACCCCCCCTTTTTTCCCCCAAAAAACCCTTTTAAATTAAAATTTTAAATTTGGGGAGGGGGGGCCCCCCCGGGGGGAAAAGGGAAAGGGGGGGGGGAAAAAACCAAAAAAAGGGGGGGGGGGGCCCCCCCCCCGGGGGGGAAAAAAACCCCCCGGGCCCCCAACAAAGTTTTGGGGGGGGCCCCTTGGGGAAAAAAAATTTTGGGGGGGAAAAATTTTTTTAAAATTTTGGGGGTTTTTTGGTTTTTTTAAAAACCCCTTTTTCCAAAAATTTTTCCCAAAATTTTCCCCCCGGGGCCCTTTTATTAAAACCCCAAAAAATTAAAAAAAATTTTTTTTAAAAAAGGGAAATTTGGGGGGGAAAAAATTTTTTTGGGAAAAAAAAAAGGGGGAAAAAAGGGGGTTTTTTAAAAAGGGGGGAAAAAACCCCCGGGGGGGAAAAAAACCCCCCCCAAAAAAGGGGAAAAATTTTTAATTGCCCCCGGAAAGGGGCTTTTTTTCCCCGGGCCCCCCCCCCCCCCCGGGGCCGGGGGGGCCCCTTTTTCCCGGGGCCCCCCCCCGGGGGCCCCCAAAGGGGAAAAAAGGGCCCACGGGGGGGGGTAAATTTTTTAAAATTTCCGGGCCAAAACCCCCCCCCAATATTTTTTAAAAAACCCGGGCCCCCCCCCTTTTTTAACCACCGGGGGGGGGGGGGGGCCCCCCCCCCAAAAACCCCGGGAAACCCCCCCCCCCCCCCCCGGGGGCCCCAAAAAACCCCCGGGGCCCCCCAAAAAGGGGGGTTGGGGCCCCCCCAAAACCCCCCCCCAAAATTAAAAAATTTTTTTCCCCCTCCAGTCCCCCGGGGGGGGCGTTTTTTTCCCCCCCCCCCAAAAAAATTTGGGGTTAAGGGGGGGGAAAAAAAAAAACCCCCCTTTTACCCCCCCCCTTTTTTAAAAAAAAAAAAATTTTTTCCCCCCGGGGGAACCCAACCAAACCAATAAAAAAAAAGGCCCCCCGGGGGTTTCCCCCCCCAAATTTTCCCCCTTGGGGGGCCCCAAAGGGGGAAAACCCCCCCCCTTTTTTCCCTTTCCCCCCTTTTAAAGGGGTTTTTCCCTGGGGAAAAAACCCCCCCCCCCCCCTTTTTTAAAGGGCTTGGGGCCCAGGAAATATTTGGGGGGCCCAGTGTAAGAACCCCGCCTCACACCCAAGCTTTAAATTGTCAGCCACCAGCTTGCAGACACTGATCAGCTGGCCAAACCTTGGCCAGGTGCAAAAGAGCCGGGGAAATTCACCTGTTCACTGTCTGGGGAAACAGATCCCCGGAAGGGTCCTGGCAAGCCCGGGACGTTTTTTTCCAGAGTTTCCCCTATCCACACTCAGAGCCAAACCCAAAGAGTCGTTTAAGCAGGTGACAGAGGGTGGCGGCGCCCGTGGGGGGCAGCAAGGGCCCCCAGACGGGGGTTTATCCGGGCTCGGGGCCACCACCGGGAGAAACCCTGCCCTGCCCTTTGGGCCCAAGAAGGACATGATGGACACGCTTAGGTCCCAAAGTAGAGGCTGTTTACACTTTTTTGATGTATGCCTGAAAGAAAACCAAACGAAACAAAAGAGCTTACCCACGCTAGTCATTTGGGGAAATTTATTTTTTTTTTGGTGCATGATGCAATTTCACAGGACCAACCGGGGCACTGCGGGACTCAAATTTAAACATTAAATTTGATAAGGGGTTTCCCCAAAATAAAAAGTGCGACTTTGCCAAATTTTTTAATAAATTTTCCCCAAATGCCCAAAAAAAGGGAACTAATAAAATCGTCTTAAGGGGAAATTTCCTTTTTCATAGGAAATTGGTATCCAAAATTGAAAAAAAGAATTTTTTTTTTATAAAAGCGTAAACCCCAATGCCCAGGAATTTTCCCACGACAACATATCTGTCTTTGTTTTTCAAAAAAAGGGGTGGGGGGGGGGGGGGTTTAACTGAGGGGTTGCCCCATTTTTTCAGGTTTTCCCTGGAAAAAAAAAACAGTCTGTTTACGAGGTGCAGTCCGCCTTTGTTTTACTAACAAAGAAAAATGGAACTGCGGGACGCTTTGAGGGGAATATTTACTAATATTGACTTGGTTTATCAAACAAACAAGTCCAAAAGGCCCTCCCCATGCCCAAAAACCCTCTTTTATTTAAACAACAAAAAGGGGGGGGGGGCACGAAGTTGTAACACTTCGGGCACCCTTCGGGGAGAATTCCTATCGGGGAAAAGTTATGGGAGGGTTTTTTTAGCATAAAATGATATATGAGGCCCTTCAATTTTCGTACGAAATTTCCTGTGAGCAAGGGGGGATGGGGCCCTTTAAACCCCCGTGGGTTTTAAGAATGCCCCACCCAAATCTTGGGAAAGGCAAATTTTTCGTCGGCCCAAACCACCCACGGGAAAAACGCCCCACGGCCTTGGGTTTGGGGTTTTTTTTACGGGGCTTAGTGTTTCCCCCAGGCGGAGCACATGCCCTTAAAAAACCCCGGTTTTAAAGCTGTTTTGCCGTGAAAACTAGCTGTTTTTTGCCCCGTTTTTCAAATTTTTTGTTTTTTGATAAAATTTAAAACTTGTTCAGTGCAGTGAAGTCATTATGGGGATCCAAAAAAAGAAGGGAAAGTGACAAAAGAAAGCGTGTGAATCTAAGTATTTCAGATAAATTAGAAGTATTTTAAAAAAGGTGGGCATCCTGTTTTTTGTCGCCCCCGGGGGCTTGTGTTCCCAGTATGGAGTAAAAAAAAACAAACCGGTGAGTGATAAAACCCCCAAAAGGCCCAAAAAAAACAAAAAAACCAAAAAAGCTTTTTGACATTCAAAGGTTTTAAGCAAAAAGGAAAAGGGAAAACAGGGAAAAACAATTTTTTGACAACCCCCGTGAAAAAATTCCTCACTTTAAAGAGATTGCTTGGAAACAGTTTTTATGTGGTTGTTTTAACAGCGATCAAGGGAAGGGCAAAAGGGGCCCTGGGGGGTAGAGGTCACGGGGAAACCCCCAAAACAAACCTGCCCCGTCACTCATGTATAAAAATAATAGCCATTAGAATGCCCCATTATAGGGCTACATTCACCTAGCCTGATGATATTTTCCCCCTTCCCAAAAAAAACCCTAAAAAACCAAAAAGGGGAAAAAGGGGGAGTAATGGAAAAAAAGCCTGGGAAAACTTACTAAAATTCTTCTAATACCAGTTCCCCGGGGAACAGGCGTGTGGGCCCCAAACTTCCCCCAAAAATCCAAGGCAAAAGTAAAAAAAACCCAGAATGTTTTTTCCCCAACCAACCTTTTGGGCTGGCCCCCTTCCCAAAAACAGCTTTTCCGGGCCTGCCCCCAAAAACGCTACCCGGTCCTGCCCTCCCCAAAACAAAGAAACTACACCCGGGTCTGGGGGGGGCCCCTCCCAAACACAAACCCACACCCCGCCTTCCTTCCCCAAACAACCCGCTACACCGGGGGCTGGGCCCCCCAACACAGCCCACACGGTCTGGGGCCCCCCAAAAAAAACAGCTTACCCCCGGTCCTCCCCCCAACACGCTACACGGGCCCGCCCCCCCCCAAAACCAGGGCCCCCCAAAACGGTCTTTTTTTTTTGGCTGGTGTTGGTGATTATTTCTCATTGATTTCACATTTTTTCTTGTTTTCTATATTTTCACAGCCTTGGGAAAATACCCGCGCACTAACGGACCATCGGCTTTAACGGACCACTTCTCCCCTCTTGTAGTCCCTTAAATCCACGGTCCACTATATACACTCAAACCTCGGCTATCGCGCCTAATTGGTGCCGCTATCGGCGTGCGATAGCCGAGAACGCGATAGCCGAACAATAGAACTACAGGGAGGTCCCGTTATACGAGCATTCGGTATACGAGAATCCGATGATACGAGATGTGTATATTAGGGTCTATTTTCCAGAGCTGGGCACTTCCGTACCTCTGTCCGTACTTCCGTACCTCGGTACCTACGGACTTCCAAACTAGGTCCGGAAGTCCGGAGGTACGGAAAGTTTTTCAAAGGTACGGAAGTAACAGGTACGGACCTGCGAAATTTTGGGTCCGTACTTCCGTACCTGATATTTTCTATGATGAAAAAAAAAAAAACGAAGACGAAAAAACAGTCCACAGAATAACTTTCACGCGTTTTGGCGGGCAATTTGCCACTAGCTGTCAGCTGATCATTTCCTAAGGCGAGATCCGTGCATCTGTGGTGCCTGGTAAACACCAAACGTGCGGCATCAAGCTCAAGATCAACAACGTTTTATGTTTACAGTCACATCACCCGGCAACGCGTTTCAAAGTTTCACTGCTATTGCTTACTGTTTAGTGTTTACAACTAAACATGGACAAATACGTGAAAAGAAGTGATAGCGACAGGAGCAGGAGTGTGTCTGGGGATAGTAGCTGTAGTAGTGTGAGCTACAGAACCAGCACGCCTGCACCATCTGCGTCCAGAACCCATACACCACAGGGGACGTCAGATATTTCTTTGTCTGACGTGGAGCTGGACTCCTCCCAGCTGTTCACCCAGGACATAGAGGAGAGTGGGACTGAGCAGGAGGATCAGAGGAAGAGGCAGGAGGGCACCAGACAGCTAAAGGCTATGCTGTGGCACCTTGAGAAGTAAGACAAATCTAACTGTTCTATTGCAGTATTTTACTAATTTAATATTTTTAAGTTGACATCTTATGATCTTAATAAGTTAATGTTCTTATCGCCTATCGCATCGTGTCAATTAAAACTTTAAAAAATTGCAGGTTCTTTGTCTTTGACTCATATGTCAGGACAAAGAATGACACACTAGAGGGGAAGTCTGTGCACACTGGGAGGGCTAGGTGTCAGCAGAAAACCTGCCTGTCTAAGGGTAAGGCTGCCACTTACACCTACACCACCAGGAGCAAGGTGAACCTGAAGAAGCATTATGAAAAAGTAAGTAAAATGCTCCGCGGGAGACATCTTGCGGCCGAAGAGGTCCAGCCTCAGCAACATAAACTTTGAGCAGCTGGTGTTTGTGAGGGGCAACATGCACCTCCTAGGCTACAAGGAGGTGTAGCAGCAGTACAAGGAGGAGAAGGAAGTGGAGTAGGAGTTATACACTCTAGAATAAACTTGTGATTTAAACTAATTAGTCATTTCACTCATTTGTGAACTGTGAAGACTGGAGACAAATTTTATTTTAATTGATTTGATGATTATATGATGGTAAATATATATTGCTATATATATTTATGAAGCTCTGATGTATTATAGCCTTGTATTTTGTTTTATTTTTGAGGTACTGACTATATTTTTTCAGGCGCGTCTTAATAGTTATAGGGTACAGGTACGGAGGTACGGAGGTACGGGTACGGACAGAACAAAGTAAAATAAGGTACGGAAGTACAGGTACGGACGACCCGCGTCCCGAAGTACGGAAGTACAGGTACGGACTACCCCAAATCCAGGAACGTGCCCAGGTCTGCTATTTTCAATATACGAGATCGAAAATCCAATGATATGACATTCAAACTGGGGTGAGTAAAATTATCAAGTTCAAAATGCGCGCCCTACCACTCCAGGGCTGGACAAAGGGGGATTTAGGTGACCCCAGTGAGGTCACCCCTAGGAAGCCGTGACCTGAAGGGTAATTAAGCACATGGCGTGGCCTGACATTTAGGGGTAATTAGCAGGTGTGTGGCCCCAACCTTGGGACCGCAATCAGGTCATCCCTAGCAAGGCTATAGGCACAAATGTTATATAAAATAAAAATTAAAAAAGGCGTGACCTGCAGAGTAATTAAGCATATGGCCTGGCCTGACATTTAGGGGTAATTAGCAGGTGTGAGGACCCAACCTTGGGACCGCTACACTACCTTCTCTTGTATCACGCGGCGTCCCCTACAGCACAACGTCTTTTTTGCTTGTTATGCATGTTTTATGTTTAATTAATGTGCAGTTATGTTATTTTGTGTGCTATTTTCTCTTTCAGAATGCTTTTTCTACAGAATAGGTAGTACAGTGTGGGTAATATAGACGCTGTGTGTTTGTTGTGTTTACTATAGTTTATTTTAGCTTGAAAAACATGTCTTTTATTTTTTTTTTTTTTAATTGATGGGGTCCTGGAACCAAACCTATATTTTACCATTAGTTATGTGTTTCGTTATACGAGATTTCGCTTTACGAGTATGCCAGGTGGAACCTAACTGCTCGTATCTTCGGGACCTCCCTGTAATGGTAATAATTCTAATTGGTGCCAGGACCCCCAAAATGACCACATATTTTACCACTTTTTTTTAAGTTCTTACCCTGTTCTTACAACACATGATGAAATAATAAATCAAATCAGGAATCATAAAAACAACAAACATTTTACATCACTTTATTTACCTTTTATCGTGGATGACGAGGGGCTTAGATGGATGAGTGCCGAGGCTTGTGTGGAGTGTTGTCCTTTATGGCCACCACGACGGGCCTGTAACTCATCCGGGATGTCTTCCATTGTTGCACAAGTGAAGCCCTCAGAGTCAGATGGTTCATCAATGACAGGGGGATCATTGGAGGGTCTTGGTTGCGGTCCATTCTTGTGTTGCTGTGCCTGGTTGCGGCTCCGTAAGAACTCGGTGATCTGACGTTGACGAAGAGTTCGTGTGGTCGTGATACTGCTGCTCATAACTTGCCACTGCCTGACGAATCAACGAACACTTCAACTTGCTGTCAGTAGTTAAGCCTTGTTCGAGGATGTGGCGTAGCCTGCGACTCAAATCTGTCACTGTCTTGATATTGGCAATAGATTAAAAAAAACCTCACGCCACACATTGTCACCTCCCTCTTCCTCTTCAGGGCTGTCCACTTCACCTGCCACATCATCCTCTTCCATTATATTGTCAGCAGTCACTGCAGGAGGCTGAATCATTTCTCTAATGTCCTCACCAGTCATGTCGGCAAATCCAGCTGCAGGGATTTGCCGTGCCTCTGCCACCGCCGCTTCTATCTGTGACTCCAGTGACTGTGGGACAGTGTGGGTTACCAGGCACTGCCACCCGGCGGTCCTCAGGCAAACCCTCCACAATGTTACGCCAGGCAGTAGTGACAGTGGTGTTGTTCCAGCAGTCTGCTGGAGTCAACTGCCTGTTTTACGTTGTACGATTTCCAATAACAAATCACTATGTTCTGCCTCGGTATCACCTTGCGTGATAGTGGGAGGACGAGGTTGAGGTAAATCGGCCATTATACAAAGTTTCCTTCACTGCTATCACTGCAGCCAGAGAGTACGCACACTTTAGTGCCTTGACTGATGTGGCGGGAGCTGCGGGAAGTCCAGGAATTGAGCAACCCATCACAGCTCGCTGCTGATGTCCTGCCGTCCACTCCATTGCAACGCCTCTGCCGGCTGGCCCTGGATGAGCCCTCGGGTGGGGTTGTGGGACTCCTGCACCGGTTCACCGTTAACAGGCTGTTGACGATGTCTCTCATACTGTTAGCTTTTACGTTAACTATTTAGAAATTATAAATTTGCACAGTACGTCTGCATGGTTTTATGAATGGCTTGCAATTTGAGGGTAAAACAACGACTCTGTATACCTTCCCTTACATTTGGCAACGTAGCTCGTGCGACAATGTGGCCCAAGTGTCCTTGACAGCCTGTGACAACAGCTGGGGAACATGACCTGACCTCACTCCCCTCTACCTGCCCCTGGAGTGTCCTGACAGGGTAGTTACAGAACAAGGATGCCTAGCTGTTACGCCTTTGTGTGTGTGTGTGTATGTTTGTGTGAACGTTGATTAAAAGAAAAAGTGAGTGCATTAAAACTTACCAGTAAGACGCCTTAATCGGCGAGGGACGAGCGAGCCCGTAGAAACCCGCCGCACGTGCCCACGTGCGGCATCACCCGGAGTTTGACCTGTGTGACATTGCTAGGTGTGTGGTCTCAAACCACACACCAAATTTCAACTTAGTCGGTACAGCCGTTTCTCAGCTATCGCAAGATAACGTTGTCTGACACCCCTCACGCGCCACGCTGACCCCTCACGTGAGACAAAACATGTCAAGCACAAATAGAGATTGAATCAGATGGCGAAGACCGCTTGTCAATCGCAAGCGGGATTCCAAAGATATAAGCTCCTGAAAAGCGTGATGGTCGGTCGGGGCGGCCGCTTATGTGAGAAAAATCCCGTATCCAGTGAGGACTGGCAAGCGCTTTGCGCTCGCTCGTAAAAACGCCGAGGCAGCTGCAGCATCGTCCTGACTCACAGACATCCTGTTCCACCACCACAGACATCCTGTTCCACCACCACAGACATCCTGTTCCACCACCACAGACATCCTGTGCCACCACCATAGACATCCTGTTCCACCACCACAGACATCCTGTTCCACCACCACAGACATCCTGTTCCACCACCACATACATCCTGTTCCACCACCACAGACATCCTGTGCCACCACCACAGACATCCTGTTCCACCACCACAGACATCCTGTTCCACCACCACAGACATCCTGTTCCACCACCACAGACATCCTGTGCCACCACCACAGACATCCTGTGCCACCATCACAGACATCCTGTGCCACCACCACAGACATCCTGTTCCACCACCACAGACATCCACCATTTCCTGGTGTGGATGGGCCTTAATAAAACGTATACATTTGTATATTACTGACTACAGTAAATTTGCTCTAATTGTCCTGCATTCGAAAATGTGGTATTTGGTGGGTACAGTGGGCTTTCGAAAGTGCTAGGATTCTTACCTAGTACCTCATGGTGTAGATTTCTTCATTCTGAGTATTTATCTCCCATTTCCAATGGGGGATAAGTGCAATCAGGTGATAACTAGGAAGGTGTCTCGCATCGTCCAGACACCCCCTAATCACAGGCGTCACTTTAAAACTCCTGCCTCCGCGAACACGGGCGAGGGCCAACCATCACAGCCCTCAAGTGAACCTCCAGGGCCTGCCATCCCACCTCCGGAGGTCACGGCCTACACGCACTATAGGCCCGCCCATATGTGTAAAAAAAAAAAAAAAAATGCGTGATAGCCGTGAAACGCGGTAGCTTGCTGCGCTATAGCCGAGGATTGTAGTAAATTCCGCTATGCGTGATAGCCGTAAAGCGCGATAGCCGAATGCGCGATAGCCGAGGTTTAAGTGTAGTACATACAATTTTTTATGTTCCAACATTATTGTTAAATAATGTTCACAAAACATTATTTAAATTTCTTTTAGGAGAAATTTCGGTCTCAAACATTTTTCATATATTTATCATTTGTAAGAAGTCAAAATATATTTTCTTAAATGTCTTTTTAGAAGGTTAAATAAAAAAAAAATCTATTTTATGTGCGTATGGAGTAAATGAAGCATATATTTATATATTATTTTTCATTTCTGGGTCACATGAAGGGTATATATATATTGTTTTCAATAAATCACAATTTTATTGGTGGTTCTATGTCTGTATTGATCAAACAGATATTTTTTCCTTTTTTCCTATATATTATTTTTAATTATTTTTAATTTGTCAGATTTTCCCGTAATGTCTTTTGAGGTTAGAGGGTCGATGATACGCTTCCAACTATCTCTTATCCATTGCCTCAACTTCTTCAATGCCCAATGCTGCCAGATCCTCTTCAACACACTGCCCTCATGTCTTCCTTGGCTTGCCCGGTGGACGGCAACCTGAAACTATCCATAACTATTATTCTAACAATTAATTCTAACACATGGGCACTTCAATGACGATGGTAATAAATGTGTAGTAAGACTTTTTTTTTGTCCCTCTATCCCCCTCCCCCCAGAACCGGCTGAACCTCCAGTGTCTGGGCAACATGGGTCTGGGGGCTCTGGTGGTGGGCCTGACCTGGTACAACGGCCGCAATGGCTACGTGCACCCCGACTGTCCCACCCCGGCCGTCTGCTGCCACAACGGCCGCATGCAGATCATGAGGAATGAAAGTGACGACAGTAAGGAACCATTGCACATTAACTATTAACATATAAATAATCATCATGGTATTGGTTATTACCTTGTTTACTAAAGGCCATGATAGACCATGTGGCACGCTACCCTGAAACCAATCCTTCCCATCGGGTTGTATCTGTAAGAGACAATCCGGCGTGGAGGAGGCCAAGGGGGCGCCCACAAGGCTCCTGGCTGGGGCAAGTTGATGTTTCTTGTCGAGAGCTGCTTGGTATGGGAAAGGAGCCTGCATGGGAACTCGCGCGTGGTGACCCCCGGGAGTGGCGTCGTAGGGTGGGCGAGGCGATGCGCCCCCCGTCGTATGCCCCCAATGATGGATTGATGATAGATTAATTTATGCAGTATCTTTTTCATTGGGTGATTTAGATATGCATCTTTTTATGAAACCTTAAGACGTACCTACGATTTCAACTTATGTCCTGTTCCTTGCAAAAACTGTGCCCTATTAACAGTTACGTACATTGCTTTATCATTATCGTAATTGTTTTGTGTGTGGTTTTTTTACATTATAAGGAACAGGCCAAGAGAGAGAGAGAGAAAAAAAAAAGCCCGCTAGCTGCCACTCCTATGATATTTGTGGTAGTTGATATTAGTTATAAGTTTCTATCAATAACATAACTGTATTCTTTTTTGCAGTGCCAGTCCTGATAGACACGGGGATGAGTGTGTGTGCGTGCCAGTGGAACCACAGCGGCAGTGTGATGGCGGTGGCGGGCACCCTCCACCTTAACGGCATGGGCGAGAAGGACTGCCATGTGGTGCAGTTCTATAATCCCTTCGGAGAGGTGAGTGTCGTTTACTGTTACTGTGAAATCTCTTTTTTTTTTACAGCATTAGCATTATTAATTGTAGCATTTACGAAACTTAATAGTGCCGGCAAGCATATTTTTTTTGTGTTTCGGTTTTCAAGGATCTGTTCGTGTCACTTCACTTGATCAAAAGGAGTCTAAATATAACAATTTACTCACAATTCTTTTTTTCTTTTAGCAGATATTATTTGTATTTATTATCATTTTTTTACAAGGATTTTTTTCTTATATATTTTTTTGCAATCATTTTTTCTTTCAGCAATTTATATATTTTTTTATTTGTTTGGTTTTTTAATTTTTTTTCTTCAAATTATTTTCCTTTTTTTTCCTCTCAGCATTTGAGGACGTTGAAAGTTCCGGGCAAGCCGATGACGGCGTGTTCGTGGGAGGGCGAGTCTCTGCGCATCGCCCTGGCTGTGGACTCCTTCGTCTACTTTGCCAAAATCCGGCCAGACTAGCGCTGGTGTTTCTTTTCAACACCGTGGTCTACGCCTTCAACAAGCCTGGCCGCTCTGAGGCCTGCGTCACTTTCTGGGATACCAAGAACAATGAGGTATGAGGCACTCTTATCTTAACATCATTTTGTTATATCATCTTCGTCTTCTTGTTGTGAGTCCAGAAAATGGATGTTCGTCTCATAAACCATTAATTAATACAAGTCACAATTCAGTATCATTAGCATAAGACTTAACAATACTTTACAGTGTTGTCTATTCTCTTTTGTTGTGACTTTATGAGCCTAAGACTTAACAACACTTTGCTGTGCTGGCCTTTAATACCAGAAAATGGATGTTCGTCTCGTAAACCATAAATTAATACCAGACACAATTCAGTTTCATGAGCTCAGACTTAACAATCCTTTACTTTACTGTATTATATTTATTAATTTATGATCATATTGCCCACATGTTTATATTATCTTTTATTTGTTTTAGTACTTATGTTCATTTTCTCATGTCTGTATAGTGTGGGTTTTTTCTCTCTTTTTCCTGTGTGCCTTCGGGTGAAAATAGAATTATTATTATTCATATTAACAATTCAGTTTCATGAGCGTAAGACTTAATAAACCTTTACTGTGTTTCCTTTCCTCCTCTTCCGGCCTCTTGTAGCTTCCTTATGTTCTTATGTTCTTGCAGCACTTCATCAAGCACATCAAGCACCTGATGGGCATGGCCTCGTGTGGGGAGCACTGTGTGTTGGCCGTGAGGACCCACCACGGCTCGGGACAGTTCGGACTCAACATTTGTAATGCCATCGGGACGCCGGTTGACAGTAAGTGATCGATGATTATTTTTGAGTTTTTTTTTTATCATAAGGGACTCACAAGGGGGGGGGTGGGGGATTCACCAAGGGGGAAAAAAAAATATCTGCTCCCCAAAAATATATATATATATATATATATAATAAAAAATAGCAAGTGATTGATAGATTAATTTTTTCTACATGAGGGACTGCCCTAGAGAGAGAGAGAGAGAGAGAGAGAGAGAGAGAGAGAGAGAGAGAGAGAGAGAGAGAGAGAGAGGAGAGAGAGAGAGAACCCCTATAAAGTAGAAAGTAAGAAAATAAAAACAGTGGGAGGGCCAATTACTAACATGAATGAATTATGAATTGCATAATAAGAAAATCCACCACCAATCCAAGAGCTGCTTTGGTTAATGCGTGTATTGTTTTCCATACAGGTCAATACATTGACATTGAGCCTCACTACCTGACCATGACTAGCAGCTCCGTCAACACCTTTAAATATGGACTGGACAAGATACTACGGACAGTGCCGGATGAACCTCCAGTACCGGGATACACTGCCAAGTGTAGGACCTCCAACACCATACCGGACCAGGTGGCCCTGTTAGACAGGGACGCCAGGACTGGCAGCAGCGGTGGACCACCACGACTGTGAGGCTTTGCCTCTTAACAACACCAAGTAAACCAAGTAAGTAAGCCACGTGTTCGCCGCCTCCAAGGAGAACTTCTACCTGTGGCACTTCAAGACTCCCAAGGCTCACAGCTCCATCGCACTGATCAGTAAGGCAGTAGTATTGATAATGTACTGTTAATTCTACTATTATCTCCAGTATTATATTTATAGCATTATTATTGATATATGTACTGTTGAATTCTACTATTATATCCTTATTCATTGTGGTATGACTAGCAGGAAAGAGGGAGTTAAGCAAGGCTCACAGCTCCATAGAACTGATCAGTAAGGCATTAGTATTGTTGTTATCTGTACTTTTGATTCTAGTATTAGTTCTTTATTTATTATGGTATGGCTAGCAAGGGAGAGAAGAGAGAGTGAACTATAGAGTGGCAGAAATTATCCTCATCCTCTCACGCTTCCAACATCTATTTTCCTGTCGTTAATGCATTATTTTTCATATATGTGATGTTGATTCTACTATTACTTCCTTATTCATTATGGTATGGTTAGTAAGGGAGAGAGAGTGAACTATAGAAGGGTAGAAATCGACCACTTCTTCTCACACAGGGGGTTGTCCTCTCACTTCCAACATCAAATCTGTTCTCATATATCCTATATTCATAGCGTTAAAGTACTATTAATCCATACAGGAGGATTACTATATTTATAGAGACTTGTATAACTTGCATTTAGATTATTTATTCTAACATTGATTTTGTAAAGACTATTAATCCATAGGTTTTATATTAATCCATAGACATTTTAGAAAATATATTTTGAATAACATTTTTAATAATTTGAATTTTGAATAACGTTTTGAATAATTTGAATTTGAATGACTAGTATAAGGGACAAGGATACTAAACAGGTCATAGCTATAAAATATTGCTTATAGTCACTAAAATTGTCTAATGGTTCCCAAATTACAATGGCAATTAGGTTCTGGGCCTCAAGGGGTTAAGCTTTATTAATTTTTTTTTTTTTTTTTTTTTTGTCTTCTCTTTTCTCCTGTCTGACTTTTTTTTTATACTTTTCTTCCTTAGGCAAATATACACTCCTATCTTCCAACTCTCTCATTCTTACATCCATTTCTTCCTTATTTAACCTTATTTTTTCTCTGTGTTCCAGGCCACCAATGACCCCGTGTGTTCCCTGACTGCCAGTGAGAGGTTACTGGTGGTAGGCAGGGAGTCCGGGGCCTCACAGCGCTACGCCCTCCCCCACGTGGCCCTCACAGCCCGCTACACCCTGCCCTGCGCCCCCGCCGCCTCGCCCTCAACTGTAACTCTTCCTAAGTGTCAGAGCTAAAGGGTATTTTGAGGATGACATGTCTTATTACTGCTATTTCCTACATCCCGTTGACTCCCAGCCCCACGTTGTATCATATGGAGGCATTACATAACTAATTAAGTGTATATTTCTGTGTATGCAAGGTTATAAATAAATAAATACATTGCAAATACACTGAAAAAAGCTGATGTGCGTTCTCTGCCACACAGAAAGCCACGCTATATATGGCTTACACACCTGTATACTGTATATATACTATATATAAAAAAAACTCTTTTTACTGCACGATCTGTTAATGCTAGTGTAGGGTTCACTTTCAACATAGAAATTTACCCAAATAGCATTGAAGAAGCTTTGTAGAGATATTTTTTACCTACAACTGAAACTGAAACTGAAAATTATTTATTGCTTATGATCACAGCTCCGTTCTTTCCCATACTAAAATACACATAAGTTTCTGTATACATCTTTGTTCCTCTGGATCATCTGTACATTTTGAATATGACATTAACAATTATTTACTTGCTGGTAATACAATATTTTTGCTTTGCAAATATGATATAGGATATATTTTATAACCTGTTTTCTTTTCAGTCGCCTATCCATCATTGACATCACGGGATTACTGACTTTCCTCGACCTGGACTCTGGATCCTCAGACGACAACGGAGCAGAGGTAAGGTTGGATCTATTGATCTGTTTTGTTTGTGTTTTTTTAGAGCAGAACAGCCTTGTTGTAATTTTTATTATTTTTATAAGAAGATAAAAAAATAAACGATTACTACCTACCTACCTATTGTTCCATAGAGGTGATGGGATCCATTCTGAAGTTTGAGCGCAAGGACGTGTGGATTACATGCCTGCTGCTACCCGTTCACTGGTAAGTGTTGTTTTTATGCTTTTACACTACTGTATTTACATTTTTTTTTTTTTTTTTTTTTTTACCCATATCAGAGAAGGGCATTTGCATGATTTGGCACATTGAATAACTCGGCAAGGCCAGAGTCCCTATCGTGCCCAGTTATAAGGCTTTTACTGTATTTTGCCTCATTATTTAGACAAGAATTTAATTATATTTTGTGTTAGAATATTGTCATAAAAGACTTAGGTTCACAGGTAGATCAAAAACATAAAAGGTCCATCAAAGATTTAGGATCGCCAGTGAGGGGAGGGAAATATAAGAACTTCTAGGTTCATATTTTGTGTTATTATTTAGACAAGAATTTAATGTTTTTACTAGTCAATGAATTTATTGTTTTTGAGAGACGGTGTGACGGTGTGAGTGAGGGAAATATAAGAACTTGTTTGTTTATATTTTGTGCCATTATTTAGACAATGTTTTTACTAATCAATTGATTATTTTATATTATTTTATTTTAATCATTATTTAATCAATGTTTTTACCACTATGCATTTATTGTTTTTAGATACATAGTTGATACTTTATATTTTGTGTTAGGAAATGTTGATGCACATAAAGAACATCATGTCACTCACTCATCACTTGACTTGGAACTTATTGGATTTATATTAAGCAATTTTACATATTCAATATTTATTTCCCTATATCTATCAGTGGTATGTTCTGTATCCATCAGTGGTATATTCTGTATCCATTAGTGGTATGTTCTGTATCCATCAGTGGTATGTTCTGTATCTATCAGTGGTATGTGAAGGAGATGTTCTACGCCAAACTCGACTCTGTATTAGACCAGTGTCCTCCTCGGGACACACTCATTGTCTTGGGGGACTTCAATGCTACTACTGGCATTGTGAGAGATGGCTACGAGTTGTGTGTTGGTCCCCATGGCTCCGGTACCAGAAAATCCAACAGTTCTCTGCTTCTGAACTTTGCAAGGTCCAAAAGGTTGAGAATTGCAGGTTCTTGGTATCAGAGACCAGAGCTGCACCGCTGGACATGGTATAGTAATGCCGGAGGGGTAGCTAAGGAGATCGACCACATCCTCGTTAGTACTCGTTGGAGGATCCTCCAGAACTGCAGGGTTTACCGGAGTGCTGAGTTCTTTGGAACAGATCACAGACTTGTTGTTGCTACACTTAAGCTTCATGTCAAGTCCAGAAGAATCTCAAGAGGTAACCATACTGTGTTTCATCTTGAGAAACTGAAGGACTTGACATGTGCTCATGAGTATGCGGTGGCAGTCTCAAATCGGTTTGATGTGCTCGGTGCTCTCGGGGACCCTGTAGAACTGTGGGATACCTTCAAACGTGAAACTCTACAGGCTGCCAAGGAGTGTATTGGGGAGTGCCCGAGGTCAAGGCGTGGTTTTGTCTCGACGGAGACGCTGGAGAAAATTGAGGAGAGTCGCGCTGCCAGGCTGGCTGGGAACTGGGACCAGCACAGGGCTCTGTCACGCCGGACTAGAACCCTCCTGAGGAGAGACAAGGAGAGGTATGTCAGGAGTCTCGCTGAGGATGTCGAGGGTCATTTGAACGCTAATGACCTCCGACCCGCCTACCGAGCCCAGAAGAAGCTCCGTTCCAAGTCTCCATCTCGGGCGAGTGCTATTCGAACAGCAGATGGGCGCCTCGTGTCGGACATGGATGGGCAGATGGCTCGTTGGGCTGAGTACTTTGGGCAGTTGTTCACGGTGGACCCTCCAACTGAGCAGCTTCACACCACTGGGTTACAGGCAGTGGATGCCGATCCTCCCATTGACGAAACCGCACCCTCTCTTGACGAAGTCAGAGAGGCTGTAGCAAAGTTGAGGGGTGGAAAGGCAGCTGGTGTTTTATAATATCAGTGCGGAGCTCCTCAAAGCTGGGGGTGAGGCCATGATCCGCGGGTTGCATGCTGTCCTGACTGCCGTGTGGCAATCAGGTACCATTCCTCCTGACTGGAAAAGGGGGCTGGTCGTCCCTATCTGGAAAGGGAAAGGGGACCGTCAGGACTGCAACAATTACCGCGGTATTACACTGCTCAGCGTACCAGGCAAGGTGCTTGCCCATCTATTGCTGACACGGATTCGCAGTCATCTGCTGAAGCATCAGAGACCTCAGCAGTCTGGGTTCACGCCTGGTAAGTCAACAACGGACTGTATCCTAGCGCTTCGTGTCCTGGTGGAACGCCGACGTGAGTTTCGACAGGGGATGCTTGCAGCCTATGTTGATCTCAAGAAGGCGTTTGACTCAGTGCATCGTGAGTCACTTTGGGATCTTCTGCGACTTCGAGGGATTCCTGCAAGGACTATTGGTTTGATAACTGGTCTGTATTCTGGGACTGGGAGTGCTGTGAAGTGTGGGGCAGGTGTATCCAGCTTCTTTCCTGTGAATACAGGAGTGAGGCAAGGGTGCCCCATCACTTTTCAACGCTTGCATGGACTGGGTATTGGACAAGGTTGTAGATCAAAGTGATTGTGGAGCATCCGTCGGCAACACCAAGATCACTGATCTTGTTTTTGCCGATGATGCAGTAATCTTTGCTGAGTCGCTGGAGGTCCTGGTGATGGCTCTCGAGGCGCTGCACGAGGAGGCAAAGCCTTTGGGACTTGAGGTCTCCTGGCTCAAGACCAAGGTCCAGGTGTTTGGAGACTTACTAGATGAAGCAGTACAGTCTGTTCATGCGTGTGGCGAGGACATTGAGATCTTGGAAAGTTTTACATACCTTGGTAGCGCAGTCCATAATGACGGCGGGTCACGTCAAGAAGTCTTACGGCGGATTGGCATAGCCCACGGTGTTATGGACTCGCTCAGCGGGAGTATTTGGCATTGTCGGTACCTGTGCAGAAGGACAAAGATCCGGATCTTCAAGTAGCTTATGATCCCTGTCTTACTCTATGGTTGTGAGACATGGACACTAAATAGTGACTTGAAGAGGCGAAACAATGCCTATGGTAATAAGTGTCTTCGCAGAATCATGGGGTATCGCTGGGATGATTACGTGTCAAATCAGCGATTGCACCGTGAGACTGAATCGAGGCCTATTACCTGCATAGTCCGTCAGCGCCAACTTGGGCTATATGGGCATGTGGCACGCTACCCTGAAACCGATCCTTCCCATCGGGTTGTATCTGTAAGAGACAATCCGGCGTGGAGGAGGCCAAGGGGGCGGGGGGCCCACAAGGCTCGTGGCTGGGGCAAGTTGATGTTTCTTGTCGAGAGCTGCTTGGTATGAGAAAGGAGCCTGCATGGGGACTCGCGCGTGGTGACCCCCGGGAGTGGCGTCGTAGGGTGGGCGAGGCGACGCGCCCCCCGGCGTATGCCCCCAATGATGGATTGATTGGGACATTAGACATTACCTAGACTATGCGGTGCAGTTTTGGTCTCCATATTACAGGATGGATATAGCTATGTTAGAATCAGTGCAGAGAAGCATGACCAAAATGATTCATGGGATGTGTAACTTTAGTTATGAGAAGAGATTGAAGCTTTTAGATTTACACTCACTCGAGAGGCGTAGAGTAAGGGGCGATCTGATAGAAGTTTTTGAGTGGATAAAGGTATACAATAAAGGCAATGTAGGAAAAGTTCTCACGGCTAGTAAGCAGGGTAGAACAAGAAGTTACGGATTCAAGCTGGAAAAGTGTAGATTTAAAAAGGAAATAAGGAAAAACTGGTTCACAAATAGGGTGGTGAATGATTGGCATGGACTCAGTAGACAGGTAGTTAGTGCTGAGTCATTGGGAAGCTTTAAAGGGAGGTTAAATATATTCATGGATGGGGATGAAAGGTGGATGTAGGTAGTGTTAAGTAACAGGAACTACCACGTGTATGTATACACATAACAACATAAGGAAGCTACAAGAGGCTGGGAGACCTACATGCAGTAGTCCCTATTTCAGCCAATTCACAATGACATGATACTTCCAGATATAGTATTCCTTAAAAACCACAAATTAGACAAAACTTAATACAAGCCATCAAAATATGATAGGCATTGCTAGATTAATCATTACTTCAATACAGGTTGAAGTTCCCAAACTCGGCAACCTCGGGACCAGCGCCGAGCCGAGTAATGGAATTTTCCGACTTTTAGAACGTAGATATATTAAGGGGAAAAAAAGCATGCAAAATTCATAAGGTCAATTTTCTCAGAAATAGTTAACACATTGTTCTTCCTTTTCTTTTCACTTGCACCAGTAGGTGTTCCTGGACGTTTGGGAGCCATAATACCAATAACAGACCTGTAGAAGTACACAAAATAACAGTGTACACAACTCTACAGTCACAACACCACTGAACAATAACAACAAACAAATCGGCGGGAGAAACCAAGCGGCCTAGTGTGGTGGCACCTAGCGGCCTAGTGTGGTGGCACCTAGCGGCCGACCCGGCAACTACGCGCCGGGTTTTGGGTGTTCTGCCGTGTTTTGGAAAATCCGGAACCATAGCCGAGTTTTGGGTGTTGCCGAGTCATGGGATGCCGAGTTTGGGAACTTCAACCTGTACAACGATCAGTATTAGTATTTTCAGTATTAGTATTAGTATTAATACCGTATTTTATGGCTTATAAGACCTGGCTCTGAACCCTCAGCTGACAGGACCACTCTAAACTCTGGGTCCGGGCGTTACTAAATTATACATTTTTGGCGCGGCTCAACGGGTTAAAAAAAATAGTTTTCCTGGGCTTTTTACAATAGTCATGTTTGTAAACGGCAGGTGGTCAATGCGGAGGCAATAGGGGTCTTTCAAAGGAGTCTGGATAAATTCATGGATGGGGATGAAAGGTGGATGTAGGAATGTAGGTAATGTAATGTTAAGTAACAGGAAGTACCTCGTGTAGGTCTCTCTGCCTCTTGTAGCTTCCTTATGTTCTTATGACCTAAGGGAAGGCCTGAGCATGGAGGTCAAGGGAGTGAGAGATGCAGTAATATTACTAATAATCACCCAGGTCAGTGATACCTGGGTGTGGAATGAGAGGCTGAGGTCAAGGATACAAGTGATTCAATAGAATATTTTTGAGAAGTGTTTGTGGTGTGAGAAGAATTAATAGTGAAAGTAATCCAAGTATTATAGAGAGGTTTAGTCTGTCAAGGCAAGATGAAGGGATGACATGCAGAGTGGTTGAAGGGGTAAAGCCTAACGGATAGAGATAGAGTTGGAAGCGTATCATCGGCCGTCCAACCTCATGAAATAGTATGGCAAATATCTGACCTTAAACAGAAAGAAGAAGAAGAAGGTTGAAGGGGTCAAGCGTGGCAGTGTGAGGTGATTTGTTCCTGTAGAAAGAACTGCAGAGAGTGAGTTTACAAAGTAGTCAGAGTCTGTAGGTGTGAGTGTAGTGTGTGCGGTGGGCCCTTGAGGACGCCCTGCAGTGCCATGGCAGGACAGAGTGGTAGAGTGTGTGAGAGTAAAAAGAGACTAATGTGATGCCAGGGTTTGCCTCTGTCTCTGACACCTATTGTATCTTATGACTGATACAAAAAAAATCCCACCGCTGCCACCAGTGTGATGCCAGGGTTTTTCTCTGTACTGGCATCTGGATTTTGAATGATATTAATTGAGATAATTCTCCGTTGACGGATAAATTTTCCTCGTCACAACTGAATTGGGATGAACTTAGTTTTTAGTAAGGGGAAATGCTGCCACCAGTCCAGGCGAGTAGTCCTATGGTTTACTCCCTGAACACGATTTATTATATGAGAATTTTTGGTAGTTGTGGGGACTTTATTAGTACACCGAGTAAGTCTGAAATTCTTTTTGAGACGTGGGGAAATATTTCCATAACAAGGGAATAGTCACCTGGGGTTTTTGCAAGAAACACAAGAAGCTATACTTTAAACATCATCCGGTTTATTCACCACGAAAAGTTATTCCTGGATTGAGAACTTATGTACATGTATATCTCTAATTTGGCGAAGGAAAGCTCTAAAGAGCATCACCTACCTCACTGAATTATATTCTTAGAACTACCATCTACGTATACACAAACCATAGGTATACATGGAAGATATAGGGGAGAGAAAATGTAAGAGTAATGGAATTGTTTGTGTTCACGATACCTTGTGGCTTGGTTTCTCTCCCGACGGAGACATTCGCCGGAACCTTGAGGGGAGTGAATGAGAGACTCATATAATAACCCTTGGAAGGGCATGACATGCTACCTATGCGTTAATGAACATTAAACCACGGTATATATATATATATATACACACAAACCTCGATTTCCCGGACTAATAGGGGGGGAGCACTGGTCCGGGAACCGCAAAAGTCCGGGAATCGCAACAGTCCAGGAATTATCCTTAAAAAAAAAAAAAAAAAAAAAAAAAAGTCCGATGCCGATTTACCCACCCCCGGACATTTATCCTACTCTAGTATTTACTGTCTGGCAACAGCCAATATCAACTGCCCCGCCGCAGACTTTTACGTCCGCTGAGCATGCTGCCACCTGGCGGGAGGCAGCAGAAAGTGTTCAATAGTCTCAAGAGACGTTCCTGCACCAGGGGCAGTGGGGGTCAGGGGACTTCCGGAGGCTGTGCAGGTGAACCGTGAGTGTCGTGTGTCCAAATGTAAACAATACGACCGCTGAGCATGCTGCCACCTGGCGGGAGGCGCGGACACTGACCAGGGTGACAGGAGACGCTCGGACCGCCGGACAACTTTGTCAATTTACGAACAGGACCAGGCATTTCAACATAAAAAAATAATTAAAAAAAAAATAAAAAAATAAAAAAAAAAAAAATCTTGGACTCCGACATATTCCCGGACCTCGGATTTTGTCCGGCAAATCCGATATCCGGGAAATCGAGGTCCGGGAAATCGAGGTTTGTGTGTATATATATATAGATAGATATACTTATAACAAGGGGGGAAGATAGAGGTGAGTTATTGTATGACTTACCTTGAGGGGAGTGAATGAGAGACTGATGGTCGCGTGGTCCCACAGAGGGAGGGTTTGGGAAGATCCGCGGGAAAAAGGAAATGTTCGGATACTTATGAGAGGCTTCCCCTGAAGGGAGTATAAGACTTCGAATAACTAATTAGCTAAAGAAGCATGTATACATATGAAATGACTGCCTATGACGCAGTTCTTTTAATTTGATATAGAAGAATTTAATACATTTATTCTAATATCCGGGGAGAGGTTTTCTTCCCATTGGTCAAACCTACGAACGTGTTTTACAGAGTGACGAGGTATAGGGAGTCGTACCATAAATTTGGTCGACTTTTAATTCAGCGAATAACTCAACTAACCCACCCATTTATAGGCGTAACCCGACTCTATTTTGTGTTTTTTTAAGGACACTAAGAATCTAAGAGTGTTCCTCGATCTGTCAGGAGGATAAGGGGAGAATAAGAAGTTTTGACTCTACCAGTTATTGACGATCGCGAAATAAATGTCCCACACATTGGGACTCGTGATCCGGGTGTATGGGGGGGGGGGAGAATGGAGGGGGAAGATAGAAGTGGAAGAGAGAGAAAGACATATGAATGAAAGATAAATAGTGTTAGAACAGAAATTATTTGAATGGCCTTATTATAATAAAATAACCGGTTCCCCCATATACTGGATCTAGGCGACAATTTGTCCCAGACCAAACATATGATTGTTGAAACCTTCTCCCTTCTTTCATATACATGACTCGGGAATCGTATGATGGGAATTTCCATCCTTTCTCTCCGAATTTCCCGGCATTACACTAGGAACATGCAAGGAGGCACTGTAAGGACAGGAATAAATCAAGAGTTTTGTTGTTGCCATCCCCTTGGGAGTGTGTATCTGAGATAGAATAGTCTGTACATCTTAGCTCAGTGGTATTATATCATGATGGATTTCATTCTCCTTATACATATAATTGCTACACACTACCCATTACTGTATCCATGCTGGTATCTAGATGGATCAATGTCCTTTGCCTCCTTGGTGTAGTGGCTAGCGCACTGACCTTGCTTGCTCCCGGCCAGGGCAAGTCGGCTGTTCATCCTTCCTTTCGGGGTTGGTCGATAAATGGGTACCTGGGGAAGGTAACTGTGGTAACCCGGATGTCACACTAGCCCTGTGTCCCGGGGTAACGGGTCCTCACCCACCACAGGCTCAAGGGCTAATGCCACGGAGATGAGCACCGAGGCCCGAGCAGCATAGCGTATGCCCCCATCTTTACCTTACCTTGCTTTACCTTCAAGTCTAACAGTGGCCAGGGGCGGAATGGCCATAGGGACAAACGGGACATTTCTCGTTGGGCCGCTGGGTCGTGTGGGCCGGTCTGGGGGGGGGGGGGGGAAAGGTAATACAGTGTCCGCAAAAAGTACTGGCCGGGTAAACGCTAAAAAAAGTTTTTTGGGTGCGTCGGCCTTGCGTGGTGATTCACTCCACTGGCTCGTGTTTGATGGTACGTCTGGCACCGTCACAGGCTGTGAGAAGTGTATGGGGGATGACATGGCGGCATAAATGTCACACCTGTGCTCTCTGAGCTTCCACAGAAGGAGGAATGTAACACCCTGCTCTCGTGGTGAATCCTCTATTTTCGCCCACAATTTTCTAGCGGCAGTATTTTTCAGCCCAAGGCACCAGGATGGCCCCGACCCACTTATCCATAGAGGAAAGAGCACGAATTTCTTCCTGGAAAGCTGATATTGTCTCCACTCAAGAAATTGCAATAAGGACAGGGCGAGGAGAGAGGAGTATCAGGCGTCTGGTGGTGGCACCGCGGGACCCCACCTAACACTGTTCCATTATACATAAAAAGTGTTTTGGAAGGCCAAAGAAGACTTGCAAGACCACAGATAGACTCCTGAAGCGAGAAGTATGAAGGACCTGCGGATCACTGCCAATGAACTCAAAATAAAACATCCATTATTGCTGGGAGAGGTTGCTGAACGGACGATGCAACACAGATTGCAGAAGGACCTCAACATAGGGGGATAGGGGGCGGCCAACACTTTTTGCGGACACGGTAAAATATAAAAAATATTAAAAAGGAAAATGAATAAATACATGAAGGAGTGAAAATTAAATATCTGAAGAATAAGGTAAAACACAAAATAAATGAGAGAGAGAGAGGAGAGAGAGAGAGAGAGAGAGAGAGAGAGAGAGGAGAGAGAGAGAGAGAGAAGGAGAGAGAGAGAGAGGAGAGAGAGAGAGAGAGAAGAGAGAGAGAGAGAGAGAGAGAGAGGAGAGAGAGAGAGAGAGAGAGAGAGAGAGAGAGAGAGAGAGAGAGAGAGAGAGGAGAGAGAGAGAGAGAGAGAGAGAGAGAGAGAGGAGAGAGAGAGAGAGAGAGAGAGAGAGAGAGAGAGAGAGAGAGAGAGAGAGAGAGAGAGAGAGAGAGAGAGAGAGGAGAGAGGAGAGATAGAACTCAGAGATGAGGAAGAGAAGAGGGACGACGACTGACGAGGAGTCGAGGAGAGACAAAGCTCACTGAGGTAAAGAGCGACACTGTACGAGTGAGATCGGAGAGATAACAACTCCTGACTATTATGTACGGTCATGTCACAGTGGACAGCAACGCTAGCCCTGTCACTACTTACTGTGATGGTGTAGGTCAGCAGGATGGCAGCACCTAGGCCCTGTCACTATTTACTGTGATGGTGTAGGTCAGCAGGATGGCAGCAACTAGGCCCTGTCACTACTTACTGTGATGGTGTAGGTCAGCAGGATGACAGCAGCTAGGCCCTGTCACTACTTACTGTGATGATGTAGGTCAGCAGGATGGCAGCAACTAGGCCCTGTCACTACTTACTGTGATGGTGTAGGTCAGCAGGATGACAGCAGCTAGGCCCTGTCACTACTTACTGTGAGGGATGTAGGTCAGCAGGATGGCAGCAACTAGGCCCTGTCACTACTTACTGTGATGGTGTAGGTCAGCAGGATGACAGCAGCTAGGCCCTGTCACTACTTACTGTGATGGTGTAGGTCAGCAGGATGGCAGCAACTAGGCCCTGTCACTACTTACTGTGATGGTTAGGTCAGCAGGATGGCAGCAACTAGGCCCTGTCACTACTTACTGTGATGGTGTAGGTCAGCAGGATGGCAGCAACTAGGCCCTGTCACTACTTACTGTGATGGTGTAGGTCAGCAGGATGGCAGCAACTAGGCCCTGTCACTACTTACTGTGATGGTGTAGGTCAGCAGGATGACAGCAGCTAGGCCCTGTCACTACTTACTGTGATGGTGTAGGTCAGCAGGATGACAGCAACTAGGCCCTGTCACTACTTACTGTGATGGTGTAGGTCAGCAGGATGACAGCAACTAGGCCCTGTCACTACTTACTGTGATGGTGTAGGTCAGCAGGATGGCAGCAACTAGGCCCTGTCACTACTTACTGTGATGGTGTAGGTCAGCAGGATGGCAGCAACTAGGCCCGTCATCCTAACCAAAGGGAGGCTAGGCTATAACATGAATCTCTAAGGGCAGTTTTGAGTCTTGAGTCAACCTGTGGGCTGTGTGTGTCTGCTCTGCTCACCCTGCGTTACAGCTCCTTGTATCTCCCATGCCCTGCAGCCTTAACATACTGCACTTTTACTCTTCTAGGCTATAGTTCTAAGAGGTTCATGCACTAATCCTACATGACATTTCACTCAGAGCCACCTAAAAACTCTACACGATATATATTTTATAGATGTTTACAACACTACACATGCTTATCGTAAACACGTCAGTCCCTCCCACTAGCTCGTTCCTCGCACTGTAATCTAAATGTTTACAACACTACACATGCTTATCGTAAACGTAACCTTTGACCTGAGGGTGGTAAGGAATGTTTTCAGCCTGACCAAGCTCCCACAGCTCACTTTGACAGGAGTACTTCAAAAGGTTTTTAGAGCCTGGCACTTTTCTCATGTTCTGTTTTCACACATCTCTCCTTCACTTCCTGGGTACACATTCCTATCACCCTCCGTCACCACGCCATCACACATACTACCACGAGTATCGGGCTCATTTACTAAGTGTTATTAAGTATTATTAAACTGCCAGATGATATTTTGGAAAACATAGCCTACAGTCTTGTTCCCGAGACATGGCTGCATAGCAAGAGCATAGATGAATTACAGTAAGCTGTAATACCTGCAATATGATCATGAGAGCAAAATAAAATAGTGCTTAAACATTTTCTCTCACTTTCTTTGCTTGAACTCCCAATTTGTTTGCGTTGTTATTACTGTAATTTTACTTTGAAATATCATTCACTGTCTGGGAATCTGTAGACTTTTCCACCATGCAATAATAACCAGGGGCTCAAAAGTGACATCATAAAACTTTGTCCGCCTGATAGTGGAGTCTCCGGGATAAAGCTATCGAGAGTGTCCTTGCCAAACTGAATACAGAAAAATCTTGGTAAAGTAATGTATGTATTAACATTTAACCCCTTGAGACCCAGAACGTAATTTCCATTGTAATTTGGCTACCATTAGACTATTTTAATGAAAGTAAGCAATATTTAATACATCAAGACCTGTTTAGTACCCTTGACCACTAGGTAATTAAGTATATTATGCTATTTATCGTAATTTAATGGCTGACAACAGATGTTTTTCAGTGTTGTAGGTCTCGGTGTTTTGTTTTTTACCTTTTTTCAAGACCAATTTGATGTTGTCTTGGTCTTGGTCTCGTTTGATGTGGTCTTGGTCTTGATCTTGGTCTCGAAGCTTCTGGTCTGGGAGTTTGGCTCGAGACCAGGATTAAAAAGTGCATCGCGGCGTGGGGAAGGTCGGAATTTATTATCATACACGGAGAAAAATCATGGCTGTTTCGATTCACGGCGCGCCCTACAGCGTTGTACTGTCTTTAGATACTGCCTGACTAGCTCTCCGGTGATGATGCATGAACTGAGCCCTGCGAGCGCTGATAGAGTTCGTGCGAGTCGCGAGAACATGCATGACGTGGCCATTCTCGCAGTGATAATCTCCATTTGCACGCACGCATGTTTGCAGCTCTGTTCACCTCCGTGTACTTCCTATATGTGTAGGCCTATATGCAATCCCCGCACCCTTCATACACGTATACCACAGGTTTAGCTACCGTAGATAACACTTTAGTCCCCACCTGCCCTAATGTTGCCAGACGCCATATATTACGAATTATAGCATCACTACTGATGTGTATGTGCCACTGAAGATGATACACGGTAGTTTATATCATGACTGTGTAATCTACCCTGTTTCAGCGTTGTGTTATGCTGTGTAGCTGCAAGTATATACGGTTTCAAATTTCCCTACTCGTTTTTTTTCGGGTGACGACGATGGCGGGAGGACACTCAGAACATAAACACTAGATGGCGACCTTAGTGTGGCCCATTACCAACGTCGCCACTCGGTATTATTTTTGTAATTTGTTCATTTATAGCCATAATATGACACAGATGAAGACACATAAAGACACAGACTCTCCAGATAGCCCCTTCTAACTTTCCTGAAATCATGGATGTAGAAATGTAAGTATTAACGCCACCACACGTCTGTAAATATTAAAAAAAAACGTTGTCCTGGCGACTTTAGTGTTATCTACGGTAGCTTGTTTGGAAAACGTATCCACAAAATTTGCTATTTTCCTGTGTTTGTTTCGAAGCAATGCAAGCAGAAATATTTGACCTAGATGTTCAATTGTTCACATATATTAAATTTTGTAAATATATTTCCTCCCTTATACGTTACCCTGACCCCCCTTCTACCAGAGCTCGTTAGTCGTTGCATCGAGCACATCTGGCAGCAGGGTTGCCAGGTGTACAATTTTTGGCTAACCACAAAAAGACAAACCACAAAATATACTTTTGGCATTAACACTTTACGTTTTTGGCATTTTCAATTTTTCATCTTTAGAAAATGAAATTCAAATGAAACTCAATTCTGGCAAATTCCAAAATGTGTTGAGTAATTTCTGGCAAGAAATACAACAATTGGCAGGCCCTGGCAACTCTGTCTGGCAGTGACACAGCACGTCGGACAGTGGGATGTACTGGATTAGTCTCGCTTAGTTTCCGTTCGCACACCGGAATGAGTAATCATATGTCGGCATCTTCAGCAGTTATCAAATTTGCGTTCAAGGACCACAAGTAGTTCTTTTTTATAAGAAACACGGAAACCAGAAGCACACAGCAGTTTGTACTTTCTGCAAGCACAGCATCACGGACAAGGCTGGCACTATTTACGCAGTACAGACCAAAAAACATTCAGATAATAGTCCTATTTATAACAAATATTTTTATATGCCTGTTCTTGGTTTTGGTCTGTTTCGGAGGGTCTGGTCTTGGTCTTGGTCTCGGAAGGTCTTGGTCTTGGTCTCAGAGGGCTGGTCTTGGTCTCAGAGGGCTGGTCTTGGTCTCGGAAGGTCTGGTCTTGGTCTTGATCTCGAAGGGTCTGGTCTTGGTCTTGGTCTCGGAGGGTCTTGTCTTGACTACAACACTGACGTTTTTATATAGCCGAGGAAAGATCTGGGCGTGAAGGGGTTAATTTGTTTTATTTGGATAAGTTTTCAATGTAGTAATTTGTTTGCTTGGCCCCCAGATCTGAGATGTGAGATGGCAATGAAGTAAGTTGTCTGCAGCCTGCCTGAGCCTCACCTTGGCCTGCCTGGTCATACCTTGGCCTGCCTGGTCTCACCTTGGCCTGCCTGGTCACACCTTGGCCTGCCTGGTCTCACCTTGGCCTGCCTGGTCACACCTTGGCCTGCCGCTGCCCTCGCATGGACTGGCAGTCTGGCGGGCTAATGGTACGTAGGTGACACAGACAATGCACTTTAAGTTATTGCGTTTTCTTTATTCAAATTTATTTGTAGAGAATTATAATTTATTTAACAGCCAAAGCTTATGCATTAGTATAGTAGATGCGCTGGGTACAAGAGAACCGGCTGTTTGGCTGGTTAACCCCTTGAGGCTCAGAACGTAATTTTCATTGTAATTTTGGTACCATTAGACGATTTTAATGAATGTAAGCAATATTCTATGGGTATGACCTGTTTAGTATACTTGTTGACTAGCTAATTTTGTATATTCAGTTACTTTTCGTAATATTATGGCTCGCAAAATATTTTTTTTTTAGCAAAAGAAATCTCTGGGCGTGAAGGGGTTAATGGTGCCTAGGTGACACAGACAATACACTTTAGATTGTTGCGTTTTCTTTATTTGTAGAGAATGATAACTTATTGAACAGCCAAAGCCTATGTCTGGGTATAGTGTATGTGCTGGGTGGGTACTTGAGGTGGACGCCTGGTGTAGTGTTAAGACCAAGCTAGGGAGGCATAAGGCTATCAGAGCCATGCATGGAGAACACATGAAGCTGTCTGTCGCTATCTTCTTGGGGGAGTTCTTAGTGACAGGATGCACAGACAGGGAGATAGAGAGTGACTCATTATGCAATAGTAAGGCAGGGCTGAAGAGTAGGGGAGGAATTACACAACGATACACTTTTATCATCATCCATGTTTATTTTGTATACATTACTTGTAATCAGGATATTTTTTCAAGGCCATTAACAAACTTTACCTTATTTAGCATCTGTAGGCAGTGAGCTCCAGGGCTGTGATGGTTGGCCCTCGCCCGTGGTGGCGCAGGCTGGATTCTTATAGTGACGCCTGTGATTAGAGGCTCATGCCACCCCCCTGTGTCCTCCCATGCACTCACCACCCAAGGCAGAGTTAATGGGCAGGGCATGTGGGTCTTCTTAGGTCACTCGACGGTGCAGAAAGATTTTAACCCTCTCATGCACGAAAAGTTTAATAAGTTTCTCATTCCACTGCAACATCTGTCTTATGCTCCCTAAGGGGCCCCGCGAAATGGCCAGACTGTGCGGCGATTTTTTTTTTTATGTTATCAAAATCACCCATGCGTATTCTTTTTTCCTGGCATTATTATATATCGTTGGTTTTGCAAGAGATTATTCTGCCTTATGAAAGAAAAAAATAC
>JACEEZ010007703.1:113356-145856 GCA_016584305.1 Chionoecetes opilio
TCGAGGCACTCGCACAAAGTTTCTTTAAGAGAATTTCCAGCTTCCTATTAACCCATGAATGATCTGTGTAATAAATAACTAAATCGGGACAAATTCTAATCAATGCTGCTTTACTTCCTTCCCTTCACAGATATTATACAGGGTTCACATTATTCTGACTAATACTTCACCCTCCACACAATTCTTTATTAAACATAATGCAGCATTCTCACTTGAAAGTTCACACTATACTGACAAGCACTGCAACCTGCATCTGAATTTCATAAGAAAATAAGGAAGCTACAAGAAGCCGTGAGACCTACACGTGATTTAAAATAATGTAAATTTAATTACCATGAACTATAAAACTCGCATTCTGAAACTATACATTCAAAATTTGAGCTAACGTTTATATATCCGAACTGAAAGAAACCCAATACCATCAAACTGTACCATAAGCTCCAATAAACCATTCATCCACTCGGCTGGATATTCACTGCTGTGTGTGAATCCCTCCAAGTCTGGGCTCGGCTGACATCCAACAGACCTGAAGGATAAACAAAAAAATTTATCAAGAAAAGCCCCTCAAACAAAGGACTCTAAGTTTTCCTGTTTGTTGTCTGTAAATGAACAAACATGATTTAGTTTTCCTGTTGTCTGTAAATGAACAAACATGACTTCTAACTACGTACAATTATAAGCTGCCTTTAAACCTACAGCTTCACCTTAAAGGCTGGTTCACACTGAGGTTTTTTCGGCATTTTTTGTCGACAGAGAAGTCGGTCTCTTGCGGACTAGTGCGGAGATTACGTTCACACACACAATTAGTTTCGGTCGACAAATCTTCTTGTGACCTTTTCTGTTTAATATCGCCAAAGACACTACATCTGATGTAGTGTCTTTGGTATCGCTTTGTAGGTCGTCTGTCAAGCTCGTGCTGACGACCAGGGTCGTCCCTGACTTCCCGTGCCTGGTCAGGGGTCACGTCGCGCTATAGGGGCTAGGGGCTGGCTTGTGTGTATTTGGCATGCGAAAGATAAGTTTTCGCGCACTTTATTATGAAGTAGTATTGATAGTTTCCTTTTTTCCTTGCTATCATCTATTAAATCAAACCCCACGTCTAACTTAACATAATCTGATTTAAACTAACAACCGTTTATGGCTAGCTAAAATGGAAAATTTTCGGTATTATATGTATCGCCATTGGCATGTTCAAATTAAGGATGAAAAGATCTGCACGATGATGTAAGTTAAATTTGTTAGTTTTTAGTGCCCAATACCGAAATTATACCAATAATTGGGGTGAGTGGGGAAGTGGGTGGTGCTGGCTTCTGCGTTTATTTGAATTTGGCGCGCGAAATTCTTGGCAAGTCGAAAGACTGAGCGAGCGGAGTGTTATTTTTTTTTAAAACCTATTGCGATCATGACACCAGCCTCAGACCCAGACCGCCTTCTGTCGACAAAATGCCGAAAAAACCTCAGTGTGAACCCTTAAGAGTCAGAATCCCTCCATTAAACTTGATAACTCATTTCATAACTGTTATTTTTTTTTACTTTTCCCCCATTAAACATACAGAAGTCTCATCATAAGAACATAAGGAAGCTACAAGAGGCCGTGAGACCTACATGTGGTAGTTCCTGTTACTTAACACTACCTATATCCACCTTTCATCCCCATCCATAACACTGTCCAGCCTCCTTTTAAAATGAGTTACACAAGGAATAAACCAAGTATGCCTAGTAATTGAAATCTGTATGATATCTGTTCCCTCCATGTCATTGTTTAAGTAATGGAAATTTTGATAAGCTCCTATTTTAGCTATTAAGTAAACAGAATAAAATACTCCATACTCTACCTCATAATTGATATGCTGCCTAAGTTACCTCATTTTTCAGCTATTAAGTAAACATAACAACAATACTCTACTCTATTGGGGAGGCGGTAGCAGAGTGGTTAGCGTCTCCGAGTGGCGTTCTCGGTGACCCGACTTCGATCCCGAGTGAGACACGATTTTAAATCAACTTAAATCTTTCTGCACCGTCGAGTGGCCTAAGAACACCCACATCAATCAATCAATCATTAGGAGCATACGCCGGGGCTATGACGCCACTCCCGGGGGTCACCACGCGCGAGTTCCCATGCAGGCTCCTTTCCCATACCAAGCAGCTCTCGACAAGAAACAAGGTGCTGCCCATTAACTCTACCTTTGATTGAGAGTGCATCGGAGGACACAGGGGGGGCGGCATGAGCCTCTAATCACAGGCGTCACTATAACAATCCTGCCTGCGCCACCACGGGCGAGGGCCAACCATCACAGCCCTCAAGTGTGCCTCCAGGGCCTACCATCCCACCCCTGGAGCTCACTGCCTACACGCACTATCCTCTACCTTATAATTGATATGCTGCCTATGTTACCTCATTTTTCAGCTATTAATTAAACAATACAATAATCTATACCCTACCTTATAAAACATAGGCTCCAGACTGCTCCATCGATGCAATAGAGTAAAATTTGCTTCTCCAGTTGCTGCAACATTGCAGTGGTACAAGACCAGTCCTGCCCCATCAGTGTGCCAGCGGCGGGACACACGGGCCTGGAAGGTGGGCTGTAAATAACAATAAGAGTGTCTTGGTGTAAGAGAGGCTGTGAATAGAGAGAGTATATAAGAGTTAGTCATAAGAGTGGCTGGCTGCTTTGGTGATAAGTTTGAATCATGAATCAGAGTTTTAGAGTTCGCCAAGATGTCTACACTCAACTGAAGCTTCTGTTTGACAATTAATGCGTTGCCTCTTGTGAAAAGTCTTAAACTAAACTTTGAACTATGAACTTTGAACTAAACTTTCCTGAACATTCTGATAATAAAGCTTGTGGTTCTATTGACTCGGCATGCTCAGATGAGTGGCACTTCACCAGACAAGGAGTGGCAATGCAATGTGATCTGTAGGTAAATATGTACAAGAATCAGAGATTGTGGAGACACAGATAATGAATTAATAAAAGAAGCAGATAAGAAAAACACTAAAAATGATGAGGAACCAATTCTTAGTATGAAAGTAGGGAAGGAACACTGAGGTGATGGATGGGCTGTGAAGCCATGACCAGAGCTACGGTAGATAACACTAGCCGCCACTTGCACTCATGTCGCCAGCCGCCATATATTAGGAATTATAGCATCACTACTGATTTTTGTGCCACTGAAGATGATACACAGTAGTTTATTATATCATGACTGTATAATCTACCCTGTTTCAGCGTTAATTTATGCTTTGTATCTCCAAGTATAGACGGTTTCAAATTTCGCTACTCGTTTTTTTGCGGGATATGACAGACAGCAGCTGACGGGAGGACATAAATACTAGCTGGCGATCTTAGCGCCGTTACCAACGTCGCTACTCACCTTTGATATTTTTGTAATTTGTTCATTTATAGCCATAATATGAGATAGATGAAGACAAAATGACAGACTTCAGATAGCCCCTTCTAACTTTCCTGAAATCATGGATTAACATGTATTAACACTATCAAACTTCCGTAAATCATAAAGAAACTTTATCCTGGCGACTTTAGTGTTATCTACGGTGCGTGTAGAGAGGGGGTCCACACTGTACAGACCACTTCTTAATGTGTTATTGTTGTAGTTTTCCTTATGTAATTCAATTATACTGACAATAAATGATGAACTTGAACTTCTTCCATGGCTATCTCAACCTAGCCTGCCACTTGCTGCCCTACAGTTCATGACAGTGACAAACGCACTCTCCCACATGCAAAAAGAGACAGAGGAAAGTATTCGATGGGAAATGAATGGATAATCAAAACAAAGGTCGCAAAAGATCTGGGAGTATGGATTACGGACAATTTCTCACCAGAGAAGCATATAAACCAGAACACAGGAGATACATATCAGTTGCTGAGGAATATAAGAATGGCATTCAAATATCTGGATGAAGAGATGATTAAGAAATTGATAACATCTTTGATTCGACCAAGGTTGGAATATGCGGCAGTGATTGGGTCACCACATAAAAAGAAGGATATAAGGAAGATTGAGAGAATACAAAGAGCAGCCACAAAAATGGCTCCAAGCCTGAGAGATTTACCATATGAGGAAAGACTTTCAAGACTGAAACTCCCAACACTTGAGAAAAGAAGAGAAAGGGGAGATTTTATAGCAGTGTATAGAGTGGGTCTGATCCAGACCCATCAATGGGTCTGGAAAACATGGCTAGAGAAGATCTGTTTGTGTGGGACGACAGAAGTACAAGAGGTCATGAGAAGAAATTGAAAAGGACAACATGCAAGAGGGACATAAAAAAATACAGCTTCCCGTATAGAAGCCTGGAACAACCTTGATGCAAAAGTGATTAATGCAAAAAGTATTCAGGACTTTAAGGCAAGCTGGATAATAGTAGATTTGGAGACGGGACAGTACGAGCATAACGCTTTTCCTGTATGTTACAACTAGCTCAATACACATTGAAAGCCGATAGCCAGTCAAAGGTTTCCAATTTTTCTATTTTAAAAGTCACAATCAACGGCATGTGCCTCCATGGTGTAGTGGCCGGTGCACCGAGTTAAAGATACACGGGCCCGGGTTGGAATCCCAGCCAGGGCATTCGGCATGCAGCCCACCCATCATATACCCTCATCTATCTATCTATCTATCTATATAAATATATCTTACAATCAGCACACTTAATAGATTAAATTTAGAAGAAAAAAAAGTAAAATACGTACCATAAACTAGAATTTTGAAAACTTAATTCTTACAATACTTAAATCATTACTAAAAGTTATGCTGCCCTAAAACAGTCTTCCTTCAGCTCAAATATACATCAAATACGTATATGATCTTTCTATATCCTAAAGGTTTCTTACAAATACAGGAGATGCAGTCAAAGGTGCAAGACTTCATAAGATTCTTTTGTCCAATGCTCGTCAAAATAATGGGAACTCAAATGCCAGTGTGTATTATCAAGACTAGAAAAGTGATGCTCTTGTATTCAAAGTATTTCAGTCAGAATAACGTGAACCCTTTGTGACTATATCCTTGGAGAAGGAAGGCAGCGCTGGTTAACACTTGAACCAGAGTCTTGAGAGGTTCCACAGAAATTATTGGAATGGACTCGGTTGTCAAGTATGTAGTTAATGCGGAGGCAATAGGGCGCTTTCAAAGGAGGCTGGATAATTGCATGGATGGGGATGAAAGGTGGATGTAGGTAGTGTTAAGTAACAGGAACTACCTCGTGTAGGTCTCTCAGCCTCTTGTAGCTTCCTTATGTTCTTATAAAGCTTTTTTGTGTTAGATATCTCTGATCTCAAGTGTTCTGTGCTTCTTACGTACTTTTTTTCCTCCCTGTGCTTATGATATCTCCTACAAAATCATGGCACAAATAAGCAGAGGAAAGGAAGCTGGTCGATCTCTCAAAGAAATCTTCCAAGTTACTGTCTGTATCTTGCACTTCTGTTTTCAAGTAGCTACCTTAATAAGCGTAGGGAAAATACCAGCTGCCAAGGATTAGCCGAGGCGCCCAAGGAAAACAATCAAACTTACTGGTAACATCATAAAACTTGAAAATAATCCAGAGATATTCAGCGGGGTGTCCGTAAGAACCGTATTGCGTCCTGATCATGACTTTGAATTTACCAGCCACCACCCAGTAAGGAACAGCGAGTGAAGACAAATTTCTTAAGAACATAAGAAAGCTACAAGAGGCTGTGAGACCTACACGTGGTAGTTCCTGTTACTTAACACTACCTACATCCACCTTTCATCCCCATCCATGAATTTATCCAACCTCCTTTTAAAGATCCCTAAATTCTAGAAAAGAATTTGAAGCTCTTGCCAGCTTCCTTTAAACCCATGATTTGTGTAATAGCTCACGTGATTAAGTCTTTTATGGGCCATCAGAATAACAGGAACAAAATAACGCCCAGAAGTAATACAAAACATTAAAGATCAATAAAATATCAAGATATCAATAACAAAGTACTCCCTATGGAAGCTCGCAAGACTCACTCGTATATGAATTCTAACCAACACTGCCTATCCTTCCTTCCTCCTTCCTTTCTGCATTACCTCTTTCCTTCATTCCAGTCACTCATTCCTTCATTCCCTCCTTACACAGTGACGGGTTCCCATTATTCTCACTCTAATACTTCGCTCTCAAGAACACAATTACTTTCTCAACATAATACAGGTTGAAGTTCCCAAACTCGGCATCCCAAGACTCGGCAACACCCAAGACTCGGCAACAACCAAGACTCGGCAACACCCAAGACTCGGCAACACCCAAGACTCGGCAACACCCAAGACTCGGCAACACCCAAGACTCGGCTATGGTTCCGGATTTTCCAAAACACGGCAGAACACCCAAAACCCTGGGCGTAGTTGCCGGGTCGGCCGCTGGGTGCCACCACACTAGGCCGCTGGGTTTCTCCCGCCGATTTGTTTGTTGTTATTGTTCAGTGGTGTTGTGACTGTAGAGTTGTGTACACTGTTATTTTGTGTACTTCTACAGGTCTGTTATTGGTATTGTGGCTCCCAAACGTCCAGGAACACCTACTGGTGCAAGTGAAAAGAAAAGGAAGAACAATGTGTTAACTATTTCTGAGAAAGTTGAAATTGTGATTTTTTTCATGTGATTTTCATGCTTTTTTTCCCCTTAATATATCTACGTTCTAAAAGTCGGAAAATTCCATTACTCGGCTCGGCGCTGGTCCCGAGGTTGCCGAGTTTGGGAAATTCAACCTGTAATGCACACTCATTTGAAAGTATACATTATTTTGACTAGCACTGTACACGGCATCTAAATTTATAATTTTATGAAGTATAGTGTGAATTTTATTACCATTAACTAATTCCTACATTCTACCGTCACCAACACTATAGTTGCCAGTCCACTAATGTCGCCAGGCGCCATATATTTTGAGCATTAGCATCACTACAGACTTGTATGTGCCACTAAAGACAGGTACATAATATAAACTACTGTGCATGCCTCTTCAGTGGCACATACAAGTCTGTAGTGATGCTAACATTCGTAATATATGGCGCCTGGCGACATTAGTGCAGTGGCGACTATAGTGTTGTTGACAGTAAAACTTCAATCAAATTAGGAACTAACATTCATATATTTCGAGCCGAAAGAAACCCAACACCAAAATACCAACTAACTATATCATAAGCTCTACAAATAAACCATTAAAACCTTACCCTTCAGCTTGTATGCAATGCCGTCATTCACCCAGGGTCTTGTCCACGCCAGTCTGTCTGTGTGTGTGTGTGCATCTCTCCAAGTCTGGCCTGGCGGACATTCAACACGCCTGAAAGATATCAAACACATCAAGAAAAGCCGCTCAAACATAACACTTCAGTACTCCTGTGGTATAAATAAATAAACAAACAAGACATGAAACTATGAACCACTTACTGACATGAGCAAAAGACAGCTGTTACTGCATCAATACACTGCCTTACCTAAACACACACTCACTGTACCACTGTCACCTCATTAATAGATTGACATGACAATAAATAAACATGACTTGCCATGAAACTATGAACCACTTCCTGACATGAACACAATACTGAAGTCACTACCTTTATCAACTGTCCTCTAGACCTACACTACACCCTCACTGTAACACTGTCACTCCTCGGCAATATAGTCATTAAATAGCTAATATTTAATTTGCCTGGACGTAATAGACTTCAACCCAAATCTTTTTACTTCCAATAAAAGAGTTTTCTGTGTCTATGGTCCTACCCACGTATTTTTACTTCCAATAAATTATTGAATTATGTATACAAGGGCCTCGCCACGTCAATAAATAACTCATAAATACCTCAAAGACCGGCCGGAGAATATCTACCAGCTTCCCCAAAGAAAATCTTTTAATAAAAAAAAAAAAAAATGAAATTAAACTAAATAATTTGGGAGCCCTGCGGCCTCTCTTACAACACAGAAGATCAGGTAAAGTGGCAAAAAAAGGCCAAGTTAAAAGCCTAACTGTGTTGTAACGGAAAAGGAATTCAATGCTGTTCATAAATGGTAAGTAATCTAAGTTTTTTTTTTAAGTGACTCAGTTGATGGCAGTAGAAGTATTGAGCATGAAATATGACCGAATCAAAATAAACTATGACAAGCTTATTAACGATGAAATGACTAGGCCTGTTAGTCAAGGGTTGGTGTGGTCAATACTTAAAGGTTCACTAAATCAATAAAACTCTTAACAATGTAGCGAGTGACCAACATAACGCACTTCATTGCCTTCTCTATGGAGTAAGACAAAAGCAGTCGTTTCTTAAGGCAGGACACCCTTCTTAAGGCAGGACACCCTTCTTAAGGCAGGACACCCTTCTTAAGGCAGCCTCCCGGCCACGTCACTCACGCCACTGCAAATATATAAAGGTAACTCAATAATTTACTTAAAACTCAATCTATATGAAATTATCTACATATAATCTATCTATATAATTATCAATCCATCTTACTTAATCTATAATTATGATCTATGAAATGACCCCAAGGCAACCAAGTCACATCACTAAATAAATAGTTCCCAATTATTTTCTTAAGAAATAAGTCCATTATGAAATGAAAATATTCCCAAGGCAAGCAAATCACAGCACTGCAAATCAAGGCACCGTAATTATTGATTTACACTCAATCTATAAAAAAATTCTCAAATTTATCTATCTATTTTAATCTATAATCCCTAAGAAATGCCCCCAAGGCAAGCAAATCACATCACTAAATAAATAGTTCTCAATTATTTACTTAAGAAACTAAATCTATTATGAAATGACTATGTATAATCTATCTATCTGACTTTATCTATTATCTATATAAAAATACTCCCAAGGCAAGTAAATATATCACCACTGGAAATATAGCTACCTCAATTATTGAAGTCCACTCCATCTATAGGCAAGTAAGACTATAGACATTGAAGGTAAGTAGTTCGAATAGCTAGGAATAAATATGTGTAGTCTGCTAAAGACACTCCATTCTGAAGTGGCAGCTCACGCAAATCACATCACTAAATAAAGACACCTTAACTATTGAAGTCTACTCCATCTACAGGAAATTAAGGCTATATACAGCAGTAGTTCACATAGCTAGGAATAAATATATGTAGTCTGCTAAAGACACTATTTGGAAGTGGGAGCTCACGCAAATCCCATCACTGAATAAAAGTAACTTATTGACCGCAGTTTGTAATATCAGTCAGACTATAGACAGCAGAGGTCAGTAGTAACAATGGCTATGAAGAAATCATTTGTCAGATAAGGATACTGAATTCGGAAGTGGGAGCTCAACGCAAAATTATAAGGAAATTGTTGTATTAGGTGAAGATATAATATATAAAGTATCATAGAAGTGAAGAATTATGATATATTTATACTGGGGAATCTCAACTACAGTCTATAAATGGCTATGAATCATAATTTTAAGTCTGAGAAACCACTCATTTGAAATCCCGGGCATTGACTAGGATAATACAACCACCGTCTCAAAACTCATTACCAGGTATGGGGGAAAGTTACCACGACTGTACCAACACTGTGGCTTTATGGGAGGAGAGATTACCCATTACCACAACTCTGCTTTAAAGGGAGAAGGGCAAATTACCATTGAAACTGAAGCCTTATGGGGGGGGGGGGGGGGTGCAATAATTACCACAAATGAGCCACTTAATGGGAGAGGGGGGGGGAGAGTTTAAATTAAGAAGTGTAGTATTCCCTTCTCCTGGCATCAAACATCGGTAAGCAGCAAGGGGGCAAGATTTTTCACCTCTTTAATAGACTATGTACCTTTACTGCCTCACCCACACGAAGCACTGACTATCAGGAAGAGTGGCGGCGGGGTTACCTCTTGTCCTGTGTGTGTGTGTGGTGTGTGTGTGTGTGTGTGTGTGTGTGTGTGTATGTGTGTGTGTGTGTGCGCGCGCGCGCGCGTGCATCGTAACTGAAACTACTAAGTAAAAAGGGACTAATATGACTGTCTGTGCCTCAGTAAAGTAGTTCTCTCGTGTTCTTAACTATAGTGGTGTGGCATAGTAAAGGCATTGGTAGTATCGTTTGCATGTGTGTGTGCGTGTATGTGTATGTGCGTGTGCTTGTATGTGTGTGGGTGTGTGTGGCGTGCGTGTGTTGAGAGGTTAAGTCTAAACCAGCACAGTCACACTAACGACTGTTCCACCCTCCCTCCCTCCACGCACTACCTCGGCTGCCACGTCACCACCTGAAACAACGAAAACGACCCATTAACAACACTGTACATACTAACCTCCGTATTATTATTATAACACTATAATGTACACTAGAACACATCAAAGCAATGACTATATATAAAGATAACAGTACACGCCTTTTCATTGCCACGTATCCAGCTGAAACAGAACGAAAACACTTAATAAACAACACTGTACATACTACATCATTATTATAACACTTATGTACACTACTAACACATCAAAGCAATGACTATATATCAAAATCACAACAGTACACACACACACACACACCTTTAAACTGCCAAGTCTCCAAGTCTCCAGCTGAAACAGAATGGAATCCCATCACTAGCTAGCTACACACAACACTACGCACTAAACCAGCTTCCTTATAACTCTTTTAACACATGTATTTGCACACTATAACTTAACTCAATGACTATATACACTCTCGCAGCAGCACAGACACACCTTACCTGGACGACGCGTGGAGGCAGACTGACAGTAGCCCACTCCTGCCACACCAGCCTAGAGTCAGGTAGGTAGTGGAGATACCACGCTAAGGTTTCGGGGAGTCACTGGGTCGCCTTGTTAACCCCTTGAGGCCCAGAGCGTAATTTCCATTGTAATTTGGGTACCATTAGACAATTTTTAGTGAATATAAGCATTATTTTATAGATATGACCTGTTTAGTATCCTTGTCCACTAACTAATTTGGTATATTCAGTTGTTTTTCGTAATGATATGTCTCAAAAACACACAATTTTGTATGGCCAAGGAAAGATCTGGACGTGAAGGGGTTAACGTTTAGTCCTTGGTTCCCTGACGCCTTAACAAGGGATTCACCCTCATGGAGAGTATTTTAGGTCCCCTTAGAGCTAGTGCACTAAGCTATAGGATAGGAAAGATCGCCACCCAGGGCAAACCCTGGGTATACAGGCAACCAATTCCAACATCTGGTTACACATTACCAGGCTACACATAGATAAATCTGAAAAAGAAACATACGTCTGGCAACGCCGTGCCATCTGACCGAGGCCGGCTGTCCGCCAGCCGGCTCGGAGCCATCATTCTCTTTTTTGCCTTCATCACTCAACACCTGCTGGTCTATGTAAAACACGTGTTGTTTCTATTAGGCCATATGGTAAGCACTGCTGTTTTTTCGTTGTTGACGTGGGTGTTGTGTGAAGTTTTTACCCATTCATGCTTCGTAATCATTCTGTAAGGTTTTTACGGGGATGAGTGTGTTTATTCTTTATCCTGGCCGGGGCCCCAGCGGTGTCTTAAATATTTTCGGCTGGTGTCTGGCTTAAGCTACGCCCAAGGGCGCGGCTTTCACCCTTTATCTCCCCTGGGCATTATTTCTCCGCCAGGGTCGTCCCTGGCCCTGACACCTGGTCTGCCAGTGTAAGTGAGATGGGCGGATGGTTACGAGTTCTCCCAGCCACGCCCCTCCACCCGACCCGGCCCTCCCAAGGCCGGTGCGGGGGGTTCGTGGTACCTGGTCTGCCACGTGTAAGCTGAGATGAGGCGGATGGTTACGTAGTTCTCCAGCACGCCCCCCCCGCCGGACCCCCATGGGCTCGTGCGGGGGGGTTTGGTGGTACTGGTCTGCCACGCCCCGGCCTGCCACGTGTGCGCTGAGATGGGCGGATGGTTACGTCGCTCTGCTGGTGCCCAACCTTCCCCGTCCCTCGCCCGGACCCTCCAATGGCCGGGTAGGGGGAGTGAGCGGTCCCTGGCTGCCACGTAAACCCCCCCCCCTCCCCCGACCATCCACTTACCTGGGGGTCGGGGCAGTGCGTGTGGCGATGCAGGTGGGGGTTTTGGGGGCGGTTCGTGTTGCGTCTGTCCCTTTCCCCCTCACTGGGTTTACCCGTTCTTTTCCAGCGGATCAACTGTGAGGCCCAGGGGACTTGCTCGGTAGTCTTTTAGGTCCCAGGCCACAGTTCGCTCCTCGCACGCCCCGTGCCTTCTGTCGGACCTTTTTAGTCCCGCCGATTGCCGGTATTGCTGTGGATGGCTGCGGCTCCAGACTCCGAGGGGGCGGGTGCCTGCTTTACTGGCGAGCCCTATGCTGACCTCAGGAGTGGTGGCGAAGGCTTTGAAGTTCGCCAACGCAGCCACTCCGTCTGTCCTGGGCGGATGCGGTCTCTGGGTTCTCGGCTGCGGCCTCGTCAAGTCGTCCATCTCCTCCTCGTCCCTCGCACCTCCCGACCCCCTGCCTCGCTTCCATGAGCCTCGGCGTCGATCGTGCTGACGGTGGAGCAAGATTGGCGGTCTCCGTCAGTCCTTCCACCATGGACCGCGACTCCAGGTCGAGTACTTGCCGGCTGGGTCGTGGCTCCTTACGGCTGGTCAGGCGTCTCCTGGCTTCCCCAACCCTCACCTCCTGTGCCTCCGGGGTTGTCGGCTTGGATGTCTCAGTGAACTCCTCATGGCAAGAATGGAGGGCCCACTTAACTTCTGGGTCCATTCTCCGACACCGAGGCTCGCAGGTCCCCTCGCCTGCATTCCCTCTCACCGTCCTCCTTCGGATGTCTGTGGTAGTCGAGGATGACTACCTGGTGTGCTCCGAGGGAAGAGGATGCTGCCCTAACCCGTGCCCAAGGCGGACGACGGGTTCGGGACTTCCGCCCCCTGGCTTTCATTGTCCGCCGGGCCCTTCCTCCGCCTTTTGTTCTAGGTGCTTCTAGGTGCACTTCCCCTCGTCCCGCTGCGGAGGTCCTTGGGACTCCCTCTTCTTCCTCCGCCTGTTTAACTGGCACCGATGCCACCGTCGATGCTTTTGAGCACGGTTTGACGGGCGGGCTTGTTCGCCATCCGGTAGTCGGGAGGACGGGCTCCGGGGGCCCAGTCCGGACTGAGGTGCGTCGCTCCCGGGTGGACGGGGGACAGGAGTCCTTCCTCTACCGGCCGGATTCCTTTCTCTCGCCTGAAACGCTCCCTCGAAGCAGCCTGCGGTTTTTCGGCGGCCGCTTTGGATGTCTGGTCCTTACTGGCTGAGATAGTTTGGTCAGGGAGGCTTCCCGTGCGTGGAGGGAAGCCAGGATGCCAGGTGGTTTTCTCTCGGGGGCCAAGACGGTTGCCCTGGATGGAAGGACGGCCTGGACCCTGCCGAAAGTGTGGAGAGGGTGGGTACCACAGGTGTGAAACGGGGTTCCTTATCCGTCTTGGCCCCGATCCCGGTTCTTCGGCCTCTGGTGGCTTTCCACGTTTTGTATGGCAGATTTCCTCCGGGTGTCCCGTTTTTCCTGCCAAGGACCTCCGTGGCGGGCGCAACCGCGTGAAGGAGGAGCTTTCGCCGGACTTTCAGAGCGGCAACACGCCTCCCTGTGACCTCTTCTGTTGCCTTCTTCAGTCGCTGGCGGAGTGGCTCTCTCCCTCGCCGTGGATCCACTCTTCTCTCTCCCCGGCCTCCCGGTCGGATGTCTGTCGGGCTTTGTCGGACCTCCTGTGAGCATTCGGCGCTCCCTCCTCCGACGGTCCGCCCTGCCATTGACAGGGGCCGTCACTTGCCGCTTGGCTCTTCGGCGCGAGGGCTTTTCGGGGCCTGCCGGAGCTGACTCGCAGCAGATTCTCCGGATTAGTCCACTCCGATTCGGAGGTCTTGTCGGAGCCCTCCTTGCAGCAGTGTCTCGCCTCAATCCCCCACCGTCACGCTCGGGTTACTCCGGCCCCAGACCGTCTCGGCGTGGGGGTTCCGGAGGGGGTCCAGCAGTGTTCGTCTGGGCTCTTCTCGGTCGGGAGGGGCAGCCAGGAGTGCTCACCCCCGTGTGGATGGCCCCCAGGATCCTCGTCGTCCCAGTCGGGGTGGGCCTTCCGGGTTTCAGGGTTATAAGTCGGTATATTGTAGAGACTTATCTGGTAGAGTAAATTGGTACTTCCAGCTTTGTAACAACATTTAGTTAGAGTCAGTTAAGGAGCGTAGAGAGGACAACCAAGTACAATGAATGGTTCTTGAGCACAAGACAGGGAGTGTCGGATGGGCGCGAGTGAGCAGAGCTGTTGTAGCGTCGATGTCCGAGGTCTCTATCCCTTCTCCTCGTGATTCTGGCCTTCTTATCATTCTTGTTGTTCTATACTTTATGTGACAACTAGGCATTTGCCCTGTGACATGCTTGAGAATGCAAGGTTTCAGGGTCTCACGGTGAAACAGAGGAGGAAAGATTTTTAAACGTATAATTATATGTACATACATAGATATATAATTATATGTATAATCGTTTCTAAAAATACCACTGATTCTTTTGATGTTAAGTACATGAAAATATATGTATGGTAGTGTAGTACTTGTTACACTTGTGTGATAATAGTTGTAATGCATAATAAATAGTTATGCAATAATATATATGTTAGAGTGATAACTGCCTGACATTGCTCGGGGCCGCTATATAATCTTGTCCTCAAATTAGTCAACATAAGAATTAGCTCGGGAATTAACAAATGGTACACCTAACTAAAGGCTAAATAAATATATAAAATAAAACTATTAAACTTCCCAAAGCATATTCCTTATCGCCTAAAGTGAGTAAACTCTGAGCTAAAATACCGAAAAAATATGGAAAACAATGGATTACATGATGTTCAGCATCAAAGAAAATGAACATGGCAGAGTAAAATTTATATAAATATATGGTCAGTACATAGTGTGGTTAACTCCATAATGTGGCACATATCACTGTTAATAAATGTTAAGTGTAAGGTGTAGCAAGTGTACGTGTACCGTAGACTGTAGCTAGCAAACTCAACGTCAAGCCAGGTAGCTGTGAAAATTACAGGGAAAAATTGAAAACTTAAAATTCAAGTAAAGAAATGTTAACTTAAATCTTCAAGTAAACGTTAAAAACCCTGACTGAGTAAGTAATGACGAAGGCTCGTCTGACTGTAGAGCTTGCTGCTGTGTTGTGCCATAGTGGGTGGGCAAATCAAGTTTGCCAAAAATCATACATAAATGATAATAAATCAATTCTATTGTAGAAAATATTTTTACATCAGCGAATGTAAAAAATTGATTGGCAGAGAAATTAAATAAAGTTTACCACATTTGAATAACTCGAAAGCATGATGATGTATACAGGAAGAGTGATGAGCACTCTTATATTGAACTTGTAAGAATCATGTGACTAAAAAGAAGCATGATTAACATTAAAAGATGAAGATATGCATGAGGACAAGAAACTGTCACGCAGGGGAATAAACATTTGATTTGGTGTTTTCCACATGAGTGATAAAATAAACTGTACAGTTGTACACCCAAAATTAAGTTTCCACGGGAGTGGAATAGGAAAATGCTTCCTAGTGGAGGTAAATCTTATCAAGGGAAAGGCCACAGCTAGTGGTTAAAGCATTTCGGAGCTATAAAAAAGCTTAAGGTGGGCATATTTGGTTAGACGTTGGATTAATACATTTAATCCTAATTATGGCAAATTTTATATGCAACAGCTGAAAATTTAAATTGGGGGAAAAAATTAACTGGGCCACAGTTTGACATGAATAATTACCGAATCTGCCATGAAAGTGTCTGAAACATGCATTTTTCCATGGTGAACAATGTTAAGAGAGATAAGTTTAAACGTGATTCAAATCAATGTTTTTATGAGGTCAGTATTAAGACAAGTCAGTCTTTCGTAATTTCTCTGTGAGTTTGAATTTGTTAAGTAAATAGGATACAATGGTTAGTTAGTTTACATAGGTAATACATGTGAACATCATAGTAAACATGTGAACAAAATAGTTCTGAGGAACTGCCTGTCGACTTGCATATAGTACCTAGATTAGTATGTTTAATAAGTGCATAAATCCTATCATTCAAAATAGTGATCGTGGCTACAACAGGAAAAACTAAGTAATTCATTCCTGTACTGAATGCAAATTCACGTAGCATTTAATCATGGGTTAGTATTTAATGCAATGGGTTAGTAATTTCATCAAGTAAAATAATGTATTTCTACGTAAAGTGCGCAATAATTCCTTGCATTGAGGAAAGGTAAGTACAAATAATGTGATCATGCAAAAATTACGTGCGAAATTAATTCCTTGAATTGTTGAATTAAGTAAACTAATTAGATAAAGCTATGCACTGTGGTGCAACTTTAACAGTTACATAATAGTATTCTAATGTGAAGAGATGTACATAGGTTATACTAGTTCTGCTATCCATTAGAGTTTCTATCGTGCAAGAGTTACAAGGTAAACCATGGTAACTATATCAGTTTCTACTAGTAGTGGTCAGAACAATATGTAGCAAACCAAAAAAAAAATCGTAAAACATTTCATCAATGTTAAGTATTTTTCAAGAATGTAAATAACATTGTTAGTGTGTTGTGTAGGACCTTCTCCTAAAAGAGAAACAACACACTTAAACTTCAGATACATGGTAAATTTAAAATATCAGGTGAGCTGATATAACTGTAATGATAATTAAATGGTATGGAAGGAAATGGGGTGGGACACTTACTGTTTCTGCGTTGTTCTTGTGGACTGCAATTTTGACGGTATCATTTGTAGCAGTATTTGTGTCATCATAAACTACAGGGTGTCCTGTGTTTTAGTTATTTGGCATGGCAATTCTTCACCTGTATTAATCTCTGCTTACCTCGTTTAACTTGGTCAATATGGACTGTCTTTGCAGGGTATTTATAAATATGCTGGAATAGTTATTTGTGTCCATGTTCAATGGCAATGACACTGTAGGTCTTCCAATGTAGAATCTAACTTTGACTTTATTGTTTGTACCTGAAAAGGTATATAACATCACCTATAGCAATTGGCTTTTCTTGCTGTGTATGGGCGTTGGTATTAATCATGTTCCTCTCGGGACAATTCAATAGGTCTGTACCGCTTGTATATTTTCTGAAATCAGCTACTTACTGTTACGTAACATCAACATTATATATTGGGGTGTACTCTGCTCTAGAAGAGTGTAAGGTAGTCTTTTGTCCTCGCCCAAATACAATGGAAATGTGGTGTTTCACATGTGGACTTGTGAAGGAAGAGTTTAGTGTGGCAGATACTTGGGGCATCCATTCATCTCAGTGGGAACTATATGGTTGAGCTAATGACTTCAAGCGTTGTATAATCTTCCTATTTTGTCTTTTAACCATGCCGTGCTGTGCTAGTGTGATAGCTAGTTATGTATACATTTGTTTATGTTGAAAAGTTTGCAAATTTCAGTGAGAATTTGATTGTAAAACTCGGTACCATGCGAGAGCAATGTGGATGGTGTATTGAATTTAAAGAAAACTTCATCCGTCAGTGCTTAGCAACTGTAGAAGCCGTTTGTCCTTTAGTGGAAAACCAAAACTGAAAAACCTTTTTTTTTTTTTTTTTTTTTAGAAAAATGATCAATGGCTACTAACAGTATTGAGAACCAGATTCTGTTAGTGGGAGTTTTAGCAAGTCAAGGCTAGTGTCTCCCAAGGTCCTTTTGGGTAGGATAAGGTGTAGGGCAGGTTTACCAACTGTAACCCTTTGTTTCAGCGCATGACTGACATTTATCTTTTTATGAGCAAAAATATCTCGCGCATGAATGGCCAAAAGTATTACAAAAACGTGCTTGGTGCAAAACATCGACTTTCCCCAGGTGACTGCAAGGCTAGAATCATGTAAAGGGAAAGAAAATCTGGGTATAAGTGTAGAAGGCGACATCAGCTGGTAACCTGGCGTTTAGGTTCTGTCCTGTCGTGAGATATGTATCTCGCACCAAAAGGTGTATTGTCAGCCTAAACTCAGTAAGTGGGGACAGGTAATTTTGGCATGTGTAGCTCCCTGGACTCCAAGTAGTAAAGATGGGAGCACAGAAGGAATAATTTCGCTGTTCCTCTTCAATGTTGGGAATAGCGTTGATCTGGTTTTATGTTTTGGTGGTTCAGGTGTTGCGGTTACAAGGTGCAATTTCGTTGATAATGAATCAGCAACGAAATGACTTTGCCGGCAGGATACTCAAAGTTTGGTGGAAGTTTAGTATCGTCAGGCGCCAACGGCTAATTTGCCTGACAGTCCTTTGAATTGAATAATTCTACTACAGGTGCCCAATGTCTGGTTTAACAAGAATGTTATACTCATAAATTTACAGATTTAAAATGCTTCAAAGACCATACGACCGCCAGAGCTCCTGTATGGGTGGTGAATAGTTACGCTCTGCGGGATTAGAGTTGCTGGCATTAAGTAATGCACGCCATTTACCTCTATCATGAATTAGCAGTGCACAGCACAAGGCCTACATATGATGATCAGTGAAGAGTGTAACTGAAGTGTATAATCGGGGTAAGCAAGGACTGGGGCATCACACAACAATGCCTTAATCTCGAAAATGCTTGCTCTTGTGGAGTTCCCATGAAAATTCTACATCTTTCTTTAAGGAGATGTGATATGGACTTGCAATTCGTGAATAATCCATGAAAATTGTCTGTAAACACCACTGAGGCCCAAAAAAAACTTCTGAGGGCTTTGAACATTCTTATGGGTTGGAAAATTAGCATTTGCATCTACCCTTAGACGGGTAGTGTGTAAGCTGTGCATCCAAAACATGACCAAGAAAGAAATTTTGTTTCTTCATGAAGGACATTTTGTTAGTTTAACTTCCCAAATAGCATCTTTAAGTTTAGAAAGTACTCTGTCTAGTGGTTTCGTAGGTGAGAGTTTGTCGTCGGGGGTACAAATAATTATAGTCGCTCCAAGAATGCAAAACTGCGTATCTCCTATAATTCCGAGAAAACCAGTGTTGATTAAATATTGAAAAAAGCTAATGTGCACATGCTATTCGAAAATGTAGCTTTTTGAAAACGTAAATGGCCTGCAGGAGTTACCATGAAACGCTGTTGTGAGGTCTTAGATACCTCATTAATGGGACCTGCCAGTATTCCACTGACAAGGTCCAGTGTAGAGAGAGAGACACTTCTTATCAGGACCTATGGAACATTCAGAAATCCTGCAATACTGGTAGAGGATACCTGGTTACTTGACAAACATCATGAGGGCCGATAGTCTACGACGGTCGCCAATGCCTGTGTTCTTAGGGATTCAAAATAATGGAAAATTCCATGGGCCTGGGGGATGGTTCAATAACATCTTCTTTTCCTCCCCTCCAACATTTCGTAACCATGCATCAAGTATTAGACCTTTGTGAGTGGGTAACCTATATGTGGAATGTAGATAGGTTGTGATATCAGGTAGCAAAGGAATGTGATGTGTTATCAGGTTTGTCGTACCTAAAAGAAATGCACATGTATGGCAATTGTGTCATGATTGGCAGTTAGTACTTGCAATAGTGCTTGCTTTGACTCTGGAAAAATCCATACCGCCTAAGGAAGGACTAAGTGCATCCTGTACACACTGTACATGATCAGTGGCAGGGTCTCCAGTTGATAAAAAATGGGAAATAATGGCAAAGTCGCAATCAGACCCACGGCCGTTTGGGGTGACTACGAAATCGGCTAAGTACGTTCATGTGTGCAGCTTTTGAGTGCACACGGTTGACTTATTATGAATGTACATTTTAGTAATGCCCTGGCTTAACACTGCACAAAGCTGATCATGAAAAAGATTATTCAATCGTATGTTCACTCAAAACATATAGCTTCGCAATCATCATTCACACCTGCAAGTTTCAGAGATACCAAAAGAGATTTCGCGACCATTTAGTGAAACCGTCTTCACTCAACAGGGCACGGTGTGTCTCAGAATCTTGCGAAGGGACAGAGAACAGTAGGGGTTAGAACAGGAATCAGTTTCATGTTACTCAGTGAATCTATTACACTGTGAGCTGTCACCTGTGATGGGGCCCGCTCGGGCACGCTAATAATTACATTTACGTTAATTTCAGGAGGCTTGCACTATTTGCAGAACTAAATGTTAGCATGGGAAGGATTTTTGATTCGGGTATATAGTTCCAATAATACCTAATCCGTGTATAAGTGCGGGAACAAACTTCAATGCACTTCATCTCGCATTGTGTTGAAAATACCTATCAGGAGGTCAGCGGGAATGATAATCCCTGTGAAATATGGAAAACCAGCTAGGGTTGCAGTCACGAATTCCTCAAATTTTAAGGGAAAGACATACTTACCAATGAAGGGAATTTCTTGCTATCTAAACCTGTCAGTCTGATTGACGGAGGTTCTAAGAATAGGGACAGATCGTTATTACGTAATACATAAGTGGATCTATGTCCATAATTATTTGCCTCCCTGCACCTGTGGCCATAAAGGCATAATTTCTTGTCTTTGGGGAATGACAGGTACAGTGAGAACTTCATATAAAGTAGAGTACCTATAAATACCTCATCTAATTAGCATTATTTGCAGTAATGTAACTACTTTTTTTTTTTTTTTTTTTTTTTTCGTGGAAGGTACCCTGTAAATGGTTTGTTTGTAGTTGAGCTGTAAGGATAGCCTTAACCTTGTTATAGCATGGGTAAAGGGAAATATGCTTTACTATGTTAACTTCTGGGGAATCCTGCATTACATTCTCTTGTGTGCGTCACCATGAAAAACAGGTGGAACGTAGGGGCGTTGTGTTATTGTGCCTAAACCTTCCTCCGTCGGGGAGACCAATGCGTGCGTTGTCGCGTCTCAAATAACGGCATTGGTCAGAGTGATGATGACTCCAAGAATTGTGAATACACAATACTGTTTCTTGTAAAGTAGTATCTGTTGGTAGTCTATTGATCTACATGTGAGAGAGTATGTCCTGAACTTTACCCAAAATACACGACACATAGCTTTTACGTTGCGTTAAGTTATAGCTATCATAAACGTTGATAACGTCGCTTCACCTGATACGGTGGAGTGTAATGCTTATGTTGCTATAGCAAGAGAATGTCTACTCCTACCTTAGTGTTGTAGGAAAAAAGTTGTGAGAAGAATGCGGTCTAGCACTTAGCTATACATAGAGGGATAGATGTCGTTTGTGTGCACCAATGATTTTAAGTGTCTGACGGAGTTCTGTACTGATTTTACTGTACGTAGCCATTGTTAAAATATATGTAAACACTATGTTTAAAATAGCACTATAATATTTCTTACGTTTAAAATTGTCCGTAAATGTTGGGTTGTAGATATGAACGTCACTGTGTGAGACAATAATGTAATGTAAAGATAATGTAACACTTGTGTAATACCTACAAACTGTATAACTGCCCAAAAACTGTATAAATTACTTAGCTGTTTGCTACTAGCATTAGGTGGAAATGATTAGGGAGGCCTGGTCCTGGTAAGTAGGGAAAGATGATCAAAAAAACAGGTGGATGGGTGCCAGTGGTTGACGGAGTATACAGTCGCTGGATTACAAAACCTGGTAATAGAGTTCCATTAGAAAAAAATATAACATATTAGACATACACAAATAAGAAATAATAATTATATACTCAGACAGTTGTGAGTGGCACGCGCTTAAGTCCATATGTGAGGACTGGTGGGGGTAGCAAGATAGTGCTGTGGTGGGGTGTCAAGGGCGCGGGGCGGCAGGAGGGTGTTTGAAGGGTGGGGGGCTTAGTAAGCGTTATACGCTCGGAACATTAGAGGGTGTTAGGGGGGGTGGATGTGCTTCCTGTCCGGGGGGTGAAGGCGTGTGTGTTGCTTCGTCGCTGAGGGTATAAGTGATGGTTGTGCTGATTATTGTGTTGCTTGAGTTGCGGTGGGCAATGATGAGAAAATCTTCGTATTTCGGCGTCGGAAGATAATTAGCAGCCGGTAGAGCTGAGATGGCGTTGCCTGGCAGCGATGGGGTGGGTGGCAGGATTGGACGCGTCGACCTCGTGACTTGGGCGGAATCTGCTGATCAAGCAGAGACGAGGCTTCTATGTGTCCGTTGTCTCCTCTCTGTAGTGCTTGTAGACTCGTAGATTCTTGTAGGTAGTTGCTGAGTTTAGGAGATGGTGTTGATTGGAGTATTTGTAGATATAGCAGGTGCGGGGCGGCTGAATTGCTCGGCGGCTATAGCAATTCTTGTAGATTCTATTGATTGTCGGATTCTGTTGCGGCTTGGTAGGAGTTGATTGGTAGTAGTAGAAGTACTTGGTAGTCGCTGCCTGGCTTGTGTCTTGTAGTTTTGGCTTGTAGGACTGCGTGTGGGTAAGTTAACACTGCGTTATAGTTTTATACGTAAGACTGATAAAAATCAGTCACCACGCTTATAGTCACCATTTATAAGTCGGTATATGTAGAGACTATCTGGTATGAGTTTAAATGGTACTTCCAGTTTGTACACATTATTTAGAGTCCATAAAGGAGCGTAGAGATTACAACCAAGTACAATGAATGTCTTGAGCACAGCCAGGGAGTGTCGGATGGGCGAGTGAGCAGAGCGTGTTGTAGCGTCGTGTCCGAGGTCTCTCTCCCTTCTCCTCGTGATTCTAGCTTCTTATCACTTCTGTGATTCTATACTTTATGTGACAACTAGGCATTTGCCTGTTGACCATGCTTTGAGAATGCAGGTGTCCAGGGTCTCCGGTGAAACACAAGAGGAGGAAAGATAAACGTAATAATATATGTCATACATAGATATATAATTATATGGTTTATAATGTTTCTAAAAATACACTGATTCTTTTGATGTTAGTTACTGAAAATATAAGTTGGTAGTTGTAGTACTTGTTACACTTGTGTGATAATAGGCTTGTAATTCAATAATATAGTTATGCAAAAGTTAATATATATTTAGGAGTGATAACTGACTGACAAGGGGTCTGGGTCTCAGGGCCTTTCGCTCGGGGCCCCGCTACTGTCCACAAGACTTCCTCCAAGGGTTTCGCTCTCGCTTCTGAGCCTACCTTCCAGGGCCTCTGTTAGAGTTTCGGGCAGCCTGGCCGCCAGAGAGGTTGGGCCCGCCAGGGTGTTCGAAAGGTCTTCTTGGCCCTGGATGCGGCCCCCTACCGCCCCTCGGCGACACTCCTTCTTGGACGGCCGGTCTTCCACAGGCTCGCCGCCCACGTGTCGGACATGCACTCCTCAGGAGTAGTTGGAGGAAGGCGCGGGGGAAAGGTTCCTTTCCCACATTTCATGTACCAAGAAGGAAGGGACTCTTTGAAGGGGCGGCTTATATCTTGACCTCAGCCGACTAAACGGATTGTGCGCAACCACCGGTTCGTATGCGACTTTGGCAAGTCCGCCTTCGGCTGAGGCAAGGGGACTGGATGGCGTCCCTCGATTCAAGGGAGGACGCCTACTGGCATGTCCACATCATCCTCGGTTCGGCGCTTCCTGGCCTTCCAGGTGGGATCGGACACGTGGCAGTTCACAAGACTGCCCTTGGCGCCTCGCCATCGCTCCGAGGGTTTTTACGCGGCTCATCCAAAGGTGGTGGCGTCTCAGCGGATGGTGTCGCAGGGGTCAATTGCCTCATTATTTGGGACGATTGGCTGGGTCCGCCCGTCTCAGGAGGAAGCGGTTCGCAGCTGAACCGAGCTTTGGGGTGGGGGGAGATGGGGCCTCCTTAGTCAACAAGGGAAAGGTCCGTCCTACCCCTCTCCCCGCATTACTTGGCTGGGCCTGGCAATGGGATCCCGTCAAGCTGCGGTCCGCATCTCGGGGGAAAAGAAAATGCGGCCAAGCTTCATCAACGCCTCTTCCGGGCCTCGGTTTGTGTCCGTTTTTGTCAAGGGAGGAATTGGGAGTCCCTTCTCGGACTCCGCTCAACTTCGCCGCAGAAGTCAACTCCCCGGGCCGTCTTAGTCTCCTCGCCTTGTCCCGGGCTGGTGAACACAGCGTTCCGGTGCGCCCCGCGACTTGCTCCGGCCCGTCCCTCCCCTGGCCCTCACACTAATGGACGAGTGGTTGGTGGAGGGCGGTTTCTCCGCTCGGAAGGGGTGGCTGCCTCGCCCCCTCACGGCTTCGTGTGTCGGATGCGTCGGACGGTCGGGGTGGGGATACCAATCCTCCGACGTCCGGCAGGGTTTCGGGGGTGGTCCGGGGGTGGAGCGCAGACTCCACATCAACGTCAAGGAGCTGCTGGTCCCTCTCTCTTCTCCGATCGAAACCCGATCCCAGATGGGAACGCTCTCTCTGCTTCGAGATGGACAACAGGGCGCGGTTCCACTGTCTCGCCCGCCAAGGGACTTCCAGATCCCGCCCTTCTGTTGTCCCTTTCGGAGCAGATTCTTCGGCATGGCGGCCGTTTCCACCTTCATCCTGTCGGCCAGGTTCCTGCCGGGAGTGGAGAATGTGTGGGCCGACGCACGTTCTCGCTTCCAGGGCTCGTCGGTAGAGTGGCAGCTTCACACGGAGCGCTTTGCGGCTCCTGTCTGGCGGGGGGCAATCCAGAGGGGGACCTCTTTGGTCCCACCGCTCTGCCCAACTACAGGACTTTTTTGACCGAGGGGAGACCGGACAGCTGCGGGAGGCCGGACCGCCCTCCCGGAAGACTGGAACAGGTGTGGGGGGGGGGGGGCGCATGTTACCTGTCCGCCTCCCTGCCACCAGTGTCCTCCTGAAGGTATTGCAACAACGCGTTCCTACAGGGGCAAGGTGGACTAGGTGGCTCCTCCGACCGGCGCAACCGTGAGGTTCTCCGAACTGAAGGCCTGGTGTCCCTCCCCGGTTCCTCTAGGGCCCTTCTCTTTGTTCGAGGGAGGCTCCCGGCCAGGCTTCTTTCCACCTTGAAGCCTACACGCCTGGAGTTCTCCGTACCTCTCTCCGTCGGACGGCTCGGACGCGGTTTAAGCGGCGGACATGTTGGCGGGCTCTTCGCCCGTCCTCTACGAGACAGTATCAGTCTCACTGGAAGGCCTTTCAGTCGTTCCTCAAAACTCAAGGGCCTCCGCGACGTCTCTGAATCGGGTCGTCTGGTTTTTTCCTGGATTTCCCTCTCCTTCCTGGCCCACGAACCATGGGAGTTCCTCCGCTACCTCTCTCCACTCACCTTGCGGCCCTGGATGACCCCCCTCAAATACGGTGGGGTGTGCTTGGACCGGCGTTCTGGACCCCGTTGAAGAGGGGTTTGTTCCACCAAAAACCCCCCTCCCGTCGTCCTGGTCCTTCTTGTCCCTGGAGAAGGTTCTCGGTTCCTGCAGGGCGACCAGTTTGGGTAGACGCTGCCGCGACCCGCGCCTCCTTCAAGAAGGCCTTGTTCCTGGTGGCCCTGGCTACGGGGTTCGGGCTTCTAAGTGAGGGCGCTGACCCGTTTCCCCCAGTGGACGACCTTCTCGGGGACGGCTCCGTGGTCTCCCTCTCCTCTCGCCTAAGGTGCTGGGTAAGAACGAGCGCAGGACCACCGTCTCCAAATCCGAGTCGTCGTCCGGATTGGTCTGCTGGGGACGCCGCACACCCTTGTGCCCGGTTCCCCCCGGCGCCGGTGTTACCTGGATGCTTCGAGCCCTGGAGCGTGCGACCTTCAGTTCCGTTCCGCGATCCGTCACTGGTACGTCCCCTCACCACCGGGGGATTGCCGGGCCGGCCCGGGGCGTCATCGAGTCGGCGGATCCGGGTCACGCCCTCGCGCCCATGACGTCCGGCGTGTTCTGCGTCTCTGGCCTTACTCCGCACCCATTCCTTGGACGAGGGTACGGGAAAGGGGGGGACAGTGGGAGTACGGCCGCGTGCTTCGTGCTCGTTAACCTGTCCCACTCGGTCGTGGACTGCCCTGGTGTTGCCCTGGGGGATTCCTCCGTCCGGAGGGATAGGGTGGGGACGCCGGGCCTCCCATTGAGTCCCGCTTGATTCGGGTGAGTATACTAGTGGTATCGTTTTGTTCTTGTGCAGTTGCCTTTTGCCTCCCCGCGGGGTCGGGGGCTTCTTTGCCCCCGTCTCACAAGTGGAGGAGCGTTAGCTTTAGTGCACAGCTCTAAAGGGACCTAAAAATGACGGCTTTGAAGTATTGAAAAGCTATTTTTGGGTCCCTGACAGAGTAGTGCAGGCCTCGGCTCCACTCCCTTTCCTTCCCACGCCAAGTTTTCAAGCCCCTTCTCCCGGGGATGATTTTGGGATGGTTATGATGGCTCGAGCCGGCGGGCGGACAGCCGGCCTTGGTCAGATGGCACGGCGTTGCCAGGACGTATGTTTCTTTTCAGATTTAGCTATGTGTAGCTGTAATGTGTACACCAGATGTTGGAATTGGTTGCCTGTATACCCAGGGTTTGCCCTGGGTGGCGATCTTTCCTATCCTATAGCTTAGTGCACTAGCTCTGTCAGGGACCCAAAAATAGGCTTTTCATACTTCAAGGCCGTCATTTTCTTCGGGGTGCAGAGAATACAGTAGATAAGGGTTAAAATATATGACTCTAAAGGTGGATGTAGGTAGTGTTAAGTAACAGGAACTGCCTCGTGTAGGTCTCCCGGACTCTTGTAGCTTCCTTATTTTCTTATGTTCTTATGTACACAGATGAAATAATATTACGGTTACTAGGTAGTGGTAGTGGTTAATAAGTAGTGGTAGTGGTTAATAAGTAGCGGTAGTGGTTAATAAGTAGTGGTAGTGGTTAATAAGTAGTGGTAGTGGTTAATAAGTAATGGTAGTCGTTAATAAGTAGTGGTAGTGGTTAATAAGTAGTGGTAGTGGTTAATAAGTAGTGGTAGTCGTTAATAAGTAGTGGTAGTGGTTAATAATGACATGCCAATATGACATTAACCCTTCACGCCCGGATCTTTCCTTGCCTATATAAAATCGTCTATTGTTAGCCATTATATAACAAAAAGTAACTAAATATACCAAATGAGTTAGTGAACAAAGATACTAAACAGGTCATAGCTATAAAACTTTGCTTATAGTCACTAAAAATCGTCTAATGGTTGTCATATTACAATGGTAATGACGTTCTGGGCCTCAAGGGGTTAACAAGGGATTGGCCCTTATAGCCACACGTACACCGCCTTCTGGGTCAATGTAATACAGTAGATTTAAGGGTTACAATATATGACTTAGATGAAATAGTGTTACAGTTGAAGGTTTAAGAAATAGTTTGGAATGACTCAGTGTTTCGGAACCGTTGTCATGACGAAGGTTGTTACGGTGGGAATATATGACTGTAGATTGAAGGCTATTATGTTATTTTACACACATGGAAATAATGTATAAATATATAATAATAGTGTTAGTTGAAATAAATAGTTGAAATGGTCTGGAATATATCAGGGAACTATACTCTGTTTTTTAACGAGGCGAAAAATGTTGCCCCCTTGCTGCTTACTGCCTGATATTTGATGCCAGGAGAAGGGAATACTACACTTCTTCTTAATATTAGCTGCATTTTATCATAGTTTACAATATTATCAGGTAAACACAGGCATCATTTTAAGCATGAGACCTTAAGATAAATTGAATTTTCGCCTCGTAAAAAAAATAGACCATAGATCTGAATTAATATGACAAGGGTCGTGTGTGTGTGTGTGTGTGTGTGTGTGTGGAGGTCACCAGTGATAGTTTAAAGGCCAGTAACTGTTATTCATACAGGAGAAAGATAATGCTTCTAAGATTCGTAACACAACTATGAGAATATATATTACTAGCCGCAAAGCCGCCCTCCGGGCGGACTTTTTGGCTAGCTCCTGCGGAGGGCTATTGGTGGTGGGCCTTCGGCCCACCACCTGTGTTTGGTGGGCCTTCGGCCCACCAAACACGGACTCTCCAGATAGCCCCATCTAACTTTCCTGAAATCATGGATGTAGAAATGTATGTATTACCCCCACCCATTCACTCACCCATTACCCATCACCCCCCACCCATTCACTCACCCATTACCCATCATCCCCCACCCATTCACTCACCCATTACCCATCACCACACACCCATTCACTCACCCATTACCCATCACCCCCCACCTATTCCCTCACCCATCACCCATCACCCCCCACCCATTCACTCACCCATCACCCCACACCCATTACCCATCACCCCACCCATTCACTCACCCATTACCCATCACCCTACATCAAGGTTTCCTCAATTCTCGCAACCCACTTTTTTTTCCACAATTATCGCTAATAGGCTGCAAAAAAAAGAAAAAAAGTTATCGGATCATCTCATAATTGGGCTTAAAACCTTCCCCTGGTCAACCCGGTTCCAAAAATGTGCCATATGAGGTGATTGCGCTACGGGGGGCGGAACCTATACCAGACACACACACACACACACACACACACACACACACACAGACAGACAGACAGACAGACACACTTTCGCTTATATCTACCATTACCCATCACCCCCCACCTATTCCCTCACCCATCACCCATCACCCCACCATCACCCCCACCCTTCACTCACCCATCACCCCACACCCATTACCCATCACCCCACCCATTCACTCACCCATTACCCATCACCCTACATCAAGGTTTCCTCAATTCTCGCAACCCACTTTTTTTTCTCACAATTATCGCTAATAGGCTGCTAAAAAAAAAAGAAAAAAAAAGTGATCAAATCATCTCATAAGTGGGCTTATGACCTTCCCCTGGTCAACCCGGTTCCAAAAATGTGCCATATGAGGTGATTGCGCCACGGGGGGCGGAACCTATAACACACACACACACACACACACACACAGACAGACAGACAGACAGACAGACAGACAGACAGACAGACAGACACACTTTCGCTTATATTATTATAGAAGAATAGATTATATTAGAATATATTATATAAAGATATATTAGAATAAGATATATATATATATATATCATAAATACAACATACTCTCTCTCTCTCTCTCTCTCTCTCTCTCTCTCTTCTCTCTCTCTCTCTCTCTCTCTCTCTCTCTCTCTCTCTCTCTCTCTCTCTCTCTCTCTCTCTCTCTCTCTCTCTCTCGTTTTTTTCTTCTTCTTAGGCGGCCTGTTTTGCTACCATTAGTTCAATCAATCAATCATTGGGGGCATACGCCGGGGGGCGCGTCGCCTCGCCCACCCTACGACGCCACTCCCGGGGGTCACCACGCGCGAGTTCCCATGCAGGTCCTTTCCCATCCCAAGCAGCTCTCGACAAGAAACATCAACTTGCCCAGCCAGGAGCCTTGTGGGCGCCCCCTTGGCCTCCTCCACGCCGGATTGTCTCTTACAGATACAACCCGATGGGAAGGATCGGTTTCAGGGTAGCGTGCCACATGCCATATAGCCCAAGTTGGCGCTGACGACTAGGCAGGCAATAGGCCTCGATTCAGTCTCACGGTGCAATCACTGATTTGACACGTAATCATCCAGCGATACCCCATGATTCTGCGAAGACACTTATTACCAAAGGCATCGATTCGTCTCTTCAAGTCGATATTTAGTGTCCATGTCTCACAATCATATAGTAAGACAGGGATCACAAGCGACTTGAAGATCCGGATCTTTGTCCTCCTGCACAGGTACCGACAACGCCAAATACTCCCGCTGATCGAGTCCATAACACCGTGGGCTATGCCAATCCGCCGTAAGACTTCTTGACGTGACCCGCCGTCATTATGGACTGCGCTACCAAGGTATGTAAAACTTTCCAAGATCTCAATGTCCTCGCCGCACACATGAACAGACTGTACTGCTTCATCTAGTAAGCCTCCAAACACCTGGACCTTGGTCTTAAGCCAGGAGACCTCAAGTCCCAAAGGCTTTGCCTCCTCGTGCAGCGCCTCGAGAGCCATCACCAGGACCTCCAGCGACTCAACAACACCACTAAGGCTCTAAGTAATCAAACAAAATAAATGGAAACTATCTGGATGAAAAGAATTAAAGTGAAAAGAAAAACTATTCTTCATGTGTTCGAGTATAATTATCTATACTTACAAAAGCTGCAGACAACATCACGTTCTTGAAGGTCCTTCAATAACAATGCATTTTTTTCCATATATTTTTTCCAATTACATTCAAGGTCAAGGGATATAGATATTCCCTTGGCCCTGCTTACACACCGTTCACTAAGACGATACATCACATTTTTCATTCCATGGGTAAGCAGAAATAATGCATGGAACACTATTACTTAATTGAACAAACATAGACCCTGAACATTTAGCACTGAAAACACTAAGTAAGAACAGTGAATCGGCCTCGTTTCTGGCACAAGGCAAGCCGACTTTAGCCCATCGATCAATAGCTGCTATGTCGAGCTCACTTCGTCAAGGAAATATTCATCACTGGTCAAGGGAACACTCAGAGCTGGGCGCGACTTTAATTTTTTCAGGTGCGACTTTGCCTTTGCGACTTTGCCGCCGGACCTGGTGCGACTGCGACTCTGCGACTATATTTTTGGCCCCCCCAGTGCGACTTGCGACTTTGCGACTTTGCGACTGCGACTTATTTTTCCCGGTGCGACTCCGGTAAATTACAAAGTAAACTTTAGCGCGATAACAGAAACATGCTTTTATAAGGCAGAAAAACACATATTTATTCATTTTTTAGTTCAAACACAGCCTAAACTAATATCTACAGGTCCTCCTCCTCCTCCTCTACGTCCTCCTGGCCAGGAGGCCTCGTAAGAAGCCCGCATTCCGAATGCCGCGCTGATGCCGCGGCAATTTCTTTCAAAAAAGTCGTCTTTGTTCCTGTTCAAAGTCGGGGCAAAAGTCGCGGAAAATTGGCGGTGCGACTTTGCTTAGTCCGACTTTTTCAAAACGTTTGCGACTTTCGACTTTGCGACCTCGAAATTCATAGTGCGGCAAAGTCGCAAAGTCACAAAGTCGCAACTCTGTGCCGCAACGCCCAGCTCTGGGAACACTGTGGTGGCGGGAGTGTGGTGTTGCTTGCCCCCCCCAGCCCCCCCAGCCCCCCAGCCACCCCCAGCCCCCAGCCCCCCATTCCCCCCAGCCCCCCAGCCCCCCAGCCCCCATCCCCCCCCAGCCCCTCCAGCCCCCCCCCCCCCCCCCCCCCCCCCAGCCCCCCAGCCCCCTGCCCTCCTGGCGCAGGAAATTGCTGCTCCCGTCTGACTACAGTTTTCACGGCTCATTTCCAAATGGGGGGTGGTGGAGTTGGCTTTTTCTTCTTTCTATTTCCTTAAAACTCATTGACGAGTGTGTGTGTGTTTCACTAAGACGCACATTCCCTCTCTCCATTAAATCACACATCGGATATTCGAGCTTCTCAGCATCCGGACACGATGATACTAGATTCTTTTATAACGGGCGGTGGCGTGGGCCCAGCGACACTGCAGAGACCCGGCGACCAGCAGCAACAGCAACAGCAGCAACAGCAGCATCAGTACGTGTTCTTGCAGCCGTGCCCGATGGTGATGAAGGTGATGGTGATGGTGATGCTGGTGGTGGTGCTGTGGCAAGGTGAGGCGCTGGTGTTGTTATATTGTTGCTATTGACTAATGATTATTGATGCTGATTACTTTCTGACATGGTGTTTTTTATAGGATGCTCTGAGGGGGATTTTTTTGTAGTATGTTTTGAGACTATCTTTATCGTAGGATGTTCTGAGGTTTTTTTTTATAGTATGTTTTGAGACCATCTTTATCGTAGGATGTTCTGAGAGGTTTTTTTTTTTAGTATGTTCAAAGGACTACTGTATCTGGACTTGTTACTCAGTTTGGCTATTTCCAGTGGAGGCCAGTTTTACGATTCCTGACATTTCGAACATCACTCCCATCTCCCTTCCTATGGTTTATCAGTATAAATGATATACCGTTATCTTCGTAAATGTTTGTTCTATAATATTATTAAATAAAAGACAGCAAAAAAACATTAAAGAAATGCCATTATGAGAGAGTGAAGAAATATGCATGAACTTAATATTCACTTAAACTCTTCGCCATTTAATATTTTGCAAGAAAACATTTTACATGAACATATCAATAGAAGCGGGATTTTATTAGCTTTCCATTGATATATTTCGTTTCTGATAAATGAAATAGTACTATTCATATATTAGCGTATACTAAATAAATAGCCTCATCAATCGGGAAAATTACCCGATTGATGTAATTGTTTTTAGTTAACGCTAATTTATGCATGGTTCTAATTCATTTATCAGAAACGAAACATATCAATGGAAAGCTAATAACATTCCGCTTTTATTGATATGTTTCATGTAAAAAAGTTTTCACGCAAAATATTAAATGGCGAAGAGTTAAATAAATATTATGTTCATGCATATTTCTTCAGTCTCATAATGGCATTTTCTTTAGTGTATTTCACATTTTTTTTTGATAATATCATAGAACAAACATTTACGAAGATAACAGTGTATCATTTATACTGATAAACCATAGTCTACTGTATTCATGGAACACTTTTTTACTTGCTGATCCGATTGGTGATGTTATATCTTTAGTTAAGGCTAATTTATGCATGGTTTTAATTAATTTATCAGAAAACGAAATATATCAATGGAAAGCTAATGAAAATCCGCTTCTATTGCTATGTTTCATGTAAA
>JACEEZ010007703.1:150856-155856 GCA_016584305.1 Chionoecetes opilio
ATTTATTTACAATGTCTTTGACTAGCATTACTGCATCTGTTGTTGATGTTTGTGTTTTTTAAAGCCAAATTGTCTGGGGTTAAAATAATGTTTTTCTTGTAAAGTATTTAACACATGCATTTCTACAATCTTGAGAAGGCAAGATGACTGCATATTGCTTTTTAGAAATATTGCTTTTTTGGTCTTTAAGAATGGGATTAATATCCCCTTTAACAGGTCAAATGGAAGAAAACAATGATCAAACAAACATTAAGAAAAATCTATAATAATATAAGCGAAAGTGTGTCTGTCTGTCTGTCTGTGTGTGGTGTGTGTGTGGTGTGTGTGGTGTGTGTGTGTGTGTGGTATAGATTCCGCCCCCCGTGGCGCAATCACCTCATATGGCACATTTTTGGAACCGGGTTGACCAGTGGGAAGGTTTTAAGCCCATTTATGAGATGATTCGATGACTCTTTTTTTTTTTTTTTTTTAGTAGCCTATTAGCGATACTTGTGGAAAAAAAAGTGGGTTGCGAGAATTGAGGAAACCTTGATGTAGGGTGATGGGTAATGGGTGGTGAATGGGTTGGGTGATGGTAATGGTTGGGGTGATGGGTGAGTAATGGGTGGGGGTGATGGTTGGGGTGATGGGTGATGGGTGAGAATGGTTGGGAATGGGTAGGTAAATAAGCGAAGTGTGTTGTCGTCTGTCTGGTGTGTGTGGTGTGTCGGTATAGGTTCGCCCCGGGGCGCAATACCTCATAGGCCGTTTTGAACCGGGTTGACCAGGAAGTATAAGTCCAATTATGAGATGATCGTCTCTGTCTTTTTTTTTGTTTTTTTTTAGCAGCAATATTATGATAATTTGAAAAAAGGGGGTTTGCGAGAATTGAGGAAACCTTTGTAGGGTTAGGTTGATGGTTAATGGTGCAGTGAATGGATGGGTGTGACGGGTAATGGGTGTGGGTGAATGGGAGTGAATGGGGGGTGATGAGGTTTGGGGGTGATGGGTGATGGGTGAGGGAATGGGTGGGGGGTGAGGGTAATGGGTAATATAAGCGAAAGTGTGTCTGTGTCTGTCTGTCGTCTGGTTGGTGTGTGTGGTGTGTGTGTGTGTGTTGGTATAGGTTCCGCCCCCGTGGCGCAATACCTCATATGGCAATTTTTGGACGGTTGACCAGGGAAGGTTTTAAAGCCCAATATGAGATGATCGCATCATTCTTCTTTTGTTGTAGCAGCCTATTAGCGATTTGTGTTGTAAAAAAAAGTGGGTTGCGAGAATAGGAAACCTTTATGGTAGGGTGATGGGTAATGGGTGAGTGATATGGGGGGACGTGATTCTTAATGGGTGTAGGGTGATGCGATAGATGAATGGTGGGGGTGATAGGTTGGGTGATGGGGATGGGTGAGGGGAATATGGATGGGTAGGGTGATGGGTAATGGTGAGTGAATGGGTGTGTGGTGATGGGTAATGGGTGAGTGAATGGGTGGGGGTGATGGGTAATGGGTGAGTGAATGGGTGGGAGGTGATGGGTAATGGGTGAGTGAATACATACATTTCTACATCCATGATTTCAGGAAAGTTAGAAGGGGCTATCTGGAGAGTCCGTGTTTGGTGGGCCGAAGGCCCACCAATAGCCCTCCGCAGGAGCTAGCCAAAAAGTCCGCCCGGAGGGCGGCTTTGCGGCTAGTAGACAATAAATTCAAAAAATTTTCACTAGCTCTTTTCAGAAATTGTGAGTGAATCCCATCATGTCCAATTCCATTATAGTAGTAGTATAGTAGTAGTAGTAGTAGTAGTAGTAGTAGCAGTGGTAGTATATATTATTTCTATTATTGTTCTAATTCTTGTAAATGTATCAGTAGTAGTAGTAGTAGTAGTAGTAGTAGTAGTAGTAGTAGTAGTAGCAATGTGTGTGTAAGTGTCGGTATAATAATGATTGATTGTTGTGGGAAGATGTCGTGATAGGCTGTACATATATAGAATAATATTGTATGATACACTCTCGCACAGGTGATCCCTCGCTTGGTGCAGGTGCAGCGATACACTGGTATGAAATGCAAATCAATGATGGATAAGTGTTCTCCAGTCAAGGAAAAGGTACATCCATACAATTGCACGTAAGTCCTAATAACTTGTTCTCTTAATGACATCGTATCTTCAACAAAATCTTATTATGAGTGAAATATATGAAGGAGCCGCAGTAATACAATGCTACCTTAATTATCTTTCTGCAGGTGTACCGTTATAGTAGTAGTAGTTAGCAGTAGTAGTAGTAGTAGTAGTAGTAGTAGCAGTAGCAGTAGTAGTAGTAGTAGCAGTAGTAGTAGTAGTAGTAGTAGTAGTAGCAGTAGTAGTAGCAGGAGTAGTAGTAGTAGTAGTAGTAGTACCAGTAGTGGTAGTAGTAAGTAGTAGTAGTAGTATAGAGCAGTAGTAGTAGTAGTAGTAGTAGTAGTCATCATCATCATCTTTATTGCATAACATACAAGGAGTTGTATATTACATATCACAAAAAAAAAATTATCATGAATTTAAATGAAGTGGAACTCCTCTCATATTTTCATGGTTCTGAACCCAAGTAATTCTTGCTAAATTACATCCATACTATTATCTAAAAAAGTTATTTTATAGATTCTGAATATAAAACTTAAAAAAGATTTAAAAGACATACCCACAAAAAACAAAAGTTTGTTCAAAATATATACAGAATAATTTTTCTTGCTTAAAGATCTAAAATACCTAGCTTGAACTGTTGTTACATGATGTTTTAATAAAAGCATGTTACACTCTTTGACAATACTGTGATTACTGGTTAAAAATGGACATCCTAAAATTTTCTTAAGTGCATTTGCATAAAGCTACCTCAAATGTTTTTAAATATATAACTCGAGTTAATCTTACATAAATTCCACATTTGAAGACCCTAGATAGGAATACTGTATGACTTGAATAGAAAAAGTAATGCTTGTGAATTGATTCCTTTAAACTTACGCAAGACAGTGTTAAATTTACTGTAAAAACTTTGAAGCCTTTCTTCTATATCTATTTTATCACAAAAATTGAATGACAAATAATGTCCTAAATACTTGTAATTTTCCACGATTTTATAGTGACTTATATATCCCTTCATCTTACATTTCTTCTTATTTACATCATGAAACACCATACATTTAGATTTTGAATGATTTACCTTTAGTTTCAAACTTTTAATTTTACTTTCAAATACATCTAATAATATTTCTAAGTTATTATGAGAGTCAGCAAGTAAAACTATGTCATCAGCATACGCTATAATATTCATTCTAAATGATCCATATTTACATCCTACGTCAAGGTTGGATATGTCCCTGAGAAGATCATCAATATATAATTTAAATAATAATGGCGACAAAATTCCTCCTTGTCTTACACCAGTATCGATTTCTGTATAAGATCCTTGAAGACCATTCCATATAATTCTAGCACTCTGATTTCTCAAATAGTTCATTAAAAATAAAACAATGTCAGGAGAAATGTTCCTATCTAATAACATATTACCTAAAAAAAATGATTTACCTTATCAAAAGCTTTGGACAAATCCATAAATGCTACAAATGCTTTATCATTATTTTTGTATAAGAATGAACAGTTTCTTTTAGAAGGAAACAAGCATCATTGGTTGACATGTTTGCACAAAACCCAACTGTTTATGGCTAAAATAAAGTTTTTCCTCTAAAATGTTTAATATGTACATTTCAAATAATTTTCAATATACATGATGACTGCATTACTGGTCGATAATTGTTTGAATCACCGATATTTCCCTTAGTATCTTTATTATAGGATTTATATCACCCCTAAGCAAATGTGAAGGGATATAACAGTGGCTATAACATGCATTCATAAACACACAAATATTTGCAAGTAATGTTTTGGAGGCAATCTGTAAGAATAGAGAATGGATGCCATCCTGACCCACCCCTTTATTAGTCTCTTTATGTAGTAATGTAATCTTTCAGCAGAAATAACAATATGAAATTTATTCCTCCTATTCCAAGTATCTTTCAGTTTATCAAGTAAACATTGCTCTTCATTTGTGTAAGAAACGTTCTCCTTATTAAAAAAAATGTTATGGAAACAATCAATAATCTTTTTAGGGTCATTTTCTCCATCGAATATATTTGAGGACTTTTGTTATTAATTTTTCTTTTTAATTTCTTTCCAGAACGCTATCATATCCTTTGATCATATTTTTGTTGTATAGATATCGATCTCTCAAGGATTTCATTTTTTCTACAATTAGAAAGTGCTTCTTTGAACAATTTTCTACTTGTTTTCATGTTGTGAATTCAGCAGTATCTCTCGACTTTCCATTTAATAACCATACTTTATAATTATCCTTAAAAATTAGTATACAAATCCTTAACATTTCTGTTCCATCCTGGTACTACTTTAAACTTGTTTTTCTTAACAGCCGTTTTAGAAAAATTCATGGAAGAATTAAAAACAGCATTGATCAATTTCTCATACAAATCCTGGCGCCTGCAACAGGTGGCCCTCATGCTGGCATCCAACACTACAACACATAGTGGCTTCATATGAAATGTTCTGAAGTTCATCATCAATATTCTTATTCATACATTCGTATTCTGAGAAGTGAGACTCCTCCAAGGTATATACTCAGCATGATTCTGCTGAACACTTTCTTTTATGTTATATATAGACAGAGGTCCTAGAGATGTGAATATTCCCTGAAATAGGTAAATGATCTGATCCAACAAAAGTCATATAAAATCTCTATACTATGAAATATATATCATTACTATTTCTTCCTAATATATGATCTAACCATTTGCAATGTGAATCATTATATGGTACAAAAGTAAAACTATCGGGGTCAAGAATGTCAAAATCCAACACTTGCAAGTTATTTCTACTACAAAAATTTATCAGGGGAGTCCACGCCTTTCCAGCAAAAGGGTCAGCATTGAAATCTCCTAAATTATAAAAAGAATCAAAATTTTCATTAGCTAAAATTCGTC
>JACEEZ010007703.1:160856-200856 GCA_016584305.1 Chionoecetes opilio
TGTGGGTGTGGGTGTTATGTGGTGGTAGTGAGGGGGTGTGGCAGTGGTTATAGTGTTGGTATTGTAGGGGTGTGGCAGGTGGTTATATTGGTGGTAGTGTGTAGGGGTTTGGCAGTGGTGTTAGAGTGTTGGTAGTGGTAGGGGTGTGGCAGTGGGTTGTTATAGTGGTGTAATGGTGTTATATGGTGGTTATGGTAGGGTGTAGGCAAAGTGGTTGTTATTGTTGTGGTAGTGGTGGTTATAAGTGGTGGTAGTGGGTAGGGGTGTGGCAGTGGTTGTTATATGTGGTTAGTTAGTGGTGGGGTGTGGTAGTGGTGGTTAGCGTGGTGGTAAGTGGTAGGGGTATGGCAGTGGTTGTTATAGTGGTGGTATTGTGTTGTTATAGTGGTGGTAGTGGTGGGGTTGCCGTGGTATAGTGGTGGTAGTGGTAGGTGTTGCAGATGGTGTTATAGTGGTGGTAGTGGTAGGGGTGTGGCAGTGTGGCTATAGTGTTGGTAGTGGTAGGGTGTGGCGGTGTTGTTATAGTGTTGTGTAGTTGTATGGTTGTGTGTGCGTGGTTTATAGTGGTGGTACGTGGTAGGGGTGTGGCAGTGGTTATAGTGGTTGGTAGTGGTAGGGGTTTGGCAAGTGGATTTATAGTGGTGGTAGTGGTAGGGGTGGCAGTGGTGTTATAGTTGGGGATCAGTGTAGGGTGTGTCAGTGGTGGTTATAGGTGGTGGTAGTGTGTAGGGGTGTGGCGTGGTTTGGTTATAGTGGTGGTAGTGTTAGGGTGTGGCCATTGGTGTCAGTGGTTAGGGGTGTGCAGTGGTGGTTATAGTGGTGGTAGTGGTAGTGTGTGTAGAGTGCGGCTAGAAGTTGGTAGGGGGTGTGGTAGTGGTTATAGTTTGCGGTAGTGGTAGGGGTGTGCAGTGGTTGTTATTAGTTGGCAGTGTAGTGGTAGGGGTGGTGGGTAATGGTGGTTATAGTGGTGGTAGTGGTAGGGGGTGGGCAGTGTTTTTTATAGTGGTGGGTAGTGATAGGGGTGTGGCATTGGTGTTATAATAGTGGGGTAGAGGTATGGGGTTGTGGGCAGATCTGGTTTTTGTTAGACGTGGTGTATAGTGGTTGGGTTGGTTGCGTGGTTGTTATAAGTGGTGTAGTGATAGGGTGTGGCAGTAGTGGTTATAGTGTGGGTAGTGGTAGGGTTGGGCAAGTGGTTGTTATGTTGGTGTTTTAGTGAAGGGGTGTGGCATGGTGGAGTGTAGGGTTGTGGCATGGTGGTTATATTGGTGGTAGTGGTAGGGTGTGGCAGTTGGTTGTAGTGGTGGCAGTTATGTGGTGTACAGGCTAAATTTTTAATATAGTTCATAATTATATACATCTCTCTCTCTCTCTTAATACATGTCTCTCTCTCATCTCCTCTCTCTCTCCTCTCTCCGCTCTCTCTTCTCTCTCATCTTCTCTCTCTTGAATCTCTCACTCTCGTATTCGTCTTCTCTCCCTCGTCTCTCTCTCTCTCTCTCTCTCGTCTCTATATTCTATAGTATATCTATATATATATATAATATTATATAGTATATATATATATATATATATATACCTATATATATATTTATATATATAAATTTTACTGCAATAGATAAATACAATGGACTTACTGGATTATTATCACACACACACACACAACACACACAAAGGAACTCCGTAGTGTAGGGTTAGTCACGCTCGGCTCACAACCGAGAGGTCCCGGGTTCGATCCCCGGCCGGAGCGAAAACGACGGGCGGTCTTCTTAAAACCCGAGCCCGTCCACCCAAGCAGTGAATGGGTGTGGGGTGTGTAGCCGGTGTTTTGTGACCCGCCTTCTTCCCGTGGTTGTGGCTTCCCCAACACTAACCACTAAGGCAGGAATGATAAACATGTTGTTATGGAGACGGCCACCCAGCGTTGCCTCAGGCCCGTAAAATACAACTCCATGAATCAACTACTGAAATACATACCACACACACACACACTGATATATAAAACATACAGATAGGCGACACAGACACACACATACCCCCCACAATACACAGATAGCTATCTAACACACACACACACACACAGATAGCGACTAGCACACACACACACACAGATAGCTATCTAAGACAACCACACCACTCGTGACTAACACACAACTATAGTTAGATACACTACATTGCCCCCCCACACTCAGTAGCTATTGCGCTGATCTCTAGACACAACACCAGGGCAGTTGACAGAGACTTGCCTAGCTAGACTACCCACACAAGATTACTAGTCGATGTGACATCGACATGGCTCTGGACTGAACATATATAGGCTGCATCTATAGGACTCCCACATTCGTGTGTCTTGTTTGCCATTCCCCGACACAGATAGTCTATCTAGACACACCACACACAGATAGCTATCTAACACACACACTCCACAGATAGCTATCTAGACACAGACACAGCAGTCACAGATAGGCTATCTATGACAACACACACTACTACACAGATCGATAGCTATGCTTAGACACATCGACAACACACACAGAGTAGCTTCTCTAGACCATGGTGTGAGTATAAATTGCACTACACACACACGATCAGATAGCTATCTAGACACACCCACACAACCCTAGATATCCCTCCTAGACACACACACACACAGATCTCCTATCTAGACACACCACACACACACACACACAATGAGATAGCTATCTAACACACAAACCACACACACATGTAGCTATCTAACACACAATGCTTCTGTTGGCGGGGGGGGATTGCCATACACACTTACAGATCAGGTGCTATCGTATAAACACACTCCACATCACACACTAAGATAGCTATCTAGAAACACACCTACCCTACCCACAGATCTGCATATCTAGACCACAACACACACACAGATATCTATCTAGACACACACACACACCAATAGCTATCTAGACACACACACACACAGTGATAGCTATCTAGACCCACACACACACACACAGATAGCTAATCTAGACACCCACACACACAACACACAGATACTATCTATACACACACAACACACAGATAGCTCATCTAGACACACCCAGATATCTCTATCTATACACACACACTTACTGCGCACACATTGGCACAGATAGCTATCTAGGCACACACCCACACACACAGATAGCTATCTAGACACAAGACACACCACACTTTACACACACAGATAGCTTCCTATCTAGACACACAACACACACCCCAGATAGCTATTCTAGACACACACACACCACACAATAGCTATCTAGAGACACACACAACACCCAAGATAGCTATCTAGACACACACCGCACAACCAGATAGTATCTAGACACACACCACACAACACAAAGATAGCTATCTAGATCACACACACACACAGATACTATCTAGACACACACACACACAAATATACTATCTAACACACACACACTGTTATTATACACGGTATTAGCTATCTAGATCACACACATCAACAAGCACAAATATCTATCTAGACACACACACACACACAGGGACTATCTAGCCACAACAACCACACCAAATAGCTATCTATGACACAGGCTCACAATACACAGAGATATCTATCTGACAGCACACATCACACAATATATGGTGCTTATCTAACACACACACGAGATAGTGCTCTATCTAGACACACGAAACACACAGATAGCTAGCTAACACACCCGACACTCCAGATAGCTATCTAGACACACACACGCACACACTGTACACACACATATATATAGACGACAACCGACACACGCACACACATCCATCCACCCCCTCCCCCCCCCCCCAAACACACAAACCGTCCCCCCACACACAAGCAGCAACACACCCACCCACACATACCTCACAGCCATACACACAGACACCTCACACCCAACACGTACACACACACGACACATACGCACCACCCCACAATTCCCATCACAATTGGTACACTACGACACACAGCTATCAACTACAACTATCTAGGCCACACCCAACCACACACACCCACATGTTTTCACACACAACACACATTTCCACTCCACACACACATCCACCCACACCCACACATCTCCACACCCACACACCCAACAACACCCACACTCGCACACACACACACACCCCACCCCCCCCCACACACACACTCACAATCCCACACACAACCACACCCACACACTCCCTACATACACACCCACACGCACACCACTCCCACACACCAACACACAACACACCTCACACCACACACACTACACAACAACAACACACCCAGACCCACACACAACACACCCACACGTACCATTGGCATTAACTTAATATCCTCTCTCCCTCTCTCTCTCTCTCTCATCTCATCTTCTCTCTCTCTCCTCTTCGTCTCTCTCTCTCTTCCGTCTCTCGGTCTCTCTCCTTCTCTCTTCTCTCTCTATAATCTCTATAGTTAGTATATGTTATATATCTATATATAGGATTGTTTAGTTTTCTTAATACACTCTAATTTTGAATATAGGACCCAAAAAAAAAATATATCTAGGATAATAAAATGCCGACAAAAAACAACACATTTAAAAAATAAAAATACATTCGACAAAACATAAAAGAAAAATAAAAATATCATATATAGAATAATAGTATTATCATAAAAAAAATAGTACAAAAAACAACGATAAAATCAATATACACCAAATTGTTAAATAAATAATATACAATAATAATAAAAAAACTCATTAAAAAAAAACATAATATATATATATATATAATATATGATATTTTACTATTACATAAAATAAAAAATATGCAAAAAAATGAAATTTTATACAATTTTTGTATATATATTAGTGATCGTATTGCATAAAACACAAGTCTTACACATCTTATATATTTACACCAATCACAAAATACAAAACCTAACACAGATAGTAAAAATATACAGTAATTACAGTAAACTACACTTATGTATGTTACTCCTTGCATACTTAGACTACGAAAAACTCATTTTATACAATTTATGTTTTTCTTGCTCATCTTTGTACAAATTTGCGAGTCGTATCATGTATGATGTTCATATGTGTCTGTGATATTGTAATCATCAGTAGCATATTTACATGAGTATAATACATTTTTAACACAAGGTGTCCATTGGCCGGTGCCTGCCCCCTCGGCACGGCCCCTGTAGCGATATCTCTTGGCGCTGTTAATACTGCATAAGGCGGCGCATTAATCCGAGCGTAAGGAACTAGCAATGCGCATCGCAGTCACGGACTGGGGTGGTTGCAGAAAGGGGGTGTGTCAACATTTGGCCATGCTTGCGAATGCGTCAAAAGAAAACTCTTGCTAGTTGGGCGCAGCACTTTAGTGTATTGCCGAACTAGGGTTGATGTCTACTCGTATAGCACAGCAACCGTGTATAAAATTACGTCGCGTCATTGATCCTTGTCCGTGTTGTTTGTGTGGTGGCAAAGCGAATCTATCACGCCCCATGCCGGCAAATTCACAGGGCCCTTTGAGGCAACTGGGCGGCAGGACGGTTACTGCGTGGCATACGAGGAGGTGCTGTTTCGCTATTAATGCTACTCATGACCTCTAGATGAAGTGGTACAGTCTAACTGTGCTCACCTTCTGCTCCGCGTCGTCGGTGTGTGCGCGCCTAGCCGTGTCCAGAGTTAAGCCTTACCTGTCGATAGGACAGAAGCCGTGCGCTGTTACACATCATCTATATCGTGCGTGGTGTCTGATGCCACTGGACGAGATGGTGTACGAGCTCATCATGGGAGGGGGGGGGCGCTGCTATATTATATCATGCACTTGTGTACACATATGGCAATCTCCGCCTGTTTCAGCGGTTGTTTTATGCTTTGTAGCTGCAAATATAACTGTTGTGGCATGGTTGCTTCTCAAGTTTTTCTACGCGCGACGACAGACAGCGCTAATCACCTTTCGGACGGCATAGGACACAGACTTGCCGAATCTTTCAACTTGGCATAGAATTGCTTTCACGTTGGTAGGGACTTTTTATATTGCCAAGTCATCTTCCGCAGCTCAATATATCATAGAGACTTGTTTTACTTTACCTCTAATTTTCCCTGAATTCCCAGAGTGGCGACCAACTGTTTGGGTTAAATGCCACGTGGCGACGTGGAACTGTAGTAGTATAGCAAAGGTCGCCACTCGTGAATATTTTAGTAATTTTGTTCATTTGTAAGCCCTATATGACACAGACTTTCCAATAGACCCCTTCATACTGCCTGAAATCATGGATTGTACAATGTAACTATTAACGCCACACACGGCTGTACATAACAAAGAACGTTGAACTGCGACTTGACTGTTTCTACGGTAGTGAAATATGTATTGTTTAATGAACAATTGTACAAAAATTAATGTTATTGATATATCTACAATGTCAAACAAACATATATCTCAAATACACTTTTATGAACCCAAGTTTACTTATCTATCTATCTATCTATCTATCTATCTATCTTCTATCTATATCTATATCTATCTCTATTTATCTAGCTCTATCTATATTTAAATCTATCTATCGATCTATCTATCTATATCTATCTTATCCTATAAATGTTTTAATAGGCCATGTGTGTCATGGGGTCAGCACCAAACGCTGCAGTGCTGCATAATTACAGCGTGCCACAGCTAACAGGCCTAATTGTTATGTCCCGGAACAAACACTTTCAGGATCAAAACATTTTGTTTTATTATAATATATATTATAATTTGTTTTATGAATGACAATTTGTTTTATTATAACAAACAGAAAGTTTTATTAACGACAAAAAATATTCAAAATATTTCAAAAGTGCGAATGATGACAACGCCCGTTGGGTAGTGCGCAGACACATACGACCAAGCTACGCCACGCACGCAAACCCTTCATGCACGCACGTACACACGCACTCAACCCTTCTCAGTGCAACCACGCCCCACATCACCACGGTGACTTCCGTGATGGGGTGTGCCGAATTGCCTACCTCACCACATCCAGGCCAACCTCCACCTTGCCGATGACACAAGGCACATTATGCCCCGGCCAGTCCTTGGTGTTGATGCAGAACTGAGCACCCAGGGCACGGCCACCACCCCACCACCCCCACACAACTCCCGCCCTCCATGACTCCTCGTACACACCATTGTCAAAGTCGGGCAACAGGGCGGCTCCTCCCTCCCCATTCATGCCTTCATAGTCACCTCCCAGCACATACTCCCAAGGCTCTCCCTCACCCTCCACCTGCAACAGCGTGGACCCATTGTAGGAGGGGCCCCGCTGCCCCCGTACACAACAGCAGGAATCTGTCGGGCCCTCGGGTGTCGGTGTCCCGGGTGGATGAGGACACGACACGACCTGCCTGCCCTTCCATCTCAACGCCAGGAAGACTCTACAGGGGCGCGGCCGCTGCCAGCGTCGTCCCACCTGTAAGTAAGGCCAGGCTATCTGTGTACACGGCAGGATACACACACACGAGCCGGCTTCTGTTGTACACGGCAGGGATACACACACATACTCCAGGTTATCTGTGTAACAACGGCAGGGATACACACACACACACACCACACGCCAGGGTCTATTTGTGTACACGGCAGGGATACACCACTCACACACACACACCCGCCTAGCTATCTGTTTGACACGGCGAGGGATACACACACACACACGCCCAGGCTATCTGTGTACAACGGCAGGGATACACACACCATGCACACACACACGCAGGCGTATCTGTGTACACGGCAGGGATAATCACACACACACACACAACTCCAGGCTATCTGTGTACACGCAGGATACACACCACACACCATGCCAGGCTATCTGGTGTACACGGCAGGGATACACACACACACACGCCAGGCTATATGTGTAACAACGGCTAGGGATACACACAGGACCACACACACGCCAGGCTATCTGTGTACACACGGCAGGGATACACACACATGCCAGCTATCTTGTGTACACGGCAGGATACCCCACACACACCCACGCCAGGCTTCTGTGTACACGGCATTGATACACACACACACACACACACAACACACACACCGCCAGGCTAACTGTGTACACGGCAGGGATACACACACAACACACACGCCGGGCTATCAGTGTACACGGCAGGGATACACACAAAAAGAGCTACACACCTTTGTTGACGACATTTGGTTACTCCAGTCCTCTTGCGGTGAATTGCCGGCTGGCACTTCATTGCAAAGCCAATGGTTGGGCCTTTGTCGACAGCTTGGGACCTCTTTTTTCGGGCATAACCGCCTCTAGCCCGGGGGGCAGGGAGGGGTGCACTTTTCGAGGAAAGGAGTTCAGATCTGTCTGAATCCTTGAAAGGGAGGTAGATTCACTTGCGGCTTTTTTTAGATAGAGAACCGGGGTTTAAGACCGGGGTCGGGTAAATGAACTTGCGACACTAGGAGATTTTCAGAAGGCGGGAACTAAAGTGTTCGTAAGAAGAAGAGCGGAAGGGGTTTTAGTTAAAGCATAAATGAAAATTGACAAAAAAAAGAGGAGTTTGCTTGAAGGTTTACATACAAACTGTCGGAGTATTTTAAAAAAGTAGATTTTCCTGAGAGGAATAAATGAGTGTAAGGATTTGATATAATAGCATTAATAACAGAAACAATGGTTGGATATGTCAGGAAGATCGATCCCGGGTCGAGATAGCTGGGTAAATAGGTATATTTCACGAAGGACAAGTATGCAGACGAGGAGGAGGAGTTGCGCTTTATGCAAGAGATGCATCAGTGTTGGTTAACAATTTATAACACAGATTGACAGCATGTCTATTCTATATGGTAGAGTTTTCCTGGATGGAACTGAGAAAATGGTTTTGGGTGTAGTGTAAGGCCTCCAAACTTATGTAAAGAGGATTCACCTCCTCTATGGGGAAGAAATAAACAGGCCTGCAGATATAATCGATTATGCGTGTGGGAGATTTTAATCTTTAGGAATATAAACTGGGATTTAATCATAGGTGGACAGCGATGCATATTGAATTGTTAAATATAATCCAGGATAACGTTCCTAAGTCAATCATCAAGGAGCCTACTAGAGGAAGATAATTATTCTAGGTCTATTTGCTGACAAATAGAGACCGATTTAGTTACATGTGGAGGTCCCGGGGGAGTTTGATAATAAGCGACGCATTATGAAGATCAGATTTAGCTTTAAAATGGGGGAAGTTTGAAATTAAGTGGTCAATAGGCATCGATACCTATTTCAGAAAGGCCAATTTATGCGGGATTAAGAAGACACCTGGAGGTTTATAATAGAGGTGTGGGATGGAGGACAGAAAGTGTCCCAGGACCAAGTCGTTTTTCAGTTGGAAAGGCCAATTCTGAAGGATTAGAAGGCACCTGGAGGTAATTGGCGCCGGTCAGATATGGTAGTGCGGTCGAGGCTGAGGAGATATTAGAGCGGTTTAGACAGGGAGTGAGGTCAGGCTGAGGAGGTAATAGAGATTAGGGAAGTGAGTCGGAGCTGAGAGGATATATACCTCATTTGTAAGGAATATATTGACGGACAGAAAATAAATATTCCCCTTATAGGGACGTAAGGTCCAGAAGAGTGATCCAAAATGGATACCACCAAGTTTAAAACACCACATTGGGGAGTAAAAAGAAACATTTATTTAAGGTTCAAGGCAGGATTGGGTAAACAAAGAACAGTATAACGTGATGGCGAGGACAGTGAAGCTTAACTCGAGTTGCTACGAACAATTATGAGATTAAGTAGCAGAACAAGCGAACAGGGACCCAAAGGGGTTCTATCAGTGTTTATAAACAAAGACAAAAGGAATTAAGTTTGTCCCTTAAGGTCAGGACAAGGTGGAGGTCTTAAAACGGATGAGGATATGTGTAGGAGTCTATGATTATTTCTTAATTGTTTTTTAACTGGGGGGAGGATACGCAGACACGATACCTGATAGTGAACAGATGTTTCAAAGGAGCGATGAGGAGAACTCAAAGATCTTGTGATAACTAGGGAAAGGGTGGAATAGGGTATAGAAAAAGGAAAACATTTGAAATCGCCAGGACCTCTATGATGTGTATCCCAGGGTATTAAAAGGGAATGCAATGAGGTTGTTAGTGTAGTCGTTAGTGCAACATTTTTAGGAATCGTTGAGATGGCGATGTGCCATTATGTGGAGGCAAGGAAATGTTGTTTCCATATTTAAGAAGGGAGACAGAGGACAAAGTCAAATTACGGACCCTAAGGTCTAACCTCAGTGTGGCTAAATTATTGATCTATAGTGCAAAAAACATTCGAGGCACTAGATAAACATAGTTTGGATCATGATTCACAACATGGGGGGATTCACCAAGGTGGTCCTGTCTCACCATCTATGCGTTTTTATAGGAAAGTTTATGATTACGCAGATAATGTAAGGATTATGACTATAATATATTTGGACTTTAGTAAGGCATTTGACAAAGTACCCACACTAGCGACTCTTAAATAAGGTTAGGGCTCATGGTATAGATGGTAAGGTTCTTCATTGGATCAGAGCCTTGGCTAAAGTAATAGGCAACAAAGGGGTTATCAATTAATGGTTTTCCAAATCTGAATGGGAACTGGTGACAATTGGAGTTCCACAAGGGTCTGTTTTGGGCCCATTACTATTTTTGATTTACATCAACGACTTGGATAGTGGGATATTCTATGATACAGCAAGTTTGCCTGGATGAACTAAGTTAGGTAGGATGATTGGATCACAGCTGACGTAAAAATATTGCATGGAGACTTAAGATCAACTTAAACGAGTTGGGCAGTCAGATGGCAGATGAATTTATATGATAATGTACGTTATGAATGGTTGGTAGAACAACCCTGGTAATTAGATACACCATAGCAATGTATCGCCTGAAAAGAATCAGAGAGGTGAAAAAGATCTTGGAGTGAGGGTGTCCCATACCCTCCGCCCTAGGAAACAAGTCATTGAGGGCCAGAAATACGAGCTAATAGAGGTATTAGGATTCATTACCCTAAGTTTAAAAGTAGAAGTGCCGGAAGTTATTCAAAAGCTTTGTTTTATCTTGCTCTAGTCAAGAGAGGCCCTCACCTAGACTATGCAGTTCAATTTTGTCTCCATATTACAGGATGTATATAGTGTTGTTAGAAAAAGTGCAGAGAATGAGACAAGAATGATACAAGGGGATGCGTACTTTAGTTATGAGAAGGAGATTGAAGTTATTAAATTACACTCCTCGAGAACGCAGAGTAAGGTGCGTATTCTGAATAGGAAGTTTTTTAAAGTGGATAAGGGATTTTCGTAAGAGGAGGTAGGAAAGTTCTTACGCCTTTTAACCAGGGTAGAACAAGAAGTAACGGATTCAAGCTGGAAATAGCGTAGATTTTAGAAACAGGAAATAGGGGAAAAACTGGTTCACAAATAGGGGTGGTGATGATGGAATGGGTCTCAGTTACAGGTAGTTTAGTGGCGGAGTCATTAGGGAAGCTTTAAAGGGAGCTGGATAAGTTCATGTATGGGGGATAAAGGTGGATGTAGGTAGTGTTAGGTGACAGGAACTACCACGTGTGGGACTCGCGGCCTCTTGTAGCTTCCTTATTTTTCTTAATGTTTTATGTTCATCACAACACACTCCCAGGCTATCGTGTGTACACTGCAGGGATATACACCCACATACCACCAGCTTCTGTGTAGGCTACACAGCAGGGATACACAACTAACACCACACACACACATGCCAGTACTATACTTGTACACGGCATGGATACCCCCGACACACAACCGCCAGGCTATCTGTGTACACGCCGGGATAAACCCACACACACACACCGCCAGGCTATCTGTGGTACACGGAAGGGATACACCACACACAACACACACACACGCAAGGCTTTCTGTGTACACGGGCAGGGATCACTCACACACACATCGCCAGGCTATCTGTGTCCCGGCAGGATACACACACACACACACACACACACCCGGCTTTCTGTGTACATACGGCAGGGATACACACACACACACACGCCAGCTATCTGTGTACAGACGGCAGGGATACAACACACACACCCACACACACACACACGGCCAGGCTTTCTGTGTACACGCGATGGGATTACACACACACACACACCCCAGGCTATCTGTGTACAGGACAAACGGCAGGGATTCCACACACACACACTCCCAATGCTATCTTGTACACTTCAGGGATACACAAACACAACACCACACGCACACCAGGCCGACATATCATTCTTATGACTATGACTATTACTAGGACTATCATTCTTAATACATAAAAATACATGGGAAAAAGAGCACTTCTAACGCTTATACTCAATTCCTGTTGGAAAGTATCAATTACCAAATAGTACTAACCTAACCTCACTAATAACCTAACCTACCCTTGCCAATAATCTCCATGCGAGATCTAAAGGGGGGGAAAGGAGACTTGAAAATTTTACCAGGGTTAGGTTAATTTTTATTGAGGTTAGGGTTTAGTTTTTTTTTCTATTTAGGGGGGTGCTCGCTAGAGGTTATGGTTAGGTTAGGTTATAGCGATTAAACTTTTTTTTTTTAGTTCCAAGGGGGAGTTGTTAGGCTGGTTGGGGGGCATCTCTCCCCCACTTCATAATTACGTTTTTAGAGGTATGTGAAGGGATCTGTGAAGGTCTGGAGAAAAAAAACACAAATAAGGGCGGGATAGGACTCAGAATTTTACCCGATTAAATCAATACACACAAAAAAATTTCAGGTAAGCAAAGACTCTACCTAGAAATCAGTGGTGTCCAATAACGAAAATGTACCAAATGGGTAATATAATGACTTGTGACGGTATATGTGCAGTTTAAAACAATATATGATTGGTGGTTTTAAATCTAAACGTTTCGTTCTCACCATAAGGAATATTTCTAACCTGTATTACCGCTGTCAGAAATTAAAAAGGCTAATATTTATTTAGGTTTGTTAGTTTAGTTTAGAGAGTTAGGTTAGGTTAGTTAGAAAGTTATATCAGGTTAGTTTGATGGTTTGATTAGGTTAATATTTGATGTTTTTACAAATGGAGTGTTTTTTCCCGTCAAAACGTCTAAAAAAATTATTAGTAGAAATTTGTCATCACTTCTTCGAATTGCAAAACACTCACTTTTTTTAGGCTTGTACAGTAAAAAAAAAAACTATCTCCATTAGGGAAAGCATCACATATTAAGCTAAAAAAACTCAAACTTCTCTTTAAAATCTTGCAAGTCATAAACTACACTTTTTCCCGAAACTGCATATTTTCCCGAAACTGCATATTTTCCCGAAATGCATATTTTCCCGAAACTGCATATTTTCCCGAAACTGCATATTTTCCCGAAACTGCATATTTTCCCGGAAGTGCATATTTTCCCGAAACTGCATATTTTCCCGAAACTGCATATTTTCCCGGAACTGCATATTTTCCCGAAACTGCATATTTCCCGAAACTGCATATTTTCCCGAAACTGCATATTTTCCCGAACTGCATATTTTCCCGGAACTGCATATTCTTCCCGAACTGCATATTTTCCCGAAACTGCATATTTTCCCGCAAGTGCATATTTTCCCGAAAGCATATTTTCCCGAAACTGGCATTATTTTCCCGAAACTGATATTTTCCCGAAACTGCATATATTTCCTTCGCGATCCAGCCTGTACCTTTAATAAGGTCAGGCATCATCCTGAGGGGGCTACTCGCGAGGTTTTACATCACGGAATTTTGAAAAAAATTGGTCCATCTTGGAATTTATTTGGTCCCGCGCGCGCTTTGGAGATGTTTTCGGACTTGACATGGTTCATTATTCAAGGTTGCTCCAGAGGTGTTTTCGATATCAAGTGACCTTGAATAAATGGGTCTTCCTCCGCACTTTACAAGTCTTCCCACACGGACATATCTCCCTCGAAATGCAAGTACCCGTGAAGATCTAGGACATTAAACAAATAGGAGGAAGTGTGTAGGTGGCCAGGAGAAGCACAATGTAGATACCCGGGTAAACATTAGTGAAACATGAAATATCGGTACGCTATTAATCTGGCGTGGAGGTCCTCTCGATATTTTAATTGTTCCATATGTGACTTGTTATGGAAGAGAGTGCCTTAAAAGTTGATGAAGGAGTTATGGGTGTCATAGATGAAGTACATTAGGAAATACTGGCGTGAATATCACAAAGACACTGAACATTAGAGCTCCAGGTTATTGTGTGTTTTGGGAGGCTCTCGTGGGCGACTATGAAATTGTATGAAAGTGATTTTTATGGGTGATGACGGCTTTAAATAAGTGTGAATGAAGAGTGAGTTAGGTTTGTAAGGAGAAACAGACATTGTGAACCCGATTAACTGGAACTGTCCCACCGTAGGCGAATGTTCCAATTTTGTGTAAGTTGGTACTTTCAAACCAATAAAAGTAGAGGTTGAAAGGACTCTCTCTTTTCTATTATTTTGATTGGTTAAGAATGATGAGTCGCACTCCTCAAAGTCGTTGAAAATGCATTGCATATTGCAGTTTATTATCGCCTTTTTCTCTGCTTTAGGTTTTAGACTTCTCGACCAACGCCCAGAGTTAGGTTAGTGAACTAGCGGGGGGGTCGCGGCGCCCGCTCCCCCAAGTTGTGTTAGGTTTAAAATAACAATGTCCATGGTACTGTATTAACACTGGTTTAAATGTTGAGGCACATTTTTCGAGGAATAAGGTAAGTAATCCCGTAGACTTTATCAGATTTTATTTTTATATAGTTCCGGGCTTATGTTATCCGACTTAGAGGTTTACAGGATACATCGTACGTCACCACATAATAGACTATCAGTACAAAATACTAGTTGCCATTTTTCCCCGCCCCAAAACCCCGCGTTCCCGATGGGTCCCAGGTTTGTTAATGAAGGGGGGATAACTGCAAATAATAGGCATTTCCGGGAAAAGTTTTTAATGTGAACATCAGTCTTAACACATTTCATAATACAGGGACAAAGAGTAATTTTGACTCATACTCAATTACTGGTTGAAGTACAAATTTAAAATTTTTCATGTTCTATTTTCGGCGACAGTTTCCAATACTGATCTTGATATTATCAGGGACCCAATATTTACAGGTTAATCATATTTACCGTGTTTCTGCATTTAGAGATTAAATACCATGCAATAGCTTGCAATGCTTAGTAAGGTGCCAAGTTAGGTATAGGTGACAAATGTTCAAGGTTAGGTTAGTGAATGAATGAATAGTTATCCCTATTGTATAAGAATAACACTTGAATACTTCTCGTCAATCAGGGAGTACGAGGGGCCGGCAGGATCGCAGACCAATCAGCTTTATCCGTAACAGGCTATAGATCTCCTGGATCCCCATAGAGAAGATTTGCCTGTGACCCAAATTCCTCTGGAAGATGCCCACGGACCAAAACTTAAATTGGAATAAAAGTACTTGTTTCTTAGGCCATGTTCCCTTTATCCTCCGCTATGATTCCACTTGCGACACAACGTGACTCCCCCAACTTAATTCACTTATTTCTGTGTGCAGTTCCTTCCCTAAGACGAGTTCAAACTTCCTCGTCAGGGAACTTAATTTGGGAAATGGGAACTTTATAACGTGAAACACTCTGCTTATAATGGGAAGACCCTTTTGGAAATCGTTATCATAATGTAATAAACTTATTTGAACTGGGTCACGGTGGCCAATCAAAAGGCCTAATCATGTCTCAATCGCCCGTGGGTTATTATAATGGACTGAGAACTACGCGGTCGCTTACCGCCGTCAGCACAGACCACTTTTTACAGGCCTCACAGCTTATTTTTCTTATTATTTTCGGTTTAGTTATAATTGTGCAGTAGTATTCACTTCCGGAAACCAAAAATATAACTTATTTTTATATAATAATTGCCTTGAGTTAAGTACGTTTAGTTTTGGTTAGGTTAGAGATTTAGTTATATGTTAAAGGTTTGGTTTAGGTATATTAGGCTTAGGGTAGTTTGGGGTAGGTTTTGGGGAAGCTATTTTGGTTAAAATAAAAAACTAATTTAATGGTGCGCGATGCCGGGTGGTTGGCGCCGCACCAAACTTCTGCGAAATATTTCCCATTCAAATACTACATCAGAGAAGTACTACTTTTTATGCAAGGAAACTAGTCCCCCCAGTATTTCAGAAAATGAGCGCGAGTCCTCGCCATTTTTACCCAAGCCGTGTGCTGCCATCGGGGAGATAATTGTCTCTACCGTTAAATACACCGAATACATACAACATTACGTATATTTGATTATGTGTTGTGGATGTATTTCGGTTTATTAAGAGTTAATACCGAAAATACACAAAATAGTTTTTGAAAATAGATGTGGCTTACAGTATACTCTTTTTAAACATATTTTGGTATTGAGACATAATACATACATAGAAAGGCGTCTTTCTGGATCTTTTTCTATATTTCGGTATGTTTTCAGGGTTATTTCGGGTATGTTTCCGGTATTAAAGAGACCGCTGCCATGGCGAAGTCATTATCAGCTGGATGAGGCAAAAAGGGTTGTTTACATATGGCGCCGGGACAAAAGGAACTTCCGCTGGGGTCAATCTCCCAAACTCAAGTTCAAGTTTTAGATTGTATTCGACCGTACTCGCGACACACCAAGTTTGGACCAAAATTATTTCTTCATACCAACATAACTTTTGGTTATGAGAAACCTCACGAGTAGCCCCCTCTACATATCCATAACGTATTTCTAGGCTGTACAGTTTTGAACCCTCGGGACGGGATTATTCCTTGTTTTTGTGGTCCATCTTGGACTAGTGAAGACATGAGTGCTGGAGAAAAGACTTGAGCATGGCACTCAAGGACACTTAACTTGGTGCCAGTTAAGCATACTAAATCGGATAAGCATTTTGGGAGTTAAATTATTAAGCATTTCTTAAAATTTTAAGTGTAAGATCAGCAAAATTTTCGTCTGCTAAGTACGCTTAACAAGACTTATCTTTTTTGTTTATGTCGGGCCCTGGATCTACACACACAGGACATATGAGCCATTGCATCTAGGAAGGATTTTATCGAATAATATCTTGTCGACCCAGTAGTTAAAAATTACCTTACTGGGTGTGACGACAGTTTTCCATCACTTTGGGAGACATTTTGTTTTCGCCAGTAGCATGTTAAAAAATGCACTGCTAATGGTAAGGGACAAGGGCAGAGTGACCCCCCCCAAGAGTGGCTGACCCACCTGCAGGGCGACGCGGCCGCGGGGCAGGGGCTGGTCCCGCAGGAAATGGAGGTACAGGGGGTCGTCCTCAAGGCATGAGGCTACCTGGCGACTCCGCCCTGCCGTTGTGTGCACGGCAAACACCAGCCCTCTCTGCAGCAGGTTCCCTGACGTTGTGCTGCGTCAGGCCTGGCGGAGGTCCTCCACCTGCAGGGATGAGGCGCTCCGGGTGGAGGGAAGATGGTCATGGGATATAATTAAAAAGTTATGTCGGGGATTGTGTTGTGAGGGTTAATCATCGCTCTCTTTTCTCTCTCTACTCTCTCTCAATGTAGGGATTTATGTATGGATGTTTATGTATAAAGTAGGGTCACACGTATCTATATATGCATCCCCTATAATCGTACATATATATGAGGAAGACGGTGCATGATATAAGTATGTGGAGTATTGCATGTGTTGTAAATATAGGGTAAAGCCTGTTATCAATAAACACAATAGGCAGTTCATATAACAGTGATGATGTTCTACCACTTCTCCAAATGTGATCAGGTTTCTTCTGGCTTGAGGTCCGTATAAGTCTTGATCACCGGGACAAATATATTGCATTTCTTTGTAAAAGCATCTTGTTGATAATTGATATATAGAGGTTAGTAATATATACTATCCATAATCTCTCTCACGGGGCTGGCTGCTACAGGGGGGAAAACTTTGGGGCAACGCCTCAACTCACCCTCAAGGCTGTTGACATCAGGGCATCTTACTCTGTACCGATGAGGAGGCCCGCCGCTGCTACAGGTGAGGCTGGCATCCCCTGCAGCCCCACCACCAACATCCGCTGTCTGCTGGGCGCCTGGACGGTGGCGGCGGCTTCCAGGGGTGCCTGTGCCCCTCCGTCGCACCTGAACACCAACCAGGACAGGGCACAGGTCCAGGCCGCATAGTGCCCTTCTCTGGTACAGTGTGTGGCATGAGGGGGGATGGCCTTCACCGAGAACTACGTTGTCCAAGCTCTTGACGCCACATAGGGTGGAGCTTAAGGCATTGCTTGGTATATAATCTGTGTTCTATTTAACATCATGTATTTAGTCTAGGTAGAATTAGGTTTGGGTTATGTTAGGTAGTTATGATAGGTTAGGTTAAATTTAAACATTTACTTTCGTCAAATGTTAAATTAAAACGTGCATAGCCCGGCTATCATGAGGATTCCCACCCATGTGGATCGTCACGAGCCTGGACAATGATGGATTGGCTCCACAATCCCACCCACCACACCTGAACACCACACTAATAACCTAACCAAACCTAACCTAACACCACACTAACACCTATACACCTAACCACCACACCTAACACCACAACCTAAACACCTAACACCACACCTAACACCACACCAAACACCTAACCTAACCACACCTAACACCTAACAACTAACCTAACACCACACCTAACACCTAACCTAACACCTAACACCTAACCAACATCCTAACCCTAACATAACCATACCTAACACCTAACACCTAACACCACCTTAATGCCCGATTGTTCTTGAATTACAGTTATTCCCCGGGACTTGAATCTCCCGCGTTGTGGACGTAGAAATCCTGCCGCTCATTACCATTTTTTTTACGAAGGGAGACGTTTTCAAATAGCTATTGTCCCAACTTAAGCTTACGCCCCTGATGGTGACCAACCAGTACGTGTGCTGGCTTCACACTCCATCGAAGCTGCAGGCTCGGCCTTCCCACATCCTCCACACTTATATTATACGCGCGCAAATATTTGGCTACGGCAAGTATAGGATTCACTCACAACCGTGGGCTTTCAATACACATATGTAGCTTACCCATGAAATATTGCCTCCAAAGATTCACATATTTAGTTCCAAAAAATTCCAGAGCACAAAATTTTGAAATCCAACTTTCCAAACTCTTTCTTCTGATTTGCAATATAAGGTATGCCATTACTTTGATCATAATATAAGCCATATGCGACACGACGGAAATCCACTGCGTATATAATATTTGAGTTGCATTATTATATATTAAAGTTTGCATATACTTGAGACAATATGAAATCATTGGAGCTACTTAAATACACTAGAAATGGCTGGAAGAAGAAGCACCGAATACTATAAATGATGCGCCAAACGGCGCCTACCAGACAGGGCAGGACAGGAAATGACTGTGGTTAGAGCTCTTACCGCCAGGCCCGCGGCTTGCCGCCAGCCCGTCTACACCCACCACCCATGCACCGCCCGCCTCCCTAATTTTTTTTTTCCCCCCCCTTGTCCAGTATCCTTGCTGCGGTAGATGCTATATATATGAATAGGGTATAACATAGCATGAGAACCGATTTTGTGTTTTGGTCATATTGTCCAGAGGCAACAAAACATTTTCAGCTGCCCGGCTATTTAACTATCTAAATATCTCTAAGAAATTCTGAAAAAAGGGTGGATTTCCTTGGGAATTCAATAGATTTTGAGTTTCCTTAGAAACTTCCTTATCAGTCTTAAACTTACTTATAAAAAACGTGAAATTTCTTGAAAAGTGGAAACCCTGACTGGCCTTAAGCCTCTGAAAACAAATGTAATGTTGTGCAGCTAACCATAGTAAAATTGTAAGACTCCATTTTGATTTAGTCCGTGGTTAAGTAACACAAGGTCCTAAGCCAAATTATTTGAATACGGAGGTTTGAATAAAAAATCATACTCAAAAAACTACCAATAATAATTATAGCCAACCTGAGTCTGGTAGTATAAAACTGGAGTATCATCATGCACCCGACTTGCCTGACACCACACACTGTTCCAGAGACGGGAATATGGCGCGGGACAGAAGACGCAGGCAGCCGTGTTTTTTTGTGTTCAGTCTCCAGGGTTATTTATGTTCAGCACAACAAAACACTTGCCGCCTCGGTGACTCACTCACCTTGTTTAGTGTGGTGACGGTGTGCACATCAGGAAGCCTTGCCAGGCACTCCTCCTCCCTCTGGGTCTCCTCTTCCATGACATGGTCGGAAGCTTCAATAGTTTTGTAAGCCTCCACTCCTGAAGCGGCCGTGCGTATCGCCTGCAGCAGTGTGTGCAGCTGGTGCTCCCCATGATCTACCTGCTGCCTCTTATCAGACGCATTCAACTCCTCCTGCCGCGCCAGCATCCTGGCATCCTTGCACTGATCCATCAGGGCTTGGAGACAGTCCTCCAAGACTTGTTGCTCTCTTCCCCAGTCTCTCGCGGTTGTCTCGTACTGGTTCAGCTGTGCCTTCACCTTCTGACAGCTGTGTATGGCGGCCAGGATCTTGGCCTCCTGCTCCTCCAGCAGGGAACGTACCCGCTTGCTGAGCCCCTGTTGACCCTTTTCACCAGGTCTTGTTTCTGGTGAGTGTGCCGACTCTGCTGTTTCTTTCTCAGCATTGGGTGGCGGGAAGGCTAAAAATGTACGCCTTATCCTCCTTATAAGGTTCTCAAAATCATAGGAGATTGGAAACTGCCCCACCTCAGGCACTGCATGTACGACGCGACAGTTGGGGCACGTAACATGACCTTGCTCCTTAAGTTCATTTACACAGGGCGTGCAGAATGTATGACCGCAGGGCAGAGTGCGCGGTCGCTTGAATTCTTCGTCAAAGGCAAGCATGCACACTGAACATTCCATGGCGAGATCTTCCTGGAAGAAAGAAGCAGCAAGCATGAGTCTGAGGGAACAGGAAGACGGGGACGGGCAGCAGTGGGGTGTGGGGAGAGATGACATGTTGTGGGGAATAAGGGGAAGGAGGGAAAGGAGGGAAGGAGAGTGGCATTGCAGGACGTGTTGGGGGGAAGGGAGGGGTGTTAGGGGAGTGTTACGCCACCTTCTTGAGGGTTAGCAAGGCAGTAAACACTTGTGTTAAGAAACCTACTGTTGTGTTAAGCTTGCAGTCCCTCATTTTATTTTATCGCGAGCCGCCACTGGAACTTGCTCCACAACCCTGCCACGCCACGGCGGGGAAGACTTACCCTGCTGTCTCCTGATGGCCCCAACAGCAGCTGTGCCGTCTTGTCGTCCATCCGTGCTGGATCCATGACGCCTCGAGGACAGATCTGCCAAGACAGCACAATGATGGGTGAAAGGTTTGCCGCCCACACAAGACAGTCACGTCGCAGGGATAGGGACAGTCACCAATGGGATAGGTACACTTCTACAGCCAATCACACGCACAAATACCAGCCGAGGCCCCGCCACCACACTGGCAAGACTATTACACTCAAAATTTAGGCTTTAAATGTGACAACATAACAAAAACATATATTTACTTCAATTGTCAATATATTTTGTATTATATGTTCGGTCCAATGTTTTCGCTCATATACATTGTCATGATGGGTTGGTTGACTAGTGACAACAGACTTGGGTAATATACCAAGCATTATTCTGCTGTGCAGCGGCATCCTGGGTTCAACGTGACAGCAAACACCCTCAGAAGCGAACCAGCGGCCATCGCCGACGTCGAATCAATCAATCATTGGGGGCATACGCCCGGGGGCGCGTCGCCTCGCCCACCCTACGACGCCACTCCCGGGGGTCACCACGCGCGAGTCCCCATGCAGGCTCCTTTCCCATACCAAGCAGCTCTCGACAGGGAAGCATCCAACTTTCCCCAGCCAGTGAGACTTGTGGCGCCCCTTGGCCTCCTCCACGATCGGGATTGTCTCTTACAGATACAACCCGATGGGGAAGGATCGTTTCAGGGGTAGCGTGCCACATTTTGCCCTAAGCCGAAGTTGGCGCTGACGGACTATGCAGGTAAAAGTCTTCGATTCAGTCTCACGGTGAGACTGATTTGACACGTAATCATCCCAGCGATACCCCATGATGCTGGGAAGACACTAATTACCAAATGCATAGATTCGCCTCCTAAAGTCGCTATTTAGTGTTCATGTCTCACAACCATAGAGTAAGACAGGGATCACAAGCGACTTGAAGATCCGGATCTTGTCATCCTGCACAGGTACCGACAACGCAATACTCTCGCTTTGAGCGAGTCCATAGCACCGTGGGCTATGCGCAATTCGCCGAGAGGACTTCTTTGACGCGACCCGCCATCATTATGGGACTGCGCTACCAAGGTATGTAAAACTTGCCAAAGATCCAATGTCATCGACACACGCTTATGAACAGACCTGTACGGCTTCATTATAAGTCTCCAAAACACCGGGACCTGGTCTTGAGCCATGGAGACCTCAGTCTCAAAGGCTTCTGCCTCACCCTCGTGCAGCGCCTCGGAGAGCCATCACCAGTGACCTCCAGCGACTTCAGCAAGATTTACTGCATCATCGCCAAAAGCAGGCATCCGTGATCTTGGTGTTACCGAGGGATGCCTCCACATCACTTTGATCACAACTTGTCAATACCCATCCATACAAGTGTTTGAAAAAGTGATGGGGCAAGGACGCACCCTGCCTCACTCCTGTATTCACAGGAAAGAAGCTGGAATACATCTCCCCACACTTCACAGCCCTCTCAGTCCCAGAGTACAGACCAGTTATCAAAACCACATAGTCTCTGCAGGAATCCCGCGAAGTCGGCAGGAAGGATCCCAGCGTGACTCACGATGCACTGAGTCAAAAGCCTTCTTGAGATAAACAAGGCTTGCAAAGATGATCCCCTGTCCAAACTCACGTCGTGGTTCCCGTTTGTCCCGTCAGGAGGAAGGTACCTGGATTACCACACGGCAGTCAAGACAGCATGCAACAACGCGGATCATGGCCTCCCACAGCTATTGAGGAGCTCCGCACTGTTGATTACAAACACCAGCTTGCCTTTCACCCCTCAAACTTTGCTACAGCCTCTCTTATTATGTCAAGGAGAGGGTGCGGTTTCGTAAATGGGAAGATCGGCATCCATTGCCCGTAAGCCAGTTAGTGGAGCTGCCGATTGCGAGATAATGTTATGTATTATGAATAGTTTGGCTATTCAATTATTTTCGCCCGAACGTTGACTTCAGTATTTCGAAGCTTGTCAGACCCCCTAGGCCAATATACGAGGTATTGTTTAGGACTTCACGACATGGTACAGCAGTCCCAGAGTAAAGTAAAACTGAGCAACACTCTGCCTGTCTCCATCCCCTGTACACCCGAAACACTACAAAACTGGGCGACGAGGATTCCTGCCCACGAATACTACGCGTTGATGTTCTGTGGGAATGCTTCCCATTTAGCTACGTCTAGATGATTGTGTATGGGTTTGGAGGGACGATTCGTTGGACTCTCTCCCTGGGCATGGTAGTGAGACGCTGTTCCTGCCACTGACTGAACTTAAAGCGTTGGTGAAAACTTTGAAAACCCAAGGACGTTGAGGACCGACAGTTCGCATGGACCTCACTTTCCTTCCTTCAACCCCGAGCCATCTGCTACAGCTGCGATAAGGTGGGATAGCTGGGTTGAAGAGATTTGATAATTTTGGTGACTGCATAAGCCATTACTGAGGATGCAAGGACGACGGGCTTATGCTGCGTCAGTTGCGGAGGAGAGGAAGTGTTCGAGTAGGTGGCGAGGTACGCTTGATACAGGGGACACGTATTGTTCGGTTTGAAAACTGGCATGATGGATATTTTGCCTCCTAAAGAGAAATGTGGAATCATGAGATTTTTACGTTCCGTGACAAACTACACAACAAAGCAGGTGAGGACCTGGATAAGTTTTACATGAAGTTGAAGCAATTGAGCAAGAATTGTAACTTTCGGGATGTGGATCGTGAAATTAAGTCGCAGATAATTCAGAAGTGTTTACTAACTAAAGTGAGGGACAAAGGGTTAAGTGAGCCTGACGTCACACTAACTGTCTTGTTAACTTATGGCCGCACGCTAGAGGCCACAAGTATTCAAGCGCAAGCTATGTCTGGGAGGCAGGAAAAGGGGGAACGTTTGTGTGAACAAAGTGACCAACCGCTTCGAGTCACAGCCTGGCCCTGGATCCCTCAGCGGGATGCGATACTCAAAACCCCAACATTAGGGTAGATACAAGTGTGCTGGTTGTGGCAGAGTGCATAATGATGAACGGGAGCAAGTGTGTACTGCCTGGGCTAAGCAGTAGTGGTGGGCGATACGAGTACTTTCGTTTCGATACGATACCAAGTACTTTTCAGCTCGGTATCGGAAGTATCGAGTACCGATACCAAGTACTTTGCTTGAAGTATCGGTTATTATGAGTAACTACCTTGTATAAAAAATATAATAATAATAATAATAATAAAAATAATAATAATAATAATAATAAAAAATAATAATTATAATAATGATAATATTATTAATATTTTTCATTATCATAACAACAAACACTACTAATACCAAAATGTTTTAGGATTGTGCATTTTTTAGCTTTATATATATTATTTCAGCGAGGATGGCTATCTAAAACAACAAGTATAATTTTGCATTCCTTCCTTAATTGCACACATCTTTGATGTTATACATAATTCATGCAGGAAATTAACACATATTCTTGGAATTTCTGTTTGGCAAAGATATTTTAAGTGTTACTATAATGAAAATAATTCCCATATATTCATAACAAACAAAATAGGTTGAATTCTACTCTTCCTGCGTGTTTACTGTGATACAAAAGTTAGAATTTACTGCTGCTGAAAAATATTAAAAACATTATAGCATGTTAAGGTATATTTTTTTTAAGACGTGTTTAGTAAACACGTCTTGTCTGTAGTCATATGGCGGCAAGTGGCAGGCGGCAGCTCAATACTCATCTCTCTCCACACTGATATAGTCAGTGGCGTACCCAGAAAATTGAAAAGGGGGCCAAAAATATATATATATATTATATTATATATATATATTATATATATATATATATATATATATATATATTATATATATTATATATCTATAACATGTAGGTAAAATTATAGTGGTCTGTGATATATATATATTTATTTATTCATAATAAATATATTTTAGTATTATTTATTTTTTGCAAAGGGGGGGGCCATGGCCGCATGGCCCCCCCCCTCGGTACGCCACTGCTGATAGTACATGCAATACACAAGGCATAAGCCCCCCCACAAACACAAACGAAAATATGATAGGTTCAGTAATTCATGGTCACTTGCCAACCAGTATTTCAGGATCGTAGCAGAAGTCAACCATCCCACTCATTTTGAAATTACCGCCGCAAACAAACACACACACAAACACACACACACACACACACACACTGACGTAGGGAGTTGCCAGACGTAACAAATATATTTGGTATGTGGCATTTTTTTACTTTCTTGTATAATTTCACAAATATTTTGCGTATGCTTCTTGAGTACTCATAATACTCGATACCAAGAAAAAAGTATCGATACTTTCGATACAAAGGTGGTATCGAAAGTATCGATATTTTGATATCGATACGCCCACCACTACTAAGCAGTGCTTTAGATGTTTAAAATGTAATAAATTTGCTTCCTGTTGTAGGGTAACCGGCACCTTACAGAGACCAGTTTCCCGAACTCGATACGTGGACCAGCAACTGACTCCAGAATGGTACAGCTACGAGGAGCAAGAGTCCACACCACCCGGAGCCAGACACCGCAGTCAAGTTCAATTAGTGCAACAGGAGGTCCCGCACAGCGACTACTTGGGAGATGAAGTACTTACGATAAACACTCTTAATTCTGGTAAGACTGTTGACCCATATTTATGTACCCTACAATTAAATGGCATCATGATCCCTATGGAAATAGACACAGGTGCTGCTTCCACTATTCCAAATACACGTTCAGTTCTTCAAACTACAACAAGACTCGAACAACTTGCATCTCGACAAGAATAACTTACCACACCTGCGCACCTATTCAGGAAAACTAATTCAACCACTGGGTTGGGCAGTACTAGATGTTGCGTATGGAAAACAAACGTTAAAGCTTTCCGCCTTGGTGGATCAGGCAAACCCCCGTGTCTTTTGGGGAGAGTTTTGGCTTCAAAATATAAAGTTTGGACTGGACTGAAATAAAGTATCCCCGGCAGATAAATAATACGATTTTTCCCAGAGTTTTTCAACCCCGGTTTAGGAACGCTGAAAAATTTATGAAGAAAAGGGGGCCCTTAATGGTTTTTGGGGGGGGGGGGAAAACCCCCCCCCTTTTTTTCCCCAAAGGGTTAACCAAATTTTTCAACCCCGGGGGAAGGGGGTTTCAAAAACTTTTAAACAGGGGAAGGTAAAAAAAGTTATCCTTAAACCAAAATTTGGGTTTTAGCCCAAGTTATCGGGTGGGTTTTTTTCCAAATTTTGGTTCTTCGAATTCCAATCGTTCCTTTTTCCCCCTTAAACCCCGGGGGTTTATTTTGCTATTCCCAAGCAAACGGAAACCCTTGCCCCCCAAAGGGTTTTGGAACAAGGGGTATCCGGTCCCTTATTGGGGGTTTTTTTTCTACAAAGTTTATTTGGGGGTGTTTAAATTTAAATTGGGATTGGTTATAAAATTATTCGGGAAAAAGGTCCATATCAACTTTAAATTAACCCCCTATCAACCCCCAAAAGGGGTATTTTCCCTTAACCAAAAGATTTCTCGGAAAGGCCCTTTCCCCGGGCATTTTCCAAGGAAGCAAAAAGGGGGAAACGTAGGTTCAAGGGTTTTATGTTGGGGGGGGGTTAAAAAATTTAAAAATTGGGAAAAAAGGCTTTTGGGTTTAAACCCCCCAAACCCTTTTAAAATTTTTTTTGAAAAATTTTGGTCCGGCCCTTTTAGCGGGGAAAAGTAGGCCTTCGGGGAAAAAAAGGGGTACCATTTATTGTTCCCCGGAATGGAAGATTGGGGGGGGTGTTCACCCCTTTAAAAAGGGGGGAAAGGGGGGTTTGGACCCGGGGGGGCAGGGGATTAAAGTGTTTTGGGGAACGTTAGCGTTGGGCATTTAATTTTACTATGTAACCCGGAAAAGGGTTTAAAAATTTTTGTTTCATGGATTGGGGGAGAATTTTTTAAGGTAGGGGGGTAAAATTTAAAAAAATGTGGGGAAATTAAAAATGGTCAATTTCCCCCAAAAATCAGTGGGGGGAAATTACTAAAAATTTTTTTTTTTCGGAAAAATTTGTCCAGGTGCGGGAAAATTTCCAGGCCAGGGGAGGGAAGAACAGGAACCAAATTTGTGTTCGGCCAGTTCCAAGGTGGCAAGCCCCGTTGGGAGGGAAATTATCAAACCCCCTTTTAGGGGTTTTCCGGGAGCGGTGTAAACGGTGGTTGGAACCCGGGGGGGTTTACCGGGGGTAGTGTGGGGAAAGTTTAATTTGGGAAACGGGTGTGACGGGAAAAGGCTCGGAAAACCTTGTGGGGAAAGCTGAGTGGGCCCGGAAACCAGGAACAGTGGGCGGGGTTTTAACTCTGGTGTGGTAGGGAATTTACTCAGAAATCGTGTGACGGAAAGAAACCAGAAAACCAGTGGGAGGGGAAATTTTACACAGAAAACAGTGTGACGGAAATTTTAAAACAGAAAAATCAGTGTGGGGGGAAATTACACAGAGAACAGGGGGAGGGGAAAGTTACACAGAAACATTTTGCCGGGAAATTTACTCAGAAAATCGTGTGACGGGAAATTTATTTCAGAGAACAGGGTGGGGGAAAGTTAAAACAGAAACAGTGTGAGGGAAAGTTATTTCAGAAATCATGTGACGGGAAAGTTCACAGAAACAGGGGTGAGGGGAATTTTACCAATCCCCAGTGGTGAGGGGAAATTTTTAACAGAAAATTTTGGGGGGGTTTCCCGGAAAAAGGTACACAGAAGAATAAGTGTGAGGGGAAAAGTTACACAGAGAACCATTTGTGAGGGGAAAGTTACTAAAGAATCAGTGTGGGGGAAAATTTTTACCTAAGAACTTGTGAGGGGAAAGGGTACCAGAGAATCAGTGTAAAGGGGAAATTTACCAAAGAATCATGTGGGGGGAAAATTTATTTCGGGAAAACCCAGTGTGGGGGAAAAATTTACACAGGAATCAGTGTGAGGGAAAAATTTTCAAAAGAATCAGTGGAGGGGAAAAAGTTACACAGAAAATCAGTGTAAAGGGGAAATTTTACACAGAGAATCATTTGTGAGGGGGAAATTTTTACCAGAAACCCCCGGGTGTGACGGGAAATTTTACCAGAAAACATGTGACGGGAAATTACACAGAAAAATCAGTGTGAGGGGAAAAGGGTTACACGAAAATCAGTGGAGGGGAAAAAGTTACCAGAGAACCCCAGTGTAAAGGGGAAAGTTACTCAGTGATTTAGGGGGGAAGGAGTTGTATTTTTAAACGTTTTGAGCCGAGCTGAGATCGCGTCTTTTGCCCCATTTTTAAAGTTTTAAAGTATGTATTTTTTTTAAAAAGACATTAGGTTAAGAAGGGGGGAAGTATTCTGTGAATCATTAAGTGTAAATATACTAATTTCTGAAAAACGATTTGGTTATTCAGACCCATTAGAAACTCCCCATTTTTTTCTTATTTTATTTTTTTTTTTCCCCATTTATTGTGGGTGGTGGAGCTTTAGTGGGCCAGGGATTGTGGAGCCCTTGGGTTTTAAGGTAAAAGCTATAAAGCTAAAAGGGGGGCGCCACCCCCCAAAACCATTTTTTTTTGGCCATTTAAGTCCCAGTTCTGGCTCCTTTGAATAAACTACTTGGAATTTTTTTAAGAGGGAAATTATGGGGAAAACAAAAAGGAAAAACTTTCCAATAATCAAAGGAATTTTTTTGCAAAACCCCGTGCTTGTGCTTAAAACCCCCAAAAAATTTCCTTTATCCTCAGTTTGTGATGCATCCCCTTTAAAGGGTGGGAAAGCACTTCCCCTTTCCCACTCCCCTTTCGGGCCCAAAGAGAGTGACAGACCGATAGCTTTTGCTCAAGGACCCTTCGGCACGGGGGAAAAACTACCCCACCGTGAACGAGAAGGTTTGGAAAGAAATTTTTTGGCCTACAAAAATTTTCCACAAAAAACCTGTATGGCAAAAGAGTTAAATAATTTTTACGGCCCAAAAAGCCCCTCTTGGGCTTGCAAACAACCCTTGAGTAAAAAGTAAATTAATATGCCAATGTCGAGACCCGGCTGAAAACGGGGGGTTACTTAAATTACCCCAATTATCAAAAACCAACCCTAAAATTTAAAAACCCGGGTTAGTAAATTCCCAATGCTGACTTTTTTAAGTTTTGCTTTCAAGAGGCAGTGGAGAAAAGGCCAGAAGTAGTGTTCATGAATATTACGAGGTAATCCCGTGACAGCAACAAGATAGCTTTTGGCCCAGCTAAGGATCCTTTTCGGGCGATAGTAAGGGTTTTCGTTGCGGGGGGCCCTTTGATGACGTTAGTAGGGGATTTTTTAAGTAAAATGTCGGGGAAAATGAGCTCTCTGTTCTAAAGGATTTTTGGGTTGGGGGTGGTGCCCCAAACACGAGGGCAAGCGTATTGCAAAAAATTGCCTTGGGGACACCCAGGGATAGAAAAGATGAAGGCGCTGGCAAGGAACTTTTCTTGGGGCCAAGTCAAACTTGGAAATTGAAGCAAAGAAGAGATTTTATGTTTCCCAAACCCGTATAGGGAAAAAAACCACCCCAACTGCGTTTCACCCAGGGGAGGGGCCAAAGGAAAAACCCGGGATACAGACGGCACAGGGGGATTAGGGCCGGACCTTTCGGGGGGCAAAATAACGGAAATGGGGGGACGACACGAAAGGTAAATTGGGCTAAATTATAGTAAATTTTAGAAATACTTCAGAAAATCTAGAAAAAATTCAGAAAAAACCTTTGTCACAGGGTTTTTCCCGGGGATCATTCTGCTGAAAAGGGAAAGTCCCTTTTTACTAGTCAAAAAAAAAAAAAATGGTTTTAAAAATTTGGGTGCACCTTATGACCCTTCAAGAAACGGCCTAGCAGAGGGGGCGGGTTCGACACTAAAGGATGGACTTCGTAAGAGAAAGGGAAAGGAGTTTTTGAATCGGGGTGTACAAGTATCTTGCTAGGAAATTTTTTGACACCACTTTCCCTATACTGGCCCGACACCAGCTGAGCTTTTTGAAAAAGGGGGAAAACTAGGGTTTCAAATTAAACTTGGTGGGGTCCCTGGGTAAGGGGAAGATTGAAAAATCGGGGCTGCCGCAGTCGATTATGGTGGTACTAAGGCAGTTGTATGAGGGTAAATCCTTTTTTGGGCAATGAATTTTGCGGGTTTCCCCCCAAGTGGGTGGCGGGCGTTCCCCCGAAACCTTTTTGGGTCCTTGTGTCCTTCAGGTGGGGCCTCAGGGAAAGGGCGGTTGTTGAAGAGACCCCGTGGATCACATACGTCAGCGGCGCCCCAGTTTTGGGGGCGAGACACCTACGCCTGTCAAAAACACAAGGCGGGGGAAAGGCCTCCCGTCCCCCCCCCGTGAAATTCCCCCGAGAGACGCACAACCCCCAACAAGAGATGGTCCCCCCTCCACATGCCCTTTCGGGGTATCCGCAGTTTCACCATAAATTAAACCGGGGTGGAAAAATTGATACCAACCCGCTGAATTCCCCCCTAAAATTTCCGCTCCCTTTCGAAGCTCAACGGGGAAAGGGGCACCAGTTAATGCGGGCTGCTCCACCACCAACAGGGAATTTGGGGGTCGGGATAACGAAGGCGCGAGGATCAAAAAAGCCCCCGGATGGGTTTTAGTTTTTTAAAAAGGGTTGTTTAATCAATTATCCCTTCCATGCTTTTTTCATGTTTGCAATTTTTATGTTTGGGTTTGGGTAGTAAAATTTTTAAAGGGTGGGGGAAATTTATGTTTTTAAATGATAGCACAAATTGCTGTGAAGTGTGGGAAAGGTGTATCCAGTTCTTTCCTTTTGGAAAACAGGGGTGAGGCAAGGGGGCGTCCTTGCCCCCCTCATTTTCAACGCTTGTATGGACTGGGGATTGGACAAGGTTGTAGCCCAAAATGATTGTGGAGCTCCCTCGGCAAAACCCAAAATCCCTTATTTTTGTTTTTAAAAGATGATGCAAAATTCTTTTCTGGTCCTGGAGGGCCTGGTGATTTGGGTCTCGAGGCGCTCACAGGAGGCAAAACCTTTTTGGGAAATTGGGTCTCCTAGTCAAGCCAAAAGGGCCAGGGTTTTTGGGACTTACTAGATAAGCAGTACAGTCCCTTTTTCTGCTTTGGGGAGGACATTGAGATCTTGGAAAGTTTTTCATCCCTTTGGGGCCGCCCCGTAAAAAATGACGGGGGTCCGCAAGAAGCCTTCGGCCCGGGTTGGCATAAACCCACGGTTGTTATGGCTCGCTCAGCGGGGGTAATTTTGGGGTTGTGGGGACCTTGCAGGAGGACAAAAAATTCGGGTCTTTAAATCGCTTGTGAAACCCTGTCTTACTTTTAGGTTGTGAGAAAATAGACCCCTAAATATTTACTTTAAGGGACGAATCAATTTTGGGAATAAGTGTTTCGCGAATCATGGGGTATCGCTGGGATGATTTAAAGTTTTCAAATCACGAATTTCAAAACCCGGAAAATGAAAACGGGCCTATTTTCCCGCATTTGTCCGTCACGCCAACTTCGGCTATTGGGAGTTGGGACGTACCCTGAAAACCCCTCCTTCCCATCGGTTTATCTGTAAAAGAAAAATTCGGGGTTGGGGGAGGCCAAAGGGGGGCCCCCAAGGCTCGTGGCTGGGGGGGAAGTTGTGTTTCTTTTCGAGAGCTGCTTTTGGGTTTGGGAAAAAGGAAACCCCGCATGGGGAAATCGCGCGTGGTGACCCCCGGGAAATTGGGGTCGTTGGGTGGGCAGGCGATGCGCCTCCCCGGGGGTATTTCCCCCAAAGATTGATTTTATATGATAGTTTTGGGGATTCAATTATTTAGCCTCGAACGTTACTTCAGTTTTTCCGGAAAACTTGTTCAGGACCAGGCAATTTTACGAGGTATTGTTAAAACTTCACGACTATGGTACAGCAAATCCCGGGGCTAAAAAAATTTGAGCAACACATTTCCTGTCCCATCCCCTACACCCACAATATACAAGGGGTTTCCCTCGGGGAACAATTTCCCAGAGAAGGGCAGCCCGAAGTGCAATTTTTTTTGATCGCAATTCAGAAATATTTCCAGCAATGTTTTGCTGGTTTTGTGGGACCGGGGGTTTTTTTTAAGGAAAAAGCGGGGCCTCCCGGGAACATGCCCCGGGGGCCACCTTGAAAGGAGCTCCGCCCTTTGACGCCCTCAAACACAGACCCCGGGCACGGGGTTGTGCTGAGGGTGTTTCCCGGGGCGGGGGGTTTCCCTGAAGGTGGCGCCGGTGTTTTCCGGCCCGGGGGGGTATTTGCCGGAAAAACCCCTGTCCGCAGGAAAAAAGGGAAAAAACATTGCATAGTACGGAGGGTTATCCTGCTGAGGGCCCCCACACCTCGTCCCGGGGACAAGCTATTTCCGTGCCCCATGCCAGCAGCACGAACACTCTCCTTCTTTTCCCCCCCTCCCGGAAAGCGTAGCAGCCTGCTGCGGCCCCCCCCCAAAGGAGAGTGTATCCTGCTGATGCCCCCTTTTTAACCCGCACTCCCCCCTTGTCAGGATGGACAAAACCCGTCCCCCCGTGCCGCACCCCAGCAACACGAGCACTCTCCTTTAATTTTTTAAAAAATCTCTCTTGGGGGGCTCAAGCTAGCCCGTGGTCCTCCCCCGTGGAGGGCCCCATAAAAAATTTAAAAAAATCAGCCAACGAGCCCATTGCCCCTCCCGTCCACAAGAGGGCCGATCTGCGGGCCGGGTAAACACTCGCCCCAAAATGGAAACTTGGTACGGGGCTTATTCCAAAAGGGCCCCGGTTTGGGGGGTGGAGGTCATTAGCGTTTTAAATGGCCCCCGACACCTCCAGAGACTCTGGGCATACCTCTCCTTGTCTTTTCCCCCCACCATAGGTGGGGGGCGAAAAACAAAAAAATTTTCAAGGGTAAACCCATAAAACGTCGATAACCTTATGGCGATAAACCAATAATCGTAAAAGGGGGATAAAATTTTTTCGCTCGTTTGGGGGATAACCGATAAAAACGTAAAACCGGAAAAACCGATACTAGCAAAAGATATTTATATTTTTAAAAAAAAATCTTAAATGCTTCCCGTAAAAAAATTGAAAAACCCTTTTTTTACCTTTTGCCCCACTAAATCTTCTAAATTCAATTTTTATCCTGTCTCTTCACTAATGAAAAGTACTGTTTTTAAGTAAAATAACTAACCAAAAAATAAATTTTCGATTATCGCTAGTTTGGAACCAAAAGTATCGGCGATACCGATGAATCGATAACGCGGGAATTTTTTTTATCGGATAACCGCTAACCCGATATCGTTATCGCGAAAAATTATCGCGACAATTTATCGCGATAACGCCCACCTATGCCCATGACGGTTCTAGTCCTGCGTGACAGAGCCTGCGTGACAGAGCTTATGTGACTGGTGGTTCCCAGCAAGCCTGGCAGCGCTACTCTCCTCGATATTCTCCAGTGTCTCCATCGAAACAAAACTATGCCTTGATATCAAGTGCTTCCCAATACACTCCTTGGCAGCCTGGAGAGTTTCACGTTTGAAGGTATTCCACAGTTCTACACAGTCCTCGAGGGCACCGAGCACATTGAACCAACCGATTTGAGACTGCCACTGCATACTCATGGCCCCATAGGCACATGTCAAGTCCTTCAGCTTCTCAAGAAGAAACACAGTATGGTTACCTCTTGAGATTCTTCTGGACTTGACATGAAGCTTAAGTGTAGCAACAAGCCTGTGATCAGCTGCAAAGAACTCAGCAACCCGGTAAAAACTGCAGTTCTGTAGGATCCTACAACGAGTACTAACGAGGATGTGGACAATTTCCTTAGCTACCCCGGAGGGTAGTTATTATCCTACGCTGATAATTCTACCCTGCATTTTTCAACGTCATTAATTTGACGTCCAACTCAACATGAACTAAGTGATTCACGGAGAGATGCCACAGACCACCTAACTTATGATCGTTCTAAAATTTTTGATTGGGGCAAAGCAAACCTTGTTTTGTTCAATGTCTCAAAAACCCAATTTCTTCACCTTTCTACTCGACATAACCTTCCAGACAATTATCCCCTCTTCTTCACCGACAATCATATGTTTCATTCTACAATGAACATTCTAGGACTATCCTTTACTAAAAATATGAACTGGGAATCTCACATATCATCTCTTGCTAAAACAGCTTCTAAGAAGTTAGGTGTCCTGTGGCGTCTGCGTCCATTATTTTCTCCCTCCCAGTTGCTTGGTCTGTACAGGGGCCTTATCCGCCCATGTATGGAGTATGTCTCACATGTTTGGGGGGAATCCCGTCCGGTGGCATCTTGTACCTCCCTTATGTTCTTCCCTCTCCTCACTGCACTCTCACCTCACCTCACTTCAGCAGTCCCGCACAACCCACGTCTCTATCCACTCTCATCTTACTGCACGTTACTTCCCTCTGATTTCAAACACCATCTTACTGCACATTTTGATTGGCTTTATTTTCTGTTAATAAAAGGATGAGCAGTAATATTTGACAAGGCCTACGTGCATTATGTATATATCACAAGGAGATTATATGGGTGGAGGCGGTCTGTTGCCTCTAGCGTGAAGCCAGCGCACTCTGCAGCATCGCCCCCCCCCCACCCCCCCATTGACTTAAAACACATATCAGCTGATCGTGGATAATTTAATGCACTCATTCTTCCAATTAATCCACGAAAATACCTGCTTTTTCAGCTTCTGAACATACACAGAGGGATTGTAGGAATTATGTAACATTTAGCGCGTTTTTGCGAGGTTGCCAGGCCGGTATAGGACAGTCTAGGCTGGGCCAGACTGCACTTATTATGCTCGCAAAACATCCAGATGGCCCCGCCCCTTCGTGTTCCCTATTCCCTGGGGGATCGGGGGGCGCCCTACCGTCCCAGACTTGCCCCCCCTCCCCCCCAAGCCCCAACCAAAGATTACTCTTACATTCCCTTTAAGGAAATTTTCCCAAAACCATTTCATTTTTCCTGTTTTAAATCAGTAAAAATTGCCATTATTGAATTATCAAAAATATATTTTGTCTCTTTTTTTGCATCTCACCTTTTTTTAAAACCCGCAAAAAAAAGAAAAATTCCCCAAGTTCCCAAAAAACGCCCTGAAAACTAGCGATGACCACCATGGGGGAATCCCAAATCACATCATGTAAAAACATTAAATTATGTAAACATATAAAATAAATAAAGTACATGAAATTTTGGGTTTTGCGGATATTTTTTTTTTTGCGAATGGCTATATACTTGTTTCCCTTTATGGTGCAAAAAGAGGCGTCCCTTTTCCCCGGCCCCTAGCATCCGTATCCGCTAAAAAGGCCTGAAAAATGTGAAGATGTTTTCTGCGTCGGGGAGGCAGACTGTGTGGCCCATTTGTCCCCCTCCCGTGACTCTTTTACTTTTTCGCCAAAGGCTGCCCGGGGCTGTTTTTTCCCCCGGGATTTTTTAAAAAGTCGGTTTTTTAGGGAAGTTTTTAGGGAAGACGTAAAATTGAGTCAGTCGTTTTTCGGGCGGGAGAAAAGCGTTTTTCCGGGAAACTCGTGTGTTTGTTAAATTAGGAGTGGTCAAAGAGGAAAACAGGGAAAACTGCAGGGGAGTTTGCGTGGGTAGGTTTTGGAGGTGCGGTGGGGTTTGGCGGGGGCGGGGTGGGGTTGGGCGGGGCGACGGTGTGGTTTTGCGGAGGCGACGGTGTGGTTGCGGGGGCGACGGTGTGGTTGGTGGGGGCGACTGTGGTTGCGGAGGCGAGGGTTTGGGGTTTGGGCGGAGGCGCCGGTGGGGTTTGGCGGAGGCGACGGTATGGGGGGTGGAAGCGGGGGTGTAGTTGGTGGGGGCGACGGGTGGTTGGTGGAGGCGACGGTGTGGTTGGGGGGGGCGACGGTGGGGTTTGTGGGGGCAGGGTGTGGTTGGTGGAAGCGAGGGGTGTTGGGGGGGGGTTTTGGGGGAGGCGCGGTGTGGTTGGTGGAGGCGACGGGGGGGGGTGGGCGGGTGGGGTTTGGGGGGGGCGAGTGTGGTTGTGGGGCAGGTGGGGGTTGGTGGGGCGACGGTGTGGTTGGTGGGGGGGTTTTTGGTGGTGAGGCGACGTGTGGTTGGTGGAGGCGGTGGGGTTGGGTGGAGCGACGGGGGGTTTGGGTGGGGCACGGTGTGGTTGGTGGAGGGGGTGGGGGTTGGGTGGGGGGTTTTTGGAAGCGAGGGTGGTGAAAGAGGAGGCTGAGGGGGGAGTAAGAGTTGGGGTGATTACAAATTGTGTTAGAAAAGAAAAAGGGTCGGGGAGAGGAAATATTTTTGTGGAGTGGCACTTAAGTCTATTCCGGGGGGCGATTGAAGACCTGAGAAGGTGCTTTGTAGGGAATGAACGAATTTTGAAAAGCGCTGAAGGCGAGAAGAGTTCGATCTCTTAAGTTAGGGGAGGCCAATTGGATGATTTGGGGGCACATGCGAGGATTTCCCGGAAGGGTAACAGAGGGAGTGCCTAGGGTACTACAAGGGGGATTCCTAGAAAGCACCAGGGAATGGGGGAAGGGGGTTGCCCCTGGAGGGCGCGCCCAAAGGGAAAAAAAGGTAAGAAATGCCATTTTTGGGTGGGGGGCCAATTATTTCATTTATCTCGAGCTGCAAGAGGAAGAAAAGGGGGGAAAGGGGAAAAAAGGTAACGATACTCCCTACCCAAAGGGTAAAATGTTGTTGTGGGGACAGTCGGGTTTTAGCAGCGGGTTTTGTGACAGGATGGGTGCATATAAATCGGTGATTACCGGCAAGGGGATGGGTTTATGTTAGTGAAATATAGTTGAGTTCAGAGGGGGTTCGCTGAGCGAGACACTCTCCACACACCGCCCTACTCTCGGCGCTCCACACGTTTGCACACAATTCGTGCCGTATGGTCAATGGGGTGCAAAGCTTTTGGGAAAAAGGACAGCTTTTTTACTGCCTAAAAAAAGGTGCAGTTTATGCCATAAAAAAAGAAAAAATTATCAAAACCCCAAAAATTCTTCAGTACTAATATTTTTTTTGAGTCTACTGTTTTGTATGGGGTGGACTGGGGGACTCCCTGCGGACGTCCCCGACCGGGCCGTGTCTGCTGGCGTCGTTGTTTTTTGAGATTTTGGGGGAATTTTCGATTTTGAATGCGGACTTTTTAAAAAGGGGTGACGGTCAAAAAGTGAAAACATTTTGTTGTTACTCAAAAGGGGGCTTTTTTTGAGTCAAAAATCGGGAAGATGAAATGGTCTGGACAATTACTTTAATCTTGGAATTAGACGGGGATTTGATTATAGGAGAGACAATGACGTGAGGATTGTTAAAATAATTCGATAACTTTTTAAAGGGCAAGCAACGGGGACCCTACTAAAGATAATTTCTAGATTTTATTACTGACAACGGGAAAATTTTTTTACAGAGGTGGGGTACTTTGGGGGAACCGACCTTTATGAAGTCGGTTTTGCTTAAATGGGAAGTGGGGAAATGAAGTTTTTAAAAGAAAAGGGTACTGATTCAAAGGAAAATTAGCGTTTAAAAAAAGCACCTGGAAAGATTAACTCGGGGTTGGATGGGGGGGAAGGGAGGGGGCCCCGGGGTCAGCGGGGTGACAGCTGGTAGTGGGGTGGGAGCGAAGGATGATTATACATTATTTTTAAGGATTTAATTGAGGACAGATAAAAATTCCTTATAGGGCGAAAGATCAGGAAAAGTGCCCCGAAATGGGTGATAGAGCTTAAAAAAACCCAAAATTGGGGTAAAATGAAAACTGTACTTAAGGGGTTTAAAGGTGGACAATGACAAAAAACATAAACGTGTGGGAGGACAGTGAAAGATTAAAAAGATTTCCAAAAACAAATTTTGGGAATTAGGTCCCCTAGACAAGCAAAGGGACCTTAAGGGGTTTCTATGGCATAAAAAACGAAGACATGGGGAAATTTTGGGGGGGGGGTAAGATTTGGCAGGGGAGGTCTTAAATACGGGTGAGGTTGTATAAAAAATTTAAAAAGATATTTCTTTAAAAATTTTTTTCGGAGGAGGGTAACAACATACCTGATAAACAATGTTTAAAGGAAAAGATAGGAGAAATCAAAAAATATTGTTACTAGGAATGGTAGAAAGGGGGTATGATAAAATGAAAAATTTAAGTCCCGGCCAGATGAAATTTGTCCTAGGTTTAAAAAAACAAAAAGGCGTTAGTGAGTCGTTAAAGCACTTTTTAAGAATCGGTTTTGGGTGGCGAGTACCGTTTTGTGGAGGAAAAGGGAAAAGTAGTTCCAATTTTAGAAATAGCCGAAAAAATAAAGTCAATTTTTGACCCGTTAGTCTAAAGTCGTGGTAGGGTAAATTATTGGAAACTGTTATGCAAAAAAAAATTAAGAGACTTTGAAAAACATAGTTTGATCAATGTAAAGATAACCACACAATATAACAAATGAGTTTCCTGGGTCCCAAAAGCTATTGATCGATGTTTCTCTCGATTCGGTTTGTTTTCTGCCTTGCATGGGATAATAACATAAAAAAAAGGAAGCTCAAGAGGGTGCTAGCTAACGTGGGGATTCCGGTTTTCCCAACCCTACCTACATCACCTTTCATCCCCTCCAGAAAACCCATCCAGCCCCCCTTTAAAGCCCCAATGATCCCCACTAAATACCCGTCTACTGATCCATTCCAAAACATTTACCACCTATTTTGGGAAACCATTTTTTTCCCCCATTTTCTTCCTAAATCTAGGCTTTTCCAGCTTGAAACCTTTCTTCTTTTTCTACCCTGGTTAATGCGAGAACTTTTTTCCTATCTCTCCCTTATTAAAACCCTTTATCCACTTTAAAAAATTTTATCAGTCACCCCCCCTCGCTCTCTCGATAATGTAACTTATAAATTCAAACTCTTCTCATAAATAAAATTTTCGCATCCCTTGATCATTTTGTCATCCTTCTCTGCACGATTCTAAAAAGGCTATTCCATCCCAATAGGAGACCAAAACTAACCGCAAAAAGTCTAGGTGAGCCCGACTAAGCCCGATAAGCTTTAGAATAACTTCGCATTCTATTTTTAACACTTCGGTAATGAATCCTTTCTCTTATTATCTATTTTTTGGCCAAAACGTTTCCTAGGTCGGGGGGTCTGGGGTCACCCCACTCCGATCTTTTTTTCCCTTTTGATCTTTTCAGCGCTACAGTGCTCAGGGTATCTTCCCGGTTTTTCTACCAACATTCTAAATTGCTTTCAAAATTTAAAATTTCTCTGCCCCTCTACCCACTCGTTAAGTTTATCTAAATCTCCCTGCAATATGTTTACATCAGCTGTGACCAAAAATTAAACCTCCCCAATTATATCACACAAATTTGATATCACTGCTAAACCCACTATCCAAGTCATTGATAAAAACAAAAAAAGTAATGGGGCCCAAAAAAAGACCCCTTGTGGAAAACCCCCTTGTCACCAGTCCCCATTCAGATTTAGAACCCTTATTGTAACCCTTTGTTTCCTATTTCTTTCCGCTCTGATCCAATGAAGAAAATTCCATCTATTTCCCCCAGCCCTACCTTATTTTAAAAGTCGCTCGGTGGACTCTGTCGAATGCCTACAAAATCCAGGTAATTTTTCTTCATAATCCTTATCCTTATCTGCGTCTATAAAATTTTTCCCAAAAAAACCAAAAAATTGGGTTTAGACATGCCCGCCCCTTTTGAAACCTGTTTGGGGAGCATTGATCAAACATTTTATCTAAGTGCTCTCTAATGTTTTTGCAAATAAATTTCCCAAAAATTTACCCACCACTGATGTTAGACTTACGGGGCGATAAATTTTACTTTGTCCTCTGTCT
>JACEEZ010007703.1:205856-208356 GCA_016584305.1 Chionoecetes opilio
TATGTTAGTGATAATATAGTTGAGTGTCAGAGTGTCTCGCTGAGCGAGACACTCTGCCACACACCGCCCGCTACTCTCCGGCGCTCCACACGTCTGCACACATATATCGTCGCCGTATAGGTCGGAAATGGGTGCTAAGCTCTCTGGAAAGGCACAGCTTTCTTACTGCACTCATAAAGGATGCAAGTTTATGCCATATAGCAAGCAAAATATATCAGAAACACCCAAAATTCTTCAAGTACTATATATTTTTTTGAGTCTACGTGTATTTGTATAGGGCTGGACTGGGAGGCTGCCTGCTGTGACGTCACCGAGCCGTGGTCCGTCGTCTGCTGGCCGTCAGTTGTGTTTTGAGAGCTCGGGGAATTTACAGATTTTGAATGCGGATCATTTAAAAACGGGTGACTGGATGCAAAAAGTGACAACATATTGTTGATATACTCGAAAGTGGCTATATTTTGAGTGCATTAAATCAGGAATGATGAAATGGTCTGGACAATTACTTTAATCTTAGGAATATAGACAGGGATTTGATTATAGGAGACAATGACGTAGAGGAATTGTTAAATATAATTCAGGATAACTTCTTAAGGCAAGCAATCAGGGACCCTACTAGAGGAGATAATATTCTAGATTTATTACTGACAAACAGGGAATATTTAGTTACAGAGGTGGAGGTACATTGGGGAACAGCGACCATTATGAAATCAGGTTTTGCTTAAAATGGGAAGTAGGAAATAGAAGTGTTAATAAGCAAAGAGTACCTGACTTCAGAAAGGCCAATTATGCAGGTTTAAGAAGACACCTGGAGGGGATTAACTCGGGGTGTAGGATGGAGGGGAAGGAGTGGTCCGAGGTCAGCGCGGTGACAGCTGGTAGTGAGGTCGGAGCGGAGGATGATTATACATTATTTTTAAGGAATTTAATTGCAGGACAGAATAAGAATATTCCTTATAGGGCGATAAGATCAAGGAAAAGTGACCCGAAATGGATGACCACGAGCTTAAAACACAACATTGGAGTAAAAAGAAACATGTACTTAAGGTTCAAGGCTGGACAAATGAGCAAAGAACAGTATAACGTGATGGCGAGGACAGTGAAGAGATTAACAAGAGTAGCCAAGAACAATTATGAGATTAAGGTCGCTAGACAAGCAAAGAGCGACCTTAAGGGGTTCTATCAGGCATATAAAACGAAGACATGGGAATTAGTGGGGACGGTAAGATTAGAGCAGGGTGAGGTCTTAAATACGGATGAGGATATGTATAAAAATTTAAATGATTATTTCTTAAATGTTTTTACGGAGGAGGATACACAGACGATACCTGATAATGAACAGATGTTTAAAGGAAGCGATGAGGAGAAACTCAAAGATATTGTGATAACTAGGGAAATGGTAGAAGGGGGTATAGATAAAATGAAGAATTTTAAGTCGCCAGGACCAGATGAAGTTTGTCCTAGAGTATTAAAAAAATGCAAAGAGGCTGTTAGTGAGTCGTTAATGCACATTTTTAAGAAATCGGTTGAGATAGGCGATGTACCGTTATTGTGGAGGAAAGGAAATGTTGTTCCCATATTTAAGAAGATAGACCGAAAACTAAAGTCAAATTATCGACCCGTTAGTCTAACGTCAGTGGTAGGTAAATTATTGGAATCTGTTATTGCAAAAAAACATTAGAGCAGCACTTAGAAAAACATAGTTTGATCGATGATAAAGATAACCACACAAATGATAACAACTGACGGTTTTCCTGGATCCCGACAGCTATTGATCGATGTTCATGCTCGATTCGGTTAATGTTACTGCCTTGCATGGCATAATAACATAAGAAAATAAGGAAGCTACAAGAAGGCTGCTAGGCCTACACGTGGTAGTTCCTGTTACCTAACACTACCTACATTCACCTTTCATCCCCATCCATGAACCTATCCAGCCCCTCTTTAAAGCTCCCTAATGACTCCGCACTAACTACCTGTCTACTGAGTCCATTCCAATCATTCACCACCCTATTTGTGAACCAGTTTTTCCCTATTTTCTTCCTAAATCTAGGCTTTTCCAGCTTGAATCCGTTACTTCTTGTTCTACCCTGGTTAATAGCCGTAAGAACTTTTCCTATCTCTCCTTATTAATCCCTTTATCCACTTAAAAAACTTCTATCAGATCACCCCTTACTCTGCGTCTCTCGAGTAAGTGTAACTTAATAACTTCAATCTCTTCTCATAACTAAATTACGCATCCCTTGTATCATTCTGGTCATCCTTCTCTGCACTGATTCTAACAAGGCTATATCCATCCTGTAATATGGAGACCAAAACTGAACCGCATAGTCTAGGTGAGGCCTGACTAGAGCCAGATAAAGCTTTAGAATAACTTCCGCACTTCTACTTTTTAACACTTCTGGTAATGAATCCTACTACTCTATTAGCTCTATTTCTGGCCTCAATACATTGTTTCCTAGGTCGGAGGTCAGGGCTCACCCTCACTCCAAGATCTTTTTCA
>JACEEZ010007703.1:213356-225856 GCA_016584305.1 Chionoecetes opilio
GTGTTTATTGCAAAAACCCCAGGTGACTATTCCGCGTGTTAGGATAATACTTCCCCACACTTCCAAAAGAGCTTTTCAGCCTTACTCGGTATAATACTATATATCTCCCCGACTACCATTAATTCTCTTGTATATTCACGTGCTCAGGGAGTAAACCAGAGGACTACTCGCTTGAGCTGGTGGCAGCACTTCCCCTTAACTCATACCCTTTCCCCTTAACCTTAACTCCTACCCCTTCCCCTTAAATTCATCCCCCATTTCAGTACTCTCCGCAATGAGAAGTGTTCATACTATAATCACATAGTGAAGTCATAAGACTAGTTTTCAATTCTCAATTCAGTTGTAATCAATGAAAAATCATAACCAAATCAACTTCATTCCAATAACAAAGGCACCAGGTATAAACTTCCTCATAGGAAGTTCTGGCAACACACAAACACACACACACACACAGTGCCTATACACACACACACACACACACACACACTGCCTACACACACACACACACACTGCCTACACACACACACACACACTGCCTACACACACACACACACACACACTGCCTACACACACACACACACACACACAGTGCCTACACACACACACACACACACACTGCCTACACACACACAACCACACAGTGCCTACACACACACACACACCACACACACACCACTGCCTACACACACACACACACTGCCAGTGACTGCCTACACAAACACACACACACACAGTGCCTGCACACACACACACACACACACACACACACACACACTGCCTACACACACACACACACACACAGTGCCTGCACACACACACACACACACACTGCCTGCACACACACTGCCTACACACACACACACACTGCCTACACACACACACACACACACACACACTGCCTACACACACACACACACACACACTGCCTACACACACACACACACTGCCTGCACACACACTGCCTACACACACACACACACACACACACTGCCTACACACACACACACACACACACACACACACACACACACACACACACACACACACACACACACACACGTCCAGCATAGTAGTACAGTTTCTAGGCGTGCATCCCTATATATAACATTAATAAGGACTAAAATGCTACGTATATAAGAAGTAATAGAGTACTTAGCCACGCCACAAAGAAATACTAGAGTCTGTGTTAAAATATTGACGTTTTCTATAAAGTTTACGTTTTCTTTAATACAAGTTTAAGGAGGACTCTATTAATGACATGGACAATTAGCAGTCCCTCTCCTAGCCTTATCTCTCCCTTATTGACCTCTTATAGTCCCTTAAATCACCGTAAATCCCTTGTAATCCTGCGTACGTGTTCCGTAATCATCAAATTGTGCTTTAATCCTCTGTAATTGGGCTATTTCCCCTTTCTCTATATTTAATGTCCGTAAGGAACAGACTCCATCTCTTATACATGGGAATATAAACCTTATTGATTTCTTCCAAGATGGCCGCCACCTTCCCGCTATTTAACCTCATTAAAGGCTGGTTCACACTGAGGTTTTTTCGGCTTTTTTTGTCGACAGAGAAGTCGGTCTCTTGCGGGCTAGTGCGGAGATTACGTTCACACACGCAATTCGTTTCGGTCGACAAATCTTCTTCTTCTTCTTCTATTGTGACTTTTTCTGCTTTTAGTATCGCTTTATAGGTCGTCTGTCAAGCTCGTGCTCGAGCTTGTTGTTGTTCGGATCAAGATCAAGATCAAGATCCCAGGGGCAGTGAGCCACGGTACTGCAGGGGCAGTACCAAAGCCGTCTGTATGTAAAAGCCTGCGCCTGGGAGAGCGGGATGGACGTGACGTCAGTAGCAGAGTCTGCTCCGCAAGTCAGTAGGAGCCGAGCTTTCAGCGTGTGACGTACGGGCGGTACGGCTCTCATTGCACCCACCTTTCACCCACTGTTAACTCTTCGCCATTTAATATTTTGCTAAAAAACATTTTACATGGAGAATATCAATAGAAGCGGAATTTAATTAGCTTTCCATTGATATATTTTGTTTTCTGATAAATGAATTAGAACCATACATACATTAGCGTTAACTAAATAAATAACATCATCAATCGGGAAAAATTACCCGATTTCATGATCTTTTTAGTTAGTTAACGCTAATTTATGCATGGTTCTAATTCATGTATCAGAAAACGAAATATAGCAATGGAAAGCTAATTAAATTCCGCTTCTATTGATGTTCTCCATGTAAGATGTTTTCGAGAAAAATATTAAATGGCGAAGAGTTTAAGTTCATGCATATTTCTTGAGAGTCTCATAATGGCATTTCTTTAGTGTGTTTTACGGGTTTTTATTTGATAATATTATAGAACAAACTTTTCCGAAGATAACAATATATCTTTTATACTGATAAACATATAATTAGGTAGGTAAACTTGTCATCTCGGTGGCCTCGTACAGACTCCGTCCGTGACGTCATCAATCTCAGGCGCAGGCTTTTACATACAGACGGCTTTGGCAGTACCAGCCACGGTATGAAAGGTTCTATGATGGTGGCTATGGAGAGGACCTACTCTTCAGAGCCAGGACAAAGTCGCTGGAGGTAAATAGTCGTATGTACAGATGGAAGAATGATGGCAGCAAGGTGTGTGTGATGTGTGTGACAGGAGTGGATGAAACCGTGGAGCACTTGATGCTGGAATGTGAACAGTATGAGTATGCTAGAACAAAGATGTTGGAGGTAGTGGTAGGAGAGGTCGGAGTGGAAGAATGGCGAGAGATGAGAGACAGGAAAGTGGAGATGGAGTACCTGCTGGGGTTGTGTGCTGAGTGGAGGAGTGACAGTCGTGTGATTGAGAGTGTGAAATAATGAAATAATCTTGAAGAATTCTTTGGAGAGCACGTAGGGGAAAGAATGAGAGCAGGGGGCCCCTCAGTGATGGGGGGACCCCGTAGAATGTGATGCAGAGAGAGGAAGGAGGGGAAAAAGAAATCCCAGTTTTGCTTCCCCCCTTTTGCTTCTCTCCCAAACAGCTACGTGTGTGGGGAGAACGCCGGACCAAAGGGCCTTCAATGACAGCATCCGCTGGGTGACTCCCAAATCAAGATAAGATCAAGATCATGTGAGGTGCATCAGGCAGCAGGGTCAGGGGTCACGTCGCGCTAGGGGCTTATAGGGGGCTAGTAGCTGGCTGTGTGTATTTGGCGCGCGATAGAATAAGTTTTCGCCGCACTTTACATATTATGAAGTAAGTATTGATAGTTTCATTTTTTTCTTGATATCAATCTATTAAATCAAACCCCACGTCTAACCTAACATAATCTGATTAAACTAACAACCGTTTCTGGCCTGTAGCTTAAAATAAAATTTTTCCGGTATATTAGGATCGCATTCGGCATGGGGAAATTGGGCTTCAAATTAAGAAATGAAAAAGACTGCCACGATGAGTAAGTTAAAGTTGTTAGTTATAGTGCCAATACATTACGAAATTATACAATAATTGGGGGGATTTGGGAGAGGATTGGTGCTGGCTTTTGCGTTTATTTGAATTTGCGCGCAAAAATTCCGGCAGCGGTAGATAAAAGACCGAGTGAGCGAATGTGGTTTTTTTTAAAAACCTTATTAGCGATCATGGACACCAGCCCCAGCCCAGACCACCTTCTCGTCGACCAAAAAGACCCCCCCCCCCCTACAAAAAAACCTAGTTGTGTGAACCAGCCTCTATAGTCTTATTTGAATTTAACAAGAGGCCCCGCCACGCATTGCAGGTTTTGTGGGGACATTTTGTGGGAAATTTGTTGATGGTGTGTTGTTTTGTGGGAAATATCTCTCAGTGCCAGTAGTAGTAGTTGTAGATAAATATATATCATGTTTTTATATATCCATGCTGTTAATTACAGTATTATCATTGCAGGATGTAATTACCGTAGATAAACATATGTCGCCACCTGCACTAATGGTCGCCAGGCGCCATATATAAGGAATGAGAGCAGGGTTGTGAAACGTACGATAATTATCGTAGTGTACGATAAATTTGGACTATCCGTACGATGTACGATGCATGGTTGAGAATTCGTACACGGAAAATACGATTAATTGACTCACGAATATAATACATTATAAAGTCCATACAAAAATGTTATCGCAAAAAAAAAAAAAAAAAAATCTGCGTGTCAACTTCCGAGAGAGAGACGAGAGGAGAGAGAGAAGAGGAGGAGAGAGAGAGAGAGAGACGAGAGACTGAGGAGCGAGAGACGAGAGAGAGTGAGAGAGTGAGAGAGAGAGGGGGGGGAGAGGAGAGGGAGAGGGGAGAGAGAGGATCAGACGAGAGAGAGAGAGAGAGAGAAGGAGAAGAGAGATGATGATGAGAGAGTAGAACTGATGAGAGAGGAGGAGACGAGGAGGGAGAGACGAGAGGGGAGAGGAGAGAGGAGAGAGGTTGACTCGGTTTGGAAAGGACTCTGGTGGAGTGACCGGGATTAGCAGGACGATAAAGGATCATTCAAACTCTCATCCTGCCTTTCTGACTACCTACTCGTAACGTACATACGTACAGCCACTTCTATAAATATATTCCTCTCGCTCTCTGGATTGAATTTTTATTTTATATCCTTATCTTCATTTTGTATCATTATATTGTCAATAACAAATTATTGAGGTCATTATTTTCGAGAAGATAATCATACTAGTAATGAGGGGGGGGTGATAAAACAGTAATAATAATAATTATATTCATAATCGATATTAGTGATGATAACATTTATATCAAGAGAACCAAATCTTCTTACTCATCATAACTATGATTTTTAGAGCTTTGATGTTATTACTATATCTTTACTTATGTTTTGAATCTATGCACACACAACATAAAAAACCTTTCATATCAAACACTTTCCTTCCCCTCCTCCCCCTAAAGGTGTGTGTATTCATCTAGTTATATTCATCTAGTTGTATTAATCAGTTGTATTCATTAGTTGTATTTTACAGGGCCTGAGCAAAACTGATGGCCCCGTCTCCATATCAACATTTCTTATCATTCATCCTCAGTGTTTAGTGTTTGGGGGAAGCATCACCCCAGGAGGCGGGTCACAACCCCCCCAGCTAACACCTGGTACCTTTCAATGATGGGTGGCCAGGGGCTCGGGTTTTTAAGAAGACCGCCCCACCTATCTCCGCTCCGCCGATGGATCGAGGGCCCCCCCCCCCCCACAACACAGTGACAACATTGACACAGTGAACACACACAGTGTGTGTGTGTCGTGTCGATGTGCTGTGGCGTGTGCGTGTGCGTGTGCGTGTGCGTGGGTGCGTGTGTGTGTGTGTGGTGTGTGTGTGTGTGTGTAGAAAGACGTCGGGATGAGAGAGACTATCCATGACCGGACCCACAGAGTGTTAGACCTGACCTTTTTCCTTCTTATTACCTCCCCTCCCGCTTCCCTCCATTCCTCATCTGACACACACACACACACGCACATACACGCTCACCCACACCACACTCACACCCACACCCACACACCACACCCACACACACACACATCCACCACACACTCCCACCCACCCACACCCACACCCCCAACCACCCACCCACCTACCCACCACCCACCCAACCACCACCCAACCCACCAACACCCACACCCATACACACACCCACCCACACCCACCCCCACACCCAACAAAACCAACTTTGGTGGGCCTGTGGCCCACCCCAACACACAGGTGGTGGGCCAAAGGCCCACCAATAGCCCTCCGCAGGTCTAGCCAAAAAGTCCGCCCGGAGGACGGCTTTGCTTCAGGAAAGTCAAAGGGGCTATGAATGTGAATGGGTTGGGTTATTACTATATACATTTACTAATCCATGATTCAGGAAAGTAGAAGGGGCTTCTGGAAGAGTCTGTTGTTGGTGGGCAGGCCGAGGTGGTGGGTAATGGGTTCTATCTGGAGAGAGAGTCTGTAGTTTGGTGGGCCGGTGGCCCACCAATACGCCCTTCGCAGGAGCTAGCCAAAAAAGGCCGGCCCGGATGGGTCGGCTTTGCGGCTAGTTATATATAATATATATATATATATATATATATTATATATATATATATATATATATATTATATATATATATATATTAATATATATATGATATATATATATAGGCCTTCACCACGACCCACCACGCCCTCACCTACTCACGGCCCCTACCCTCACTCCATCACTCTTCCATCACCAGTGACCATAAAACGAGGTTGAAACATATATATGTTTCAACCTCGTTTATGGTCACTGGTGATGGAAGAGTGAGTGAGTTGAGTGAGGGTTAGGGCGTGAGTAGTGAGGGCGTGGGTGGGTCGGTGACGTGAAGGCAGGGGTGGATCGTTGAATAAGGTAGTGAGTGAGGGGTGTGGTGGGTTTAAGGATTGACGTGACGGGAGGTGAGTGGGCTGGAGGGGTGTTGAAGAAAGAAAGTAGTGGAGGCGTTGGATGGGTTAGTGAGTTAAGAGAGGGAATTTGTTAATGGGCGGGAGGGAATGATTGAGTGAGGGCGTGGCGTGGGTGGATGGGGGATAGGGGAAGGAGACGTGAACGAGATTTGACCCCATTAATTAACACCACCGTGTGATTTCATTAGCTAGAAAACCATAGCATAAATGGCAGTTTTTGCCTCATCTCAAAGCTAAAATCAATCCCCCCAAATTTCCCCCGTCCCCCAAACGCAAAATTCTCCCCCCAAATGGGAAGAAAACCCCAAAATTTAGGGAGAAACCCCAAGTCTGGGAACCCAGTCCAGGTGACCCCAACTCCGGGTGACCCAGGTGGGGTCAACCGTACTTGTTGCCAGCTAGCATATATAATAAAACTCGTATATAAAAACTATGCTTGCTGCAACAATTTTTGCCTTCATAATTCTGGCATGTACATGGACAATGTTTAAAACATACGCAAAGTTTTACATTAGTCCAAAGGACGATTGGAAACTGTTATATACTTCATTTTCTAAGTATTCCGTCCATTGATTACCCCTAACCCCCAAGCTAAAGTGCGAAATAGGAAAAAAAAACTCTTCAGTTTAATATCATTAAAATTAGAAGAAAAAATATAATTTAAGCAATTTATACTGACAGTAATCCATGAAACATATATAATCTTTTTTTGTGGTTTGTTCACTCCACCTGATCTCCAGCTTAGTTTTGTTAACCGGGAGTACGTAAATCCCCATGTACCGTTAGATAACACTACAAGTCGCCAGGAAAACGTTTCTTTTTTATTTTACAGACGTTGTGGTGGCGTTAATACTTACATTTCTACATGCATGATTCAGGAAAAGTCAGACGGGGCTATCTGCGAGAGTGTCATTTTGTGTCGTCATCTGTGTCATAGTAGGGCTAGAAAGGAACAAATTACAAAAATATATAAACAGAGTGGCGACGTTTGATTAATGGTGCCTACACTAAGGTCGCCATCTAGTGTTAATGTTCTGCGTGTCCTCCCGCCGTCGTCGTCACCCGAAAAAAAAAAAACCGAGAGCTGAGTGTCAATAGTAGTGTAATTTGAAACCGTAGTACTTGCAGATTACAACGCATAAAACAACGCTGAAAAGGGTAGATTATACAGTCATGATATAAACTACTGCGTATCATTTTCAGTGACACATACAAATCAGGAGTAATGCTATCATTCGTAATATTTGGCGGTTGGCGACATTTATTGAAGCTGCGACTAAATTAAGTCGTATCTACGGTAGCTATAGGTACAAACCTATCAAACACCTATCTATCCAAAACCTATTATATCTATAATGTATGTAATATTACATCACAGAGAAGTGTTCATAAACTAACAAAATAATAAGAATAAAATTAAGTTTTAAAATTTCTTGGTTTTTTTATCCCAGGGGGTTTTTGTCCTCAGGGCTTTCTTTTTTTTCCTAGGGAGGTTTTGTCAGGTTTTTTTTTTCCTAGGGTGGTTTTTGTCCTACACTCGTTGGACACACACACACACACACGCACACACACACACACCACACGCACTCTTCTTTCTGTAAGCTTCATGACCTGACCCAAACTGTCCGAGGGTTTGTGAACCAGCCTCCCGGAGGTGGTGGCCTTCCCCAAACACTAAAGCAATTAAGGATGAATGATGGAAAAATGTAGATATGGAGACGAGGCTATACGAGTGTAGCTCAAGGCCCTGTAAAAGTACAACTACGTAGATGGAATACACACCCACACACACACATACACACACCACGTGTGTGTAATTTGTGTGTGTGTGTGTGTGTGTGTGCGAGAAAATAGGAGAGACGAGAGCGGGAGGGGATCGAGAGCGAGAGAGCGAGAGCGGAGAGAGAGAGAGGAGAGGAGAGACGAGAGAGAGAGAGAGAGAGAGGGGGGTGGGAACGGCGAGATGGAGGAATGTCTCTCTCTCTCTCTCTCTCTCTCTCTCTCTCTCTCTCTCTCTCTCTCTTCTCTCTCTGACGACATTTTATGGATAAACTTGCGTCAAGTCGCGCTTGACAAGGGAACGCTTGGTGACGGTGTGTCCTAGGGGACAAGATGGACAATGGACAAGAGACTACATTACGGTATGACCGATACCAATTGATTGTGTTTTTATGATTGGGACGCAAATGCTTGTGGGTCAAATGACTTCATTCACAATCGCCTCAGTACCATTTGACCTGTACCCACCCTACCCCTCCTTTGCAAACTTTGTGGTTACGTCATGAACACTGCCATATGATTTCATTATATGTTAGACATTTGAGTAATTCCCTTCCAAATATCACTTCATACACGGTGGAAGAACTATTTCGTAAGCTCATTGACCTTGACCAACTGTCCTGAGGGTTTTGACCCGCCGCCTCCCCGAGGGTGGTGGCTTACCCCCAACAATAAGCACCTAAGGATGAATGATGAAAATGTAGATATGGGAGACGAGGCTGATAAGCGTGTAGCTCAGGCCTGTAAACTACAATACGTAGTGAACACACCCAACACACACACACACACACACCACGTGTGTGTATTTGTTGTGTGTGGTGTTGTGCCACCTGCGCATTTTTATTCTACCCTAAATACCTCAAAACTAACAACTGTTAAAAGCTGTGGGGAAGATTCGTACAGTGACCCTCGCCATCCATTTTCAGACGAAACTAATATTTTTTGATAGAATATGCGGTTTTTAAGAGAATCTGACCTTGTTTTTCGGACAATTACTAGATTTTTTGGTACACTCTAGACCCCCCCTGTACAAAAAAAACTAGGATCACTAGTTTTTTTCGATTTCAAAGTAGGAATACAAAATGAACGAGGGACTGCTGCGGTCATTTTCTTAGACACTGACAGTTTTTCTTCGCTCTAAAATTAGGCTTTTTCAGATATTCTTATTTCCGAAACCCATAGTTTTTTTTTTTTTGGTTCACAAACCTACGGTACGTTTCCATTGATAACAATGTATCTCATTCAGAAAAAGCACTAAAACTTGGCCCGGAAATATAAGCAGAAAACAGAGAAGTAAAAGGAAATTGTACGGAACAAGTATCCCCGCCCGCCACATTCGCCACGCTGGACCGAGTGATCCGCTCTGCCTAGAATATTATTATACAGAGACCCAAGCTCTGCACCGCCCCCCTGCCGGGCCATTAGTACCTTAACCGAATCTGAAACCTAACCCCCCTCGGCCCCCTGGCGGGATTATTAAACTCACCCGAACCTTAACCTAACCTCCTAAAGGTTAGGGGGCGTATAATTTTCTACAATTATGTATATAAGTTTGAAGTTTATCCGGAAGTTGATTTAAAACTGCGCAGCATAATGAAACAAAAAATAATAAGAAAACATAAGTAGTAACGGCGGTAGCAGACAGCGCAGTCCTCGTCCATTATAACCCACTACTCTCCTGACAACTGTGGGGGGGCGGGGGAATGGGGGGGGGGTGTTGCGGGTAGAACCTCCTGCTAGTTAACTAACCTAAACCTCACTGGCATTGATCACGAACCTAACCTCAGGTGGGAGGTTTTCGCTCCTCCCAGATACCCCTTGAGTATTTTTAATTTCGGGAAATTTCTAGTGTTTGCCCTACTCTCCCCCTTCCCCAAAAAGTTTGGGGACCTGTGGGAATGCGGGGTTTTCGGGAGGGGAAACCAAAATTATGCGTCGGAAAACACATATTTTAAGAGTTGGTGTAGGGGGGCTAAAAATTCCCTAGAATCTAGGGTAATTTCTTTATATCTAGAGAAAATTGCATAACCAAAATTAACCTAACGTAGCCCAAAATTTAAAACCTAACCTAGCTGGTGAGCTTGACCCAACCGATAACCAACCTAAGCTAGCCTAACAAAGCTAAACTAACCAAAATCTAATTAATTTAACCAATTAAAACTTATCCTAGCCTAACAAAAGTCTAACCTAAACTCTAGCGAGGGTTTTGGAAGGGGTTTTCTCGACCTCGGTAATCATTTCTGTGAGGATCGTTCAGGTTCACACGTTCTGGACTCAGAAAGAAATCCAATCCTTTTCCTAGATTAGGGATTTTTTTTATACACCCCTAAACTCAAAAAAAACTAGTGTGGTTGCAAGGCATATTTTTTACCACAGCCAAATACCCGCATTCCCCCAGGTCCCCAAGCCTGATTTGTGATGAGGAGGGGAGTATGGGCAAACATAGAATAATACCTTAATTCCCGACGCTGTCTTGTAGGTGTTATAATTACTCCTTTCTGATAAGAACGAAAAAGTTGCAGTAAAACCACCACGATCGTGTATTGGTTTTCAAACTGCCACATATAGCCGGTTTATGGAAACTGTCGCCGATAAAAAACTCTCGCCGAAACGCCAACCGAAAAACTTATCGCCGACAGGGGAACACTCGCCCGACGGGAAATTTTCGGCCGACATCTTCCACTGGTTCCACTAGGTTCAATAACTAACCTGATATTGCGGCACTAGTCCAACATAAACCTAACCACAAAACCTAACTCAAGATCAAGAACTGAACTGTCGCCAGAAATAGGAACACACGCCGACATGAAAAATGGAACATCCGCCGACGTCCGGCGAGAATTCCTATCGGCGACAGTTTCCAGTTACCAATAGCCTACCCTTTCACCAATCGTTTTGCAGACCTATAAATAACAGAGAAAGGTTAAAAATACTGTAATCCAGGGGGGTCTTTCTAAACCCGAGCCCCTGTCCACCCAGCAGTTTAATGGGTACGGGTGTTAGCCGAGGGTTTGGACCCCCTCCGGGGTGGTGGCTTCGGGCCAACACTAATTGCTTTTGCAACGCGGTTAGATCCACTATGGATCTTGAGGCATTAGCCTATAAACAAACAAACAAAACCCACTGGTCATGTCTTACATACACAAAATATTAGCCAAAAATCTCCACTTTTTCTCCTTGACAGATAATTGATTGATTGATTAATGCCTAAAAATGTGAATGTGCCAGATCCTTGACAGATAAGACGAAGAAAGAATCATTGCATTATGTGTAGAATCACACACGGACAAATCATATCAGGCCTATTTTGTTGTGTTTTTCAGACAAAAAGTCATGATTTTTTAAAAATAGATTTACCTCGTATCAGGTGACAGGCGTTTGTGCAAAACGAACCTTTATGATGCACAATAATGATAAATAAGCTCTTCAGAACATCCTTTACTACATTATGGAGTGTATCAACATCGAACCTTTAAATGGAAATTTGTTTGTAAACAAAAGCACGTGTAAGCCCAACACGAATCAGGTAAGCGGTGAGATGAATTGGCTGTTGCGCGACACGAGACCCCTCTGGTGGCTACCAGCGGCAATGGACCTCGTAGGCTTACTAGATGCTTTACAATATCGTTGCCGACTACAGTTTGCCATCTCTCGTAGCGGATCTAAGTAACTTCGACCTCATAACAGGGTTATCGCTGGTAAGTATGCTGAATCCGGCCCCTTGACTAGGGACTATCAACACTTTAATCCTTGGGATAGGGAGAGCGTGAATGAAAATCAAAACTCAAACACATTTAACCGTAATAATTATAGTATCCTGACATCAAGTACAAACATATTGGAGTAATCATTCCATGCATCCTACTTCGCGGCATGACAAAATTACAACTAGTGAGCCCAGCCAGTGCGGCATCCACGTACTGCCATGGGTGGTGGGCGGAGCTTAGGGGTGGGCGGCGTTGTGATTTGCTCTGGCTTACCCTGCCCGTGGTGCTACACTACTACCACACTCTGAGAGGAGGAGCGGACCAAGGCAGGTGAAGTGTTTTCCCAGGTGTCAGGGCGGCCGCCACCACCAGACCACTGGTTATGTGTTATCAATTACAGGTAACTGATTCCTTCATTTCTTTGTAGAATATATTTTATGTCCTGGCTGTGGCCGTGTTACGTAATACAAATGTGCCTTTCGTTAACGTTAATACATATGTCACCATTAACACATATAGTGACCTAAGTGTACACCGGAGATGCGTCAACTTGTACTTCATCTTCCTGTTATATGTTATTCGGGAAAGATAAGTGATA
>JACEEZ010007703.1:233356-248356 GCA_016584305.1 Chionoecetes opilio
GTCAAGTCCTTCCACACAGCCATGCAAGCAGTACATCACCGTATCGAGCATGAATATCGATCAAATCTGTTGGGATCCAGGAAACCGTCATTTGTTATCATGTGTGTTGTTATTTTTTATAACTTATCTCGAAATAACAGATAACAGGCAGCTGAAGTAAAGTGAGCACCCGGGTGTACACTTAGGTACACTATATGTTTAATAGCACTTTGTATTACGTAACGCACTACACGGCCACAGCCAGGCTAAAATATAATCTAAAAAGAATAAGGAAATCTTCATGAAATGAAAAACACACACACCGTCCGGGTGGGGGGGGCCCCCTGCACCTGGAAAACACTTCCCTCCTTTGGCCGCTCCCCTCTAAATGTGTATAGTGTAGCGGGGAAAGCCAACCAATCCAACGCACGCCCGACCCCCAAAGCTCCCCCCACCCCCCGGGCAGTACGTGGATGCGCACTGCCCCCAAGGGGTCTCGTGTCGCGAACACCCAAATCATCTCCCCCTTACATATGCGTGTTGGGCTTACACGGCTTTTTTTACAAAAAAATTTCTTTAATTCATGTATGATACCTCCTTATTGTAGTAAAGTGCCCAAAGAGCTTATTTTCATAATTTGCTCATAAAGGTTCGTTTTCAGCCTTCCCCTGATCGATAATCTTTTTAAAAAAAATCATGATTTTTGCTAAAAAACACAAAAAAAACCCTATATTGTTCCGTGTGTATTCTACACAAAATGCATGATTCTTCTTTTTTTATCGTCAAGGTCTGGCACATTCACCTTTTTTTGGCATTAAATAAATCATCAATTATCTGTCGGAAAAAGTGGAAAAATTTGGCTAATATTTGTGTTGTATAACATCCCGGGGGTTTTTGTTTGTTTTTTTTTTTGAGGAAAAGCCTCAATCCATGGGACTCCCGCTGCACATTAGTTTGGGGGGAAAGCCCCCACCCCGGGGGGGGGGGGTCACAACCCCCGGGCTAACACCCGGTACCCATTAACTGCTGGGGGACAGGGGCTGGGGTTTTTAAGAAAGCCCCCCGGATTAAAATTTTTTTTAAAACCTTTCTACTGTTTTTATAGGTCTAAAAACGATGTAAAAGGGGTAGGCTATTTGGTACCGGGAACTGCGCCGAGGATTCTCCCGACGTGGGCGGATTTTCCCAAATTTTTCATTCGGGTGGTTCCTATTTTCGGGGCGACTTTCCCTAGTTTTGACTTGGTGGGTTATGGGGTTAGTTAAATGTTGGTAGTTGCCAATAAAAGGTTGGGTTTATGCGGTCCTTACCATAAACTGTCGCCGAAAATTTTCCACTCGGCGATGTTCCCCTGTCGCGAGATTTTGGGTGGCGTTTCGCGGAGTTTCTATCGCGACAGTTCCATAAACCGGCTATAGTACTGTTTAAACCAATACACATGGGTGGTGGTTTTACTGAACGTTTCGTTTTATCAAAGGGATTTATAACACCTAAAACAGCCTCGGAAAATTAAGGTATTATTCAGTGTTTGCCCTCCCCCCCTCTCTCACAAATCAGGCTTGGGGCCTGGGAATGCGGGATTTTGGGCTGGGGTAAAAAAAAATCCTTCAAACATAGTTTTTTGAGTTAGGGGTTTTTAAAAAAATTCCCTAGCTGGGGAAAAAGATTGGATTTCTTCTGGTCCAGAGACGGTGAACCTGACGATCTTCACAAAATGATCCCAAATTTCGGAACCCCCTCCCAACCCTCGCTGGGAGTTTTTAGATTTGGTTGGCTAGGAAATTTTAATTTGGTTTTTAGTAGATTTGGGGGTTTGTTTTGGTTTGGGTTTGAGGGGGGTTTTCGGGGGTCAACCCCCACTGGGTGGAAATTTGGCTACTTTTGGTTTTTTTGGTTTTGCAATTTCCTAGAAAAAGGAAAATTACCCTAGATCTGGGGAATTCCCCCCACACAACCTTAAATTTGGTTTCCGACGCAAAATTTGTTCCCCCCCAAAACCCCGTATTCCCACACCCCCAAAACTTGTTTGGGGGAGTGGAGAGTAGGGAAAAACACTGAAATTTACCGAAATTAAAAAACCAAGGGGATCTGGAAGGGGGCAAAACCCCCCGAGGTAGGTTACTGATCAAGGGCCCCGGGTTTGGTTTGGGGGGGGTTTTGGGGCCCCCCCCCCCCCCCCCCCCCCCAAGGGGGAAAATTTTTGGTTTTAAGGACGGAACGGGGCCCGGGTGACCGCTGTTCTACTTTTGTTTTGGGGGAAATTTTTTTTTTTAGGCCGCCGTTTTAAAATTTGGATAATTTTAAAAAATATACTTTTAAAAATTTTGTAACCCAGGTTGGAAGGGGGGAGAAACCCCCCCGGGGGGGGAGGGGGGAGGGGGGCAGGGGGAAAAGGCCCCGGGAGGGCGGGCAGGCGGGCCGAAAAAACGGGAAGGGGTCCCGGCGGCGGGAAGCGGGCGGGGAACACGCCCCAACCCCCCCCAACAGCTTTTAAGGCCAAAGGCCGGGGAAAAAGGGAAAAGGGAAAAGAAAGAGGGGGGAAAAAAAAAAACCCGGGGGGAAAAAACGAAAAAAAAAAAAAGGAAAAAAAAAACGGCAAGAAAAAGGAGCCCCCAAAAACCCCGAAAAAAAAAAAAGGGCCGCGGGGGGCAAGGGGGAAAAAAAACAGTAGACGAAAAAAAAGGAAAAAACAGGGGAAAAAAAAATTTTTTTTCCGAAAAGGGGGGCAGAACGAATCTTTTAGCAAAAGGAGTTTGAGAAAAGGGAAAAAAAAGCCAGGGGCCGGGGGAAAGCCCCCCCCTGGAAAATAGGAAGGGTTTAAAAAAAAAAGAAACATTGGGAAGGACCCACAAACGGAGGGGGGGGGGGGCCGGGCCCCAAAAGGGAGAAGGAGGAAAAAAAGAAAAAAAGGAAAAAAAAAAAAGGGAAGGGGAAGGGAAGAAAGGCACGCCCTTGCCAAGCCCCTTTGGCAAACCGCCCCCCTTCAAACCGCTTTTTCCGCAAATTTCCGCCTTTCTCGGGGGGGGGGGGGGAAAAGGGGAAAAAAAAAAAAAAAAAAAAAAAAACAAAAAAAAAGAAAGGGGGGGGAGGTTTAATTTACCCCATTGTTCCCCCCCCCCCTCTTCCCCTCCCTTTTCCCCATTTTTCCCCCCCCCCTTTCCCCCCTTTTTCCCCCCCCCCCCCCCCCCCCCCCTTTCCCCACAAACAAACCCCCCCAAAAAACCCAAAAAACCCCAGGCGGGTACGAGCGTGGAAAAAACAGCCCCAATTTTGCGCCCAAGCAAAAAAACCGAAATTTGGGTACGGCAACCGGGGGCACGCCCGCCAAACTTGCCCCGGGCAAACCGCAAAACTTTTGCAAGGAGACCGCGGGGACCCCCCCAAACGCAAAAGGAAGAGAGAGAGAAGAAAAGAGAGAGAGAGAAGAGAGGAGAGAGAGAAAGAAGAGGGAGAGAAGAAGGAGAGGAGGAGAGAAGAGGGGGAGAAGAAGAGAAAAACCAGCCGTTCCAACCCTTTAAACCCCACCCCGCCCCCCTCCCCCCTCTCCCCCCTCCCCCACCCCCCTCCCCCCTCTCTCCTCTCCTCTCTCTCCTCCTCCCTCTCTCCCCCCTTTCTCGCACACACCCCACACACCACCCAAAAACCACCACACACCACCAACACACACACACCCCAACCCCACACACCCCAAAAAACACACGGTGGGGTGTGGGGGGGTGGGTTGAAAATTCACACAGTTGTTTTTACAGGGCCACACCTCTAACCCGTCCCAAAAATCTACATTTCACTCACCTTTTGGTTATTTTTGGGGACCACCCCCGGGGGCCACCCCCCGGGGAACCCCGGGACCCGGGTGGCCACAGGGCAAGGCAGAAGGGCAGAAAAAGGGCTTTGGTGGTGGGGGTTGGGGTGGTCCAACAGGGGAAAAAACCACCCGGGAAAAAACCTAGGACAAAACCCCCTGGGAAAAAAAACCCTGAGGCAAAACCACCCTGGGAAAAAAAAACTGGAAAAAACCTCCCTGGAAAAAAAACCCGGGCAAAACCCCCCTAGGAAAAAAAGCCCTGGGGACAAACCTCCTGGAAAAAAAGCCCTGAGGAAAAAACCCCCTGGGCAAAAAAAAAAAAAAATTTTTAAAAATCTTGATTTTCTATTCTTATTTTTTTGTAGTTTATGACCTTCCCCTGAGATGTAAAAATTTCTTTCAATATATTATAGGGTTTTTATAAAGGTGTTGATAAAAGGTTTTTACCTATAGCTACTAGTAACCTTTTTAGTCGCCCGCTGCAATAAGTCGCCAACCGCCAAAAATTTACGAAGATAGCATTACTACTGTTTGCAGTGCCTGAAATGACCATAGTTTTTATCTTCTGTATAAACTAACCGTTTCCCTTTTTTTTATGCTTTTTTAGCTGCAATATCACGGTTTCAAATTACCTACTCGGTTTTTTTTTTTGGGGAACGACGGGGCGGGAGGGAAATCAAAAATTAAAACCCAGATGGGGACCTTATGGTAGCCCTTACACGTCGCCACCGGTTGTTATTTTTGTAATTTGGGTTTATTTCTAGCCCTACATACAAGATAAGACACAAATGACAGACTCACCCAAAAGCCCCTTCTGACTTTCCTGAAATCAGGATTAGAAAGTAAATATTAAAGCCACCACGTCTGTAAATAAAAAAAAAACGTTTTCCTGGGGACTTTAGTGTTTTCAAAGGGACATGGGGAATTTTACGGGACTCAGGGAGACAAAACTAGCTGGGGTCAAGGAGTGACAAACACAAAAAAAGATTATAATATTGTTGCATGATTACTTCCGTATAAATTGCTTAAATTATATTTTTTTCTTCTAATTTTAATGATATTAACTGAGTTTTTTTTTGTTGTCCTTTTCGCACGTTAGCTTAGGGGTTAGGGGAGCAATGGACGGATACTTAAAATGAAGGTTAATAAAACAGTGGTTTCCAACGTCTTTGACTATGTAAACCTTTGGCGGTTCATAACTTGTCCTGTACATGCCAGAATTATGCGCAAAATTTTGTCAGCAAGCGAGCGTTTATATTACGGAGTTTGATTATTATTCTAGCTGGCCACAAGTGACGTGACCCACCTGGTCACCGGCTGGGGTCACCGGCTGGGGTTCCCGACTTGGGGTTTCTCCCTAATTTGGGGTTTTTCTTCCCATTTGGGGGAGCACATTTTGCGTTTGTGGGACGGGGGGAAATTTGTGGGATTGATTTTAATTGAACTTAGGCAAAACTGCCATTTATTCTATGGTTCTCTAATGAAACACACTGTGGTGTTAATTTAATGGGGTCAAATCTCGCTCCATCTCCATTCCCCTTCCGCCCTCCACCCCGCCACGCCCATCACTCACTCATTCACCTCCCGCCCATTCACAATTCCCCAATCTCTTACTCACTACCCATCCACCCTCACTACTTGTCTTCAACACCCCTCCACCCCTCCTTCCCTCACACACTCCTTAACCCCCCACACGCCCTCACTCACTACCTTATTCACGATCCACCACGCAGTCACTCACCGACCCCCCCGCCCTCACCTACTCACGCCCTATCCCTCACTCATCACTCTCCATCACCAGTGGACCATAAAGATGTTTGAAAACACATAATATTATATATAATAATATGATATATATATATATTATATATATATATATGATTATATATATCTATATATATATTAGAATATTACTAGCCGCAAGCCGCCCTCCTGTGGGTCCCGGCGGCCTTTTTGGCTAGCTTCCTGCGAGGGCTATTGCTGGGCCTTCCGGCCCACCACCACAACTCTTCCAGTCGCCCTTCTAACCTTCCTGAAGCAAGCTGCGCATCCGGGCGGACTTTTTGCTAGCTCCTGCGGAGGCTATTGTGGGCCTTCCCGGCCACCCCTGTGTTTGGGGGGCTTCGGCCCACCAAAGTTGGTCTTGTTGGGTGGTGGTTGGGTGTAGGGTGGTGTGGGTATGGGATGTTAGGTGTGGGTGGGGGGTGGGGGGTTGGGGGGGTTGGGGTGGGTAGGTGGGGGGGTGGGGGGGTGGGGGGTGGGTAGGGGTTATGTGTGTGTGTGTGTGTTTTGGTGTGGGTGTGGGTGTGGGTGTGGGTGTGGGTTGGGGGGGTGTGGGTGGCGTGTGGGGTTTGTTGTGAGGGATGGGGGAAGGGGGGGGGGAGGTAAAAAAAAGAAAGGTCATCTACACTTTTGGGGTTCGGTCTGGTAGTCTCTCTCATCCAGTCTTTCACCACACCAACCAACACACCAAAAACACACACACCACACCCCACACACCACACACACACAACCCCCGCACAGACCACCCCACTGTGTTTTTTTCCTGTGTCATTTCACTTGTTTGGGGGGGGGGGGCCCAAATCCTCGGGGGGAGGGGAAATGGGTGGGCGGTCTTTTTAAAAAACCCGAGCCCTGGCCCCCCATCAGTGAAGGGTACCAGGGTTACCGGGGGGTTTGCCCGCCTCCTTGTGGGCTTCCCCCAACACTAAACCTGGGGATGAATGATAAAATGTTGATAGGGAGACGGGCCAACGGGTTTGCTCGGCCCTGTAAAATAAAAACTGAAAATAAAAGATGAATACACACAACTTTAGGAGGGAGGAAGGAAATTTTTTGTATAAAGTTTGGGTTTTGTGTGCATAGATGCAAAACAAAAATAAAGATATGTTACAAAAAAAAACTCTAAAAATATTATGATATTAAGGTTAAAATTGGTCATCTTGATAAAAATGTTATCATCATTAATATCATTATAAAATATAATTATTATTATTCTATTATTTCATCATTACTTTTTACTTATCATTCTCAAAATAATAAATTAATAATTTTAGAAAATAAAATTCAAAAAATTGAAAATGGATAAAAAAAAATAAAAAATAAGAGCGGAGGAATATTTTTAGAAGTGGCGAGATAGTACGTACATGGGGCAAAAGGCAGGATGAGATTTTGGAATGTTTTTTTATCGCCCTGCTAATCCCCGGTCCCCCCCAAGTTCCTTTCCCAAAACCGAGAGCTCCTCTCTCTCCTCTTCCTCTCCCCTTCTCTTTCTCCCCTTTCTCTCTCTCTCTCTCTCCCCCTCTCTTTTCTCCTCTCTCCGCTCTCCTCCCCTCGTTTCTCGCTCTCGCCTCCCCCGCTCTCTCTCTCTCTCCCCTCTCCTCTCCCCCCTCTCTCTCTCTCCTCTTTTCCTCTCTCTCTCTCTTCCTCTCTCTCTCTCTCTCGCTCTCGCTCTCTCGCTCTCTCGCTCTCCGCTCTCTCTCTCTCTCTTTTCTCTCTTCTCCCTCTCTCTCTCTCTCTCTCTCTCTCGCGTTTTTGACAGCGAAAATTTTATTTTTTTATTTTTGCGATAACATTTTTTGTATGATTTTTATAATGTATTATATTCGGAGTCAATTACGTATTGGACGTTCAAAACCGGCCATGTACTCGACGGAAGTCAAATTATCGACAAATACGATAATTATCGTACAGTTCACAACCCTGCTCTCATTCCTTAAATGGCCCCTTTGGCGACTTAGTGAGGGGGCGACTAAGTGTTTCAGGGTATAATCCTTTGATAAAAGAATTAAACAAAATTGGATTTAAAAACAGGTATATTTTACTAACTGCACAACTCTACTACTGCTACTACTCTACTACTGGCCTGAAGTTTCCCAAAAAACCCACCTCCCCACATTCCACAAATTTCCCAAAAAACCGGCATTGGGGGCGGCCTCTTTTTAAATCCAAAAAACTATAGGGCGGGTTCCACTGAGGTTTTTTCGTCATTTTTTCGACCGAGAAGGGGGTCTGGGGTCGGGGGCGGGTGTCATGATCGAAATATTTTTTTTTTTTTAAATCACACACCGTTCCTGGGGTTTTTTATCGACCGATTCCCGAAATTCGCCCCCAAAATTAAAATAACGCAAACCAGCACTGTTACCCTTTCTTGGATGTTACGGGTCGGGTAAAACCCAAGAAAATACTTAAAAACTTTTTTTTGGGTGACACAGTGGGGGTTGATTGCCTCAGAAGTGTGGGTTTTGAGGGGTGGGGCTATACCGTCCTACCAACCTTCAGATGGTTTTGTAAAAGGGGGTCGGGGGTTTTTTTTTAAAAGGCTTTTTAAATCGTAAGTACCAGAAATAATTAAAGATATATATCTATCTGTACACGGGAAAGGTTTATACAAAAAAATGTCCGCAGTTCGTTAAGTAAGGGCCAAATAAAAACTAGTGTCAAATAACAGACCCAGACATATTTCGTAAAGTACTCTCACCCTCCTGGTGTGGAAAAAACAGACCTCGAAAGGTGTGTGATAGAGCGCCCTGAAACGCGTTCCTGTTCTCTGTTTCTCCCCTCCCTCCTCCGCCATTGCGCTAAAAGGAAGGGGAGGACAAATTTGGCGGTTGGTGGACGTTCCAGGCCTTTTGCACCCCTCGTAACTCATCATCCTTGGGGCGAGCGCTGAATACACACACACAACTTGTGCTGCAGTGGGAACCAGGGCGAGGTGGTCTACTGGTGCATCAAGCAAGGTTAAATTTTTTCCACGCATTCTTATGGGCCAGGGTGATACTTTCGTCACGTAACCTCATCAAAAGGTTTTCAGCACTCAGCTCCGCTGGCCCCACTCAACCTCAAAACACCCTGTCTTAAAAATTTAACAAAAAAATATAACCTTTTTACGCAAATAGCCCCCCCCCAAAATCCCCCCTTATTGTATAACTCGGTATTGGGCAAAAATAAAACTAAAAATTTAATTTTCTCATCGGCAATTTTTCTTTTTTATTTTAACCCCAATTTCCCTGCCTGGATACATAATCCGAAAATGTTCCTTTTAGCTAGCCAAAAGGTTTTTTTAAATCGATTATGTTAGGTGACTGGGGTTTGATTTATAGAGTATCAGAAAAATAAAACTAGCAATACTACTTCATTATGGAAAAGGCGCGAAAACTTATCTATCGCGCACCAAATACCCCAAAACCCAGCTACAGCCCCTTAACCCCTACCCGCGACGTGACCCTGCCCTGCTGCCTAAACCCCTCACTGCCCCGGGGAAACAACACAACTCAGAACGACTTGACAGACGACCTATAAAGCGATACAAAAAGCAGAAAAGGTCAAAAACAAGAAAAGGAAAAAGATTTGTCCCCCCCAAAACAAATTGCGTGTTGAACGTAATCTCCGCACTAGCCCCCAAGAACCGATTTCTCGCCGCAAAAATGCCGAAAAAAACCTCTTGGAAACCCACCTTTTAGGAGGTTAAAAGCGGAAGGGGGCGGCCACTTGGAAGAAACAATAAGGTTTATATTCCCATTTAAAAATGGATCTGTTTCCTTACGGACATTAATATAGAAAAAGGGGAATAGCCGAATTACAGAGGATTAAAGCACAATTTGATGATTCGGAACCGACAAAGGATTAAAAGGGATTTACGTGATTTAAAAGGGATTTAAAAGAGGTAAAAAGGGGAGAGAAAAGGCTGGAGAGCGACTGCTAAGGCAATGTTTTAAAAGGTCCCCCTTAAACTTTATAAAAAGAAAACAAAATTTTTTAGAAAACGTCAATATTTTAACACAGACTCTAGTATTTGTGTAGGGCGTGCAAGTCCTCTTTATTCTTGTAAATTAGCCTTTTAGTCCTTTTAAATGTTATATATAGGTTCACGCCTAAAACTATCTACTTTTCTGGACGTTGTGTGTTGTGTTTGTGTGTGTCTTGTCTGGTGTGTTGGGGGTTAGACTGGTTTGGGTGTGTGTGGGGTGTGTGGTGTGTGGGGTTGTGTGGTGTGTGTAGACGTTTTGGTTGTGTTGTGTGTGTGTGTGTGGTGTGTGTGTGTGTCTGTGTTTTGTTTGTGGTGTAACTGTTTTTGGTGTGTGTGTGTGGGGGAAACAGTGTTGTGGTGTGTGTGTGTGTGTGTGAAACAGTGGTGTTGGTGTGTGTGTGTGTGTGTTTTGTGTGTGTGTTTGTTAACGTGTGGTGTGGTGTGTGTGTGTGTGTGTGTGGTGTAAGGCATGTTGTGTGTGTTGTGGGGTGTGTTGTGTGTGGTGTTTGGTGTGGGGTGGGGTGTAGCACTGTGTTTGTGTGTTGGCTGTGGTGTGTGTGGGTGTGTGTGTGGTTTTTGTTGTGTTGGTGGTGGTAGGCCGTGTGTGTGTGGTGTGTGTGTGGGAAAATTTGTGTGTGGTGTGGGCACTGTGTGTGTGTGGTGTGTGTGGGCAGTGTGTTGTGTTGGTGTGTGTGTGTGTGTGTGTGTGTGTGTGTGTGTGTGTGGTGTTGTGTGTGTGGGGGTGTGTGTTTTTGGTGTGGCACTGTTTTTGGTGTGTTGTAGGCAGTGTTGTGTATGTGTGTGTGTTTTGTGTGTTGTGTGTTGTGTGTGTGTAGGCCTGTTGTGTTGGTGTGTAGGCAGTGTGTGTTCGTGTGTTGTGTGCAGCCTGTGGGGTGTTTTGTGTGGGCAGTGTGTGTGGGGGTGTGTGTGTGTGTGTGTGTGGGGTGGGGTGTGTGTGTGTGTAGGCGTTTTTGGTGCGCAGTGGGTGTTGTTGTGTGTGTGTGTGTGTGTGTGTGTTGTGTGCGCAGTGGTGTGTGTTGTGTTGTGTGTGGGTGTGTTGTGTTTTGGGGTGTGGGTTGTGTGGTGTAGGCAGGTGTGTGTGGGTTGTGGTTTGTGTGTGTGTGTGGTGTGTGGGCAGTTGTGTTATGTTTGTGTTTGTGTGTGTGTGTGTGGGGTGTGGTGTTTGTGGCGGCGTGGTGTGTGTTTTTTGTGTGCAGGCAGTGGTGTTGGTGTGTGTGTGTAAATGATAGAATAGAATAAATAGAATAAAATTTATTTTTGCTCAGACTTTATAAAAAGTATGGGCCAGCTCCTATAAATCAATACTTTGGCAGCTTTAAAACGATCCAAATAGAAAAGTTTTCATACATGTCATACAGATGTACTACGTAACAAAAATTTGAGAAATCAATTGTCTTTTCCCAAAAACAAATGAAAACCTAGAAAAATATAAATAAAGATAACAAATTTTTCAGATATACTTTTATTATCTAAACATGCTAAAAATTGACTGATGAATAATGACAATTTCTTCAAAACATTCACACTGGTACTTTCTTTAAACCAAACATACTTAAAATGTTTTTGGCCAAATTGTGTAGTTTTCTGATATACATTCCCGCGCCTTAAAATTTCCTCGTTATTACTTCGAATGGACATGAAAATTTATCCCTACAAATTAGCAAAACACTTGCTACAAAGGCGACTTCTCTTTGACACCTGTTTATCTACCCCCATTTATTGGTAGTCTATTTTGCTTTTTCTGAAACTAAATTTTCCGGATGCAATACTTTTTTCGGTATTTGACAGGTACACCTCCAAACCTAAATCTCTTAAATTATTGTATTACTGCTAACGATTTGTTGAAAATTATGAGCCAGGGAGTAATCCACTGATCCTTTAAACTCACTTCAAATGCTTTCTTAACCCTTTGTTGGGGACTTTTTGGGTAACCACATCCCCGACATACCCCAAATCTTACATTATTCTTAATGCAGGGAAACCCCTGGAAAATTATAACCCTAAAATTCCCAAAACAAAAAAACATTGATACATTTTAGCTAAATTTTTGTTTTTACCTGAATTAGCCGAGACCAGTAACCTAAAATCTGCCTTTATATAAATTTTCCCTGGTAAACCCCCAAATTCCCAAACCTATCATTGCTAGCGTTTTTTTTTTAAAACACCTCGGGTTTTTAAAATTTTTAAGTGTAAAATCCCAGCTCTCTAATCCTTTGTCCCCCCAAATCTCAGCTGCATAGGTCTCTGGGAACACCTGGTATTAAAAAATTCCACTGCATATCAACTGGCAAGTCCTTTTTTGCATTTACCTATTATATACATTTCTCTTGTTGCTTGTTCTTTCAAATCTACTCTCCTTTTAGGAACCTCCATTGTAAATTAAAAAATCCCCCAAAATCTTGTAATCTTCTACCACCTCAAATTTTTCATCCAAATTGAAATTTATAATTACTTAGATGAGTTTTTTTTCCCCCACTGAACACCCCTATTTTTGTTTTGTTTTCAATTAACTTTTAACTTCCACTCATTACATAAATACAATGCATCAAGCCCCTTCTTCCTTCCTCCTGTCCTAATTAATTGTATCCTGCATACTTAAAAAAAAAAGTTTTTAATAGGTTTATCAAATCATACCAATCTAGAAATTCGTTCCCTTCAAGTAATTTTCTTTTCAAAATCATTAATGTAAAAAGCGAAAAAAGGGGGGCAAATTTCCCCTTGCCTTACTCCCATGTTGCATACAAAATTTTCAATCTCTTGGTTTAGCATTACACAAACCTTGTTACTATACATATTTCTGATTACATTTAAATATTTTCCCCTCACTTTTTTCCTCACTACTTTTACCCCAAACCCCCACCCACACCTATCAAAGGGTTTCTTGTAGTCTACGAATAACAAAAAACTTCTTTTTCTCCCGTTAAAAAAATCAATTACGCATTTAAGCAAAAAATATGGGCAAATAAGTACCCCTGCCTAAAAAAAGCTTTGTTTCTTAATAAAATTTTCTAGTATCAAATATTTTAGTTATCTATCATTGAGTATGAGGGGAACAGTTTACCCAGGGGCTAAACAGGGTGTGCCCCCGGGAAATTTTTGGGGTCTTGAATGTTCCCTTTGTTCTTATAGAGTGGCACTATCAACCAAACCCCACTCGATGGCAGGGTACCCTAAACAGTATCTTTTAAATCTTACATTAGAGGAACAGAATTTTTCGAGTACTTTTAAAAATATTCATTAAAAATCTTCGTTGCTGGGGGGTTTATCGTTTTTTTAGTTTCTTATGTTTCTCTTCCCTCTTCCCAGTTATGGGTCTTAAATTTTGGGAGGGTCGTGTTGTTATCATAATCTGTGATTTTTTTATGCGATTTAGATTATGTCATCACGGCAACTGTTTAAAAAGCTCTAAAAATTTTTTATTAATGGGAATTTTACTGTTCTTTTTTTTTCCATTTAGATTTTCCCAAAAGCTTTAGGGGCAAGCTTTGTTTTTTTTTAAGTTCCCTTTTTAGTTTGTCCTTTCTTTAGATTTTTTCCTTTTTAATTCACCTTTGTATCTTTTTTCTTTTTCTCAAACATAGTATTAAAATTTACCCTTTCCTAGCAATTTACTTTTTCCTGGGTTTGTGATATTCTTTTCTTACTTTCCAAAACGATTATCATGCCCCTAAAGGGGGCATTTTACCTTTTTTAGATATTTTTCCCCTTATAGTGGGAAAAGGGTTTATGCAGGCTCAAACAAATTTGTTTAGTTTTTTGATTAATTCACACAGTAATTCATCTATTTTTTTACCTTTTACCTTGCCACATCAATGTTCCTTCATACCACTCTTTTCTCAGCTTTCCATTTTTTCCCGGTTTCCCCACTTCCTGGCTTACCCCTTAGCACATTTTATTTCTGGCTACAACCGACTATTGAATTTCAGTTTGCATTGGGCCCACAGTGTACATCGAGAATAAAGCACATAAACAAGTATTCTAAAAACTGCAACCACTGCATAAAAATGGGGAACCTAAAAAAAATCTATAGTTGTATCATGTGTTGTTGTAAATTTTCCCACACCAGTCCCCTTTCCTAACTCCCCTTAAAAATTAAAAACTTGTTTTTTACAAAACCCCCACCATTTTCTGCCATAAAACCCGTCTGGGTTAGGGCCTGGGTTCTTGTCCACACTATGCCAAGATCATTTTTACTTTTGTAGGGGAAACCACAACACATGATCTCACCACAAAAAAACATATTGGAAAATCAGGCATTTAAATAGGGCATTAAATCCCACAAATATATGTGCATAATATTTTTTGTAAGTTAGTAAAAAAAACATCTATTCTAAAAAAATTGTACTTTTCCATCCTGAAAGTAGGGAGGTTTAAAAACGCTGATTCCATTCCCGATCTAAACTTCATCCTCCTCCTATTATAATTGTAGTAAAAATTCATTTATTTCTTATCATCTCCCTTGAAACAAAAATCCTTTTTAATAGCAAAGGGTACCACCAGACTGATCTACTTTTTTGCTTTTTCTTAAAAACAAAGTCAAAACCAATATTTTCCTGCTCTCCTTCACATTATTCTGCAGCATCATCGCATTTTTTTTCACAAAAAAAAGAACATCATAGCTTTTTAATGGTTTAACAAAACTACTGATAAACTTTACTTGATACCCCACATTTTAGAGTAGAACATCAAAACAGTTGGGGGGATATATTGGCAAAGGTTAATTTGTATTTTGGTGTACTAGCACAGGGTTAGATTGTTCAGTGTGAGTTCATTGTGATTTGTTACTCAAGGGTTTTTTTTTTCGTTAGTGTTGGTTGTGGTATCTGGTTCCGGGGAAATATTCTTCACGTATGTAATTTGTTTCATAGAAAATTTCTTGCTCCGCCAATCCCAAACCTGATAAATAGTCCCCGTTTAAAATTTTTTTTCCAAACAGGGGAAAATAAAACCCCTTTTTGTAGATCATCAGATTATTTTGACCACGGGCCCCACCACTAGGGAGCCGCCGTATCTTCCCTCCCCTTTGGCACATTTTTTTACTGCTTCCTGTTCTTTAACCAACTCAACATTTTGGCCCTTGGGAGGGTTTAAGTCGTCATTTAGTACACCTTCCTTTGCCTGTCTTTTGGGTTTTTCCTTGTTACTCCCTTATTTCTTTTTTTTCTTTTTTATACAAAATCTCACATCCTGGCCTACCTCCTTCTCTAGGGTTTCCCCCCGATTGTAAATGATATTTCATCTGGTTTAGTTTTACAAACCCATGTTGTCACAAACTCAATGTCTTGGGTTCCAGCCTTCCTCAGCTCTCCTCGTCCTCTACGAGCCCCGATATGCTAATTTCCCTCCGAGAGTACGCTCTAGCTTTTCCCTTTTCGTACTTTTCAAAAAGGGAACCGTTGCATTTCGTTAGCCCTGCTTTCCATCTTGTCAGTAAAGTCTTTGAGAG
>JACEEZ010007704.1:0-10861 GCA_016584305.1 Chionoecetes opilio
GTGTATACTTAATAAAAACAGTGGTGAGAACAAATTTACATATAATAGAGAGTTAAGGGGAGGTCCGCCGGGGAAATATGAAACAAACATTTTAATATCGAATTTGAGTTATATGGTCTATGGCAACACCCATCCTTTGGCTTTCGAATGGTGGAATTTTTTTCAGTCGGACATTTTTTTAAATGCCCATAGCGAGGGGCATTTAACTTTTTGAAAACAATTTCAACATTTTCTCAGAACAAATTGTTAGAATAAAAATGAATTATCATATGCTCATGTCACAAGGAAATCGGTCAAAAAATGGCTGAGGAGATGCAATTCAAAATTCATCAAAAAACCGACAAAAATAGGTTCTTTAATTTTTTCAAATGTTTCCTTTCATCTGATCGGCTTGAAATGTTCATGTGATAACAAGGGTACACATATACACAACATATAAATTATTCATGACCGTAGAGGCAATTTAAAATTCACGGCGGACTCCCCCCTTAATCGACCGTGAGTATCACGGCCGATCGTTAATCTACGGCCGAATAATGAGATTACGAAAATACTACTGACTTACAATTTTTTGTTTACATCAACCATTTAGATAGTGGGATTAAAGAGATGTCAGCATGTTTGCTGATGAACTAAGATAGGTAGGATTATTAGTCATATAAGCTTGTAAAATAAAATGTTTACTCCACGAATGGGGGCAAAGTCTAGAGTGCATAGAAGTATTATTAAGGTGAGGGTATTTAAAAAGTTGACTTTAGCCTGTGCGAGCTTGGACACGTTCCACATTTTTAGGGGGACGTCTTTTTCCCTAGTTAGATCACAGTCTGATATAAACGGTTTGCAGGGAGACTTAAAAGTGCCTCGATTTAACAGAAAATGCAAACTGCAAGAGCCGGCTTCTTGCGGCTTCCTCACCAAAATTCGCCCCAAGAGAGCTCGCTCGCACGCTACGTCTAGTCTCCGAGACGGATACTGAGAGACTGAAGCGCGTTTGGGTTTGGTAAAAAAAAAAAAAACTTTAAACCGGGAATGTATCAGTACGAGGCTGCGGAAAAGGGGGGGGGAAGCAATGTTTCCATAATATCTCACAAAAACCGTATTAGCTATAAGAAAACTTAGGAGTGAAAAAAATCCAGATTTCAACAGGCTTCCGTGGTATAAGCAGATTGAATTCCATGAAAAATGATCGAAAGAAGTTTTTTTTTAAGGCAATTACCCGAAAAAAAAAAATTCAGAAATCAAGGGAAAATTGCATACAGCGAAAAACTTTGCGAATAAGAAAGAAATTTTTTAAAAGTGGAATACGTTTCCGGCAAAAAACGTCCCCATCAAGAATAATATGTTAGACGGATAAAAGAAGATTTTATGGTGCATCAAAAGCTGCGGGGTCCATTAACGGCACAAGGAGGCGCAAAATAAAAAACTGTTATATTAAATATTTTATCAGATAAAAAAAAACGGATAGAGTTTAGGGTAGAATCTTTTGAGTTTAACAAAAAGTATTCATGCCATTTTTGGGTTAGGGTCAAAGTTTCATGAAAAAAATTGGGGGGTTAACGAAAAAAAAGGTGTTTCTGACATTTTAAGCTCCCAAAAAAATTTGGTGAGTTTTTTTGCCCTACAGACGAAAAAATGACCCAATACCCAATTTGCATTTGCGAAGAATAAAATAATTGTTTATATATTTTTTTTTTTAATTAATAATAATAATAATAATTGTTTAAAATTTTGAGGATAGTGAGACAGAATCATAGTAGAATTTCTTTAATTTCATACTATGTTCTCGATTTTTCACTATTAAAAGTAATTGAAATTGAGCCTTGTGCAGTACACACTAAAAGGGGTTTTGTGTAATATTGCTGCATTAATCATCAAAATCACAACAAACACTTAATAAAAAAAATTATCTTATGTATGTGACTATTTCATTTGCACAAAAAACGGGACCTTTTTATCTTTCAACAGCCAGACGCGCCATTTTTGTTTTTGTTTTTGCTATTATACGTTATTAAGCTATTAGTTAACATCCCTATTAAGTTATTACTTTTTTTTTTCTTTCCCAGGGTCAATCGTAATTTATTACTAATTTGAAACTCTAATACCCTTTGGGGTCTGTTTTGAGTTAATAAACCTTAAACCAAAAACTTTAAAACCTTTAAAAACGCGGCTCCCTCATAAAAGACACCGTCTTTTTAGTCACTGGAGACGCAAAAACCGTCATGCCAGGTAGGTATGTATTGAGATAAGTTATTTGTATCATTTTCCTAATGCAGTTATTTCACTGTAAATATATATATAATAATATATAAATATTATTATATATAATATATTATATATATTATTATAATATATATATATATATATATATATCCTCGCTGGTATTTTTCAATCTAAGTTTATCTTAAGGCCCGCTGACTAAGTTTTTATAAATTAGGTACATAAATTAAATAAATCTTTTTCAGTATGAGAGTCTCAGGTGCCAGGCCAGAATGCCCATGATGGGGGCCCTTTCCCCTCACCACCAGCACCAACACGGCCTCCCAGTGCGCAGTAGGTTTTGCCTCCCCCCCGGGCAGCATCCCCAAGAGCCCCCCGTCCACCCTACCGCCCCAAGAGCATGCCCTGGAACTCGCGGGTAAATTAAAAAATACTTAGTCTATAGAGGGGTTTATTTTTGAAAGGTGAAAACAGCTATGTACTTCTAGCAGACATGAGTGAGGGGAAGGCATTGATGGGGTGGGTAAAAATTTAACCCAAACACGAGATTTTATCAAAAAAAGCAAAAGCCTTCAGACGCCTACAAATATTTTGGACTATTCTATTTTTCATACTAAAAGGCATACTTTAAATTTTAAAGAGAAATAAAAAAAAAGGGAGAGGGAAATTTACTTTCTCAGGGGTTTTGTGATGATTTACTAAAACAAATAAATGAATTTTTTTAAGTTAGAAAAATTTTTTTTAATTTTATAATTAAAGGAGTGGATAGGGGGAAAAAGTTGATAAAATGACGGATTATATAAATTTCGACCATGCTAGAACATTATGCTTAATAGAGTAGGTAATTATTACAAGAACCATCTAGGTTTAACTCTCTTGCTGTCTATAACCTTAGGCATACTATTGGTGAACCTTTACCCCACTACCATCTGTTCTATTACAGCTGGAGGCTTCCACTGGGCATCATTCCCCCCCTTTTTAAAGTAATAAGTACCCTTCCATCCTTATCCCTCACCCCAGACAGCAAAACCTGCCAACCACCGTAACTCCGGGGTTCCTGTTTTTTTCTATTGTAGCAAATATTTGCCCAAAAATTTGGGTTGTGACTTCCTTCTCCTAACCCAAAACCCAAAAAAAGTGTCCCACAGACACATCACTAGTCAATCACTTCCCCCCAACTTCATTAGATCACCATCCCCCAGCAGCAACTCTCATCTCAACACGAATTGACTGCCCTTCGCCTCTAAAATCAGGGCCCATCCAGACTTGCCAGTAACGACATAAAGGAAACAGGAGGTTCAAATTTATCCTCGTCCCTTGTTCAGAAAATCCCCGGGGTTCCATTTAACCCGGGCAACAAGGCCCTTTTCTCCCCAGCAAGGTCATTCCCTAAAACAACTAAAAATCCGGGCATGGAAAAAAACCAAACCCAACCCCAAACACAGCCCGTATTTTTACAAATACTAGTACAAAAAAACATTTAAAGGCACCGGATATACCCACAAAACCTTTAAAAAGCCATTTTATCAGAGGGCCCCACGTCAACAATGCCTTCAAAAACAGGGGGACTACAGGGCACCGGGTCGCAGGACACTTACAAAAAATTTCCTCCCAAACAGCAGACAGGCCGTTCTTTGATAGAAAGGTAACTTTTCCCTAAAAAAAAAAAGATCGTCTGTAAAACATTATCTTCACCTTACTTCACACACCAAGGGAGTTTTTACTGGAAACAAGAACATTAAATTAATCTTCCCTGTGGCGACTCTAAAAATGAAACCAGTGAAAACAGGCTTCCCCTTGTAAAACCCGTTTGAAACCGTATTTTCAAGCAAAATCTTTCTACATCCCCAGTTTTTCCAAAAAAATAGCACACTCTAGTGGAGGGATGATCTTCTTTAAAAGAAAGACTTGACGGGGCACACAGAAAAGGAAAAGCATTTTTCCTATGAAATAATCGAGTACCACGGCTCCTTTCTACTCCCCAACAAAGCAGTTTGGCTTCCAAATGCCCTTTATGAGTTAGTGTATACTCTTTGCTATTACTGGGCTTCAAGCAACTACGACCCCCCCTCTTTTGGGAGGTATGGAAACATCCCTTGACACACTGAGCTTAAATTTTTCCGACAACATCAGCCCATAATCCCTAAAAACGATAAACCCCTTTGTGCATAAACCCATTTTTCAAAGAATTTTAAATAACATCGATATTGGGTATAACGGGCCGGGTTTGCTAGAAATATTTCAAATTTAATTATATTGGCTTCTGGAACCAATCAAAAAATCATGGGTTTTTCGGAATAGCCTCCTTCACCAAATATGTCTTCAAATTTAAAGTTCAATGACTGGTGAAAAGGGCAGAGTAAGCATTTAGCTTTTGAGCTGTAAAAAATACTCATGAAAACAATGTAAGTTTGAGCTCTGAGCTTCTGAGCTGAACAATATTGACCAATAGTTTTCGGCCAGTTCAGCCCTTTTGCCACTTTTCAAACATATGAAAAATTTTTAGTTACATCATTTCACAAAAGGGGGAGTACCCTTCTAGCATACCTAGAACGTAAATTTGGGGCAAACCAGAGTTTATTTTGGTGTGTAAGTCTATTTTGTTTACTTGAGAAAGATTCGAGCCTGTCAATCTGAGCATTCGCTTTTAATCGTCGCCTCCTGAACCCCTAGCAAGAGTTTTTGCCTCCCCCAATCTGATTCTAGCCAATCCAAGTTGTACACGGATCATTTTGGCAGATGCACTCCCTTGGGGTTTCGAATTGAGGTTGAATCTTTATTCTTCTAGTAACACTTGAATCGCGTGCAACTGCTGAGTATCCTCAGGATCAGTACACATGACAGTAATGCTGTTCAAACAAAATGCACCAATTCCTTTTTGGTAATTTGGTTCCCAAATATTATACCAACATGGGTTTTACAAATGAGTTTTTGCTCGTGAAAGTAAGGAGGGCAAAATTTTTAAACCTGGGGTTCAAATTTACAGAAAGCTAAAAACATCTTCAGTCTAATCAAAGGGCATGGTGAATGAGGGGCAAGATTTTTTATAGGCAAAAGAAAAGACCCTGAAAAGGTCCCCCAATGCCCGCAAATGATAACGCTACAAAATCAACAGTTTCAACTGAAACACCCAAATAAAAGTTAAGTTAATATTATGTGGTTTACAACGAAATTCCAGGAAGATATATTACCATTACCGTTACAAAAACAAAATCAGTAGGCAAAAAAAGTTAACACAAAAGTATAAGAACATCCTATATAACCAAGATAAAAGGTAACACATAACCGAATACTTAGTGGAATATAAAAGGGGGACTAGCGAGTTAGCCGGCCCGGTCTGCCGTTGGTGAAGGAAGGGGCCCCTCCACCAACGCGGCAACCGTATTTATAATTTTATAACCTCGTTTGACAACAAGTGGCCCGTACCGAGAGTCATGATGAAGTTGGGAGACCTTCTCGACTGGGGAAAGGTTACCATAAAAAAGGTATTTTTCGGAAACGAAGACCCACCGACGGGTCGAAGGTCGGCACAAAAGACGGGGGTTTCGGCTGACCTTCGTCGTTTTGGGGGACAGGTACCCCGGTTAAAACCATGCCCTAGATAGTGCACATGGGAAGAATAATAGACCAAAATAATCAGGCAAGCTTTTGTAGTTCAGGAACCGTTTTTAAAAATAAATACAAAATAACAGCCGAGCACTAAAAAGGGGTTTAAAGAAAAAAAAAGTGGGGAAAATGTTTAGGGCTACTTTTTTAGCCTTATTTTGTATATGAAATTTTTCTTGCAGAGTTATGCTAATAGAGCTACTTTTCTCCGAGGATGGTGGCCTAGTTCTTTTTCAATGCAAAAGGGGGTGAGAAAATATTTGGGAAAAAGGTTTTGAAAGCCAGAGGTCGCCGCACTAGGCTGGGGCCCTATCACAATTTCGGGGGGTGGGGACCGCTTTTTAGGGGTTAACTTGTGGGGTTATATTCAATCTTATGTAATAAATGCAAAGTACACTTTAAAAAAAAAGTGCAGGTGAGAAAAAATGTACAAATAAAGAAACTAGAGTTAAATCGACCCAGGTATCACGGGAAAAATGAGATTATGAAGACAACATACTTTCTATTTTTGCTTAAATCAACGAGTTTGGGTATGGGTTTAAAAAAAAAAGAGATATCAGATGTTTGGATATACTAAGGGGTAGGATTATTGATCACAGTCTGATATAAACGGTTTGAGGGGGATTAAGTAATAAAAATAAGGAAGCTCAAAAGGGGTGAGACCCACACGTGGGATTTCTGTTAATAAAATACCTACATCCACCTTTCATCCCCATCCATGAAATTTCTAGCCCCCTTTTAAAAAAACCCTTATTTTTTAGGGAAAAAAGAAATATAAAGTAAACAAAAAAAATCATCAATCGGGAAAATTTTCCCGATTGAAGATATTGATTTTGTTTAAAGCTAATTTAGCACGGGTAATACATTTAGAGAAAAATAAAAATATCAAAGGAAAACTAATAAAATCCCGCTTTATTAATATTTCCATGTTTTAAAAATTTTTGCAAAACTTTAAATGGGGACGAGTTTAAGTGAATAAAAAGTTCATGTAAATTTTTTTTGTCTCAAATGGCATTTTTTAGTGTTTTATATTTTTTTTGATATTACGAGCAAACATTTTCCCAAAAATGGCGTAGAAAATTTATATGATTACCAATATTTTGGGAGGGGGGAAAATTTCCATAAAGCGGTAAACACAGGGGAAGTGCAGTTTTTTGGTCTCCACGCTCGTCTCCCGCGTCGTCGTGACAACGAGAACTGGGACGTCAGTGCAAGGAAAACCATACTTAGAATAAATGTCTCAGTCCAGTATAATGCATTGTTTTGGGAAAATATGGGTTTTAAAGCAATTTTTAATACAGGAAAAATTATGGAATTTGAAAATACTTTCAATATTTTATCTTGCTTATCCCGGATTTCTTTTCAAATTTTATTTTGGATCATCTTCACTCCTGAAAAAGCATCATCGACCTGGCTTTGTGATAAAATTTTTAAAACCCTTTAGTTCGGGTGGATAAGGGAGCAAATCCCTTTTGCCATGTACGTAATGTAGAATAAATTGTTTTTCCACCCCTATCATCGTCCAGCAAGAGTGCCAGGGAAACCATCGTAAACTGGGATCCACCCCTTTTTGCCCGGATCTGTTGGAGCAAAGAGTTCCAAGAGCTGTCTTTTTTTCCGTCGTCAGATTACGGCATTTCATTTTTACACGAGCCCTCACGTCATACAAAAATTAATAGGGTGAAAAAGTAATCCAATTGCCCCAAAGAAATAGCAGGAACAATAATTTTTAAGTCCCCACAAAAAAAATTATCGGTAAATTGTAAAAAAAAACTAAGACCACTATCAAATGCAACACAAAAACTCTTGTTACAGCTACCACACCAGCGGTCCCCGCCCCCTCATGAGCGTCGCAGGAACAAGTAGAACTGCCAGTGTGGTCTCGCCTGTCCCTAACAGTGGTTTTTCCCCCTTTAGCTTTCTTTAACTAGCCCCCTTGAGGGCCCCTTTTGTGTCACTGGATACGCCAGTGACAGAGGGGTTTGCCCCGTCTCACACCAAGGGAGCTAAGAGGACATAAAAAATCTGCAACAAGTTGAGCAAAGCGGAAAAAAACAAAGGGCCTCCTGGCAGCCACTACAGCCCGTGGGGAGCGCCTCGGTTCACAGGAAACACAGACACAGGTTACAGTTCAGCACTCAGTTTAATAATAGCCGTTAACCGGAGCAGGGACTAAAACCCCCCTCACTGGACTGTCAGGTTCAGGAAAAAGTTTAAAGGGGGAAAATGGGCCCCAAACCAAAGGGAGCAGTGTAGAGCACCTCAGCGACACGGAGGGGCGGCCGTTACACTTTCCTTGTGGGAAGAGTGAGGCAGCAGAACCTTTCCCCGACGGCGGCGGGCCGAGATTGGGCTGCTGCTATTTTTGGGGGGAGACGGGAGTGAGCAACCCCCAAAAAAAGTCTTCGCCCCAACAGACAATGAAAACGCCCCCATTTTCCCCTTCATCGCGCTACGGTTCAAGATGAAAAAAGACATTTGTCAATATAACCGGTTTTCCCTAATATTGTACAAAAAAATTTAAAAACATACAACAGTGCAACGCATGTGTTCCTTTTAAAAGGATTTTTTGTAATGAAACCGTTTTTTTAAAAATACCTTATAGCAGCATACCGTACCACCAATGATACGAACGTGTTATGAAAGGAATGCAACAAGTGGATACCAGCTTCCCCAGTTCCCCAAAGGGCGGCAGCACATACGTATCTAGCTAGATGGGTTTTTCCCTGTCATGCTTACAGCCACACTAGGGCCCCCGCAGCATTTGCAATAATCAGCGCAGAGTCACTCATTAGATATCATTTTTCCCCATTTTAGGGGGGGTATAGAAAGTGATTTAATTAAAAAACTATTATTTTTTAGTTTTTTAATATTTCCTTTCCGTTATATATATCTTTGCTGAAAGTAACTATAATCAAACAAAAAAAATTCAAAATGCCCTACGTTAGCCCCAATTTTGTAAAACGCCCTTTCAAGCCAAAATATGAGCTAAAAGGGCTACGCGTAGGGCGATCGCCCTACGGTTGGCAGACGGGGCAGGGCCAGGTGAGCCCAAAAGCTAATAAATAAAAACCTAACAATATATCTTTCAAATTTTGTAGTAGACTTAATGATAACCCTTGGACCAGGTGGGTTTAAAACAATTAGTTGACAGACAAATAAATTAAATTTTTTTTTTTTTAAAAAAAATTGATTTTTTTCAGATTTTTCCCCCTCAAATTAAGTTTGTACCCCTGGGGGCCCCGGGGGTACCCCAGGTTTAAAAACACTCTCTTTGTAGGTCAATCGGAAATATCCAGGGCCAAATAATCGGAGGTGTGTGATTCAGGAAACCGGGGGTTTAATATAATAGACAAGGTAAAATAGCGACCCTGGAGTTGTAAGAACAAATGTTTATGCGTTATTTTATTTAGCCGCATTTCGTATAATGAATTTGTTGCAGATTTTCTAAATGATGCAGAATTTTTTAGGAAAACGATGGTTTCCCTAGTTTTTTTTCATATCAAAAAAGGTGGTGTCGGAAAAAAAAAAGTGGGAATAAGGTTTTTATAAGCCAGATAGATGGTCGCCCCGCTAGGCTGCGGGGGTCACTCATCACAATAAGTCGAGCGGGACTCGCTTTTAGGTATAAACTTGTGGGGAGCTTTTACACATTTTTATTAAAAAAAAACCAGAAAGTATTTCTAAATTAAAACAGTGGTGAGAAAAAAGTACAAATAATTTAAAAAGTTAAAAGACCGCGAGTATCTACGCCGAATATAGAATTAGAAAATACCAACTTATAATTTTTTTTACACAAACACTTATAGGGGGTTTGCAGTGACATCAGCAGTTTGCTGATATAAAAGAGGTAGGATTATGTCATAAGGCTTGTAAAAATTTTTCCCCCCGAATGGGGGCAAGGTCTGAGGCATTTGGCTTGTAAAAAGTTTATCCCAAATGGGGGAAGGTCTTTGAGTGCTATAGGCTTGTAAAAAGTTTTTCCCCGAATGGGGGCAAAGGGCAGAGGATATTGCTTGTAAAAGTTTAAATCCACGAAAGGGGGGGAAAATCAGAGGCAATTGGGTTTTAAAATGTTTACTACAAAGGGGGCAAGGTCAGAGTGCATATAGGCTTGTAAAAGTTTTCTCCCCGAAGGGGGGGAAGGGGCTAGAGGCATATTGGTTGTAAAAAGTTTTCTCCACGAAGGGGGACAAGGTTAGGTGCATATTGCTTGTAAAAATTTACTACGAATGGGGACAAGGTCTAGAGTGCATAGAAGATTTTTAAAGGGGAGGGGATTTAAAAAAATTGACGTTTGCCTGGCGAGCCTGGACCGTTTCCCCAAACTTTGTGTGGACGTCATTTCCTAGTTTGATCACAGTCTGAATAAACGGTTTGCAGGGAACTTAAAAGGGCCCCAAGTTAACGAAAACGCAAGCTGCAAGAAGGCGGTTCATCGGTTCCCCACCAAAATTGCCCCAAGAGAGAGAGCTGCAGCGTAGTTTGGGGCGAGGGGGATATGAGAGACTGAAGGCGTTTGTTGTAAAAAAAAAACTTTAGCCCTGGAATGTATCGTACGAGGCTGCGGAACATGGGGGGGGGAAACAATGTTTCCATAATATTCAAGAACCGTATTGTACGAGAAAACGTTATGGAGTGCAAAAATCCAGATTTTAACGGTTCCTGGGTATAAGCAGATTTGAATTTCCAGATAAAATGGGGGAAAAAATTTTTTTTGGTTTGTCTGAACTTTTTATTAAGTAATTTTTTTGGGGTGAATCCCAAAATGATTCGGTTTTTCTCTTTACGTCAAGGTTTGAACGAGGATTTTCGTTTTTTAAAAAATATGAAAAATTATGGACCCAAAAAGAACAGGTTTTAATTTTAAAAAATTTTTTAAAAGTTAAAAATAAATGAAAAAAAAAAGAAAAGGCGAATAGAATGTTTTTTTAAACATTCGTTTTTAGAAAAGGATAAGGTATAATGTGGCAGGTTTAAAGGGAAAAATTTTGTTGTAGCTTTGTTGGGGGTTAACTTTAGGACTATCGCGTTTTAT
>JACEEZ010007707.1:0-16891 GCA_016584305.1 Chionoecetes opilio
AAAAGCAGCTATTTGGTCGATTTTTATTAGCACACAGTAAAAATGATCTCAAAACCCATTGTAGTCGCATAATCTCATATGTCTCATATCATGTCTCATAATGACATTTTTTTGTGTGTATTTTACGGTTTTTTATTTGATATTATGTAACAACCATTTACGAAGATAACAGTATATCATTTATACTGATAAACCATAGCAAGGGAAATGGGAGTGATGTTCGAAAATGTCAGAAATCGCGGCATTGGCCTCTACTGGAAATAGCCCAAACTGAGTAGAAAGTACAGTGCTATATAGTAGTCTTTGGTTCATCCCATAATTAACCACACCTTTAGAATCGTGTTTACAATTTTCATCTACCCTCATTGGCAGTCGTCTACCTAACCTCTCTGACGTGGGTAGTGTGTAGGCCTCTCATTTAAGACTACAATACATCCCCAACCGCTAATGAGTCATGAGGTGAGTCACATACATTTTGCTGGTGGTCACTTTATAATCTCTGTTTCTGAGATAGTGTGAGCGATAAATGTATATTTCGGGCCTCACAACCTACACATTAGTCATAGCTAACATTTCTTCCCTTCTCCTTCTCGTTTTGCTTTCTTTCTTATTCCTCCTCCGAATCATCGGTGTCTTCCTCTCTTCGATGGCCCTCCATGATTGATTGCATGGTTACCACATGTTGCTAGCTCTTGACGCTATCGTGATGCGTTCATGGCCCCATCATGGCACTATCATGGTTACCGTGGCTTTATCGTGACGACAAAATGACCCGTTATATTCCATTCATGACTTAGTCTTACAGCTATCATGACTCCATCATGACTATCTTAGGACCGTCATGACACATACTTACAGGCAGCGTGACATTGGTGTGAGGTTATCGTGGTCGGCGTTTATTGTTGTTAAATTTCACGATATCGACAATAATTAAATTAGTGGCGCTATCGTGGTTTGATTATGGAATATGAGAAGGGGGCTTAAACGAAAAACACTCCTTGACGATGAGAGTACATCTTCTGGTACAAAGGAACATTGCACATGCCCAAAAAATGATGGAGTTAAAACTGATGTTGCCAGATGTTTTCTTTGTGATAAAGGCCGGTTCCCATCAGTCCGCTTGTACGGCCTTTGTTTCGTAAAAAAAAAAAACGTTCGCCGTGGAATGTATCAGTACGAGGCTGCGGAAAATGGTGGGAAGCAATGTTGCCCTCCCTAATACCTCAAGAACCGGATTTTTTTCCAGAATACGTTATAGAGGGAAAAATCCAGATTTCAACAGGCTTCCCTGTGGTATAAGCAGATTAAAATTCCATTGATACAATATATCTACCTCCAAATGACGACATACCTCTCCAAGATCTTGAGGATCTTATCCGCCAGCTTCCCCGTCCATTTTTTCTCCTTGGAGACATGAGATGGGCGGCATTTTCGTGGGAGATTCCACCAGAAATCGTCGCGGTGATTCTCTCGTAACTCTTATAGATGGCAACAACTTAAATATATTAAACACGGGAGAACCAACACATTTCCATTCGCAGACGGGAACATTGACTGCTATTGACCTATCACTCTGCAGTCCACAGGTCGCCCTCGACTTCTCATGGGAGGTGGCCGATTCTCTTCGGGGAAGTGACCATTATCCCATACTACTTAAAGCAGTGTCCTCGCCCCCTTCCGATGTCTCCCAAAATGGTGCCTCTCTCGTGCAGACTGGGAGGGCTTTCAAAAGGCTTGTGTTTTTGAACATCATATAGATGACTTTTCCAACAATAGATGAGGCCGTAGATTAACTTTGGTTGTCTCGAATCCATTTTGCAGCCTCGCTGAGCATCCCCCGCACATCTGGATCTTTCTCTCGCCGACCTGTTCCGTGGTGGACTCAGGACTGTACGGCAGCGAGGAGTCACTCCCGCCGTGCTGAGACGCAATACATTTCGCGGCCAACTTCAGTAGACCTAAAAATATCTTTCACAGGTTAAGAGCTAGATACCGACGGGTTATGAAAGAGTCTCGTCACTCCTCTTGGAGGGCATATATAAGTACGATCTGTGCATCTACCCCGGTGTCCAGGGTTTGGCAAAGAGTGAGAAAAATGAAGGGGAAGTTTATCCCATCCTCCCCTCCAGTTCTATCGATTAATGGAGACCCTGTGGCAGATCCCTTGACTGTAGCAGAGGAATTTGTTTCCCATTTTGTGTCAGTGGCGCAGACAGACCTTGCGTCTCCAAGTGCTAGGGACAGACTGCGACAAGAACAGAGAGGCATAGATTTTTCATCCAGAGGCGGGGAATCTTACAATGTTCTTTTTACACCTCGTGAGCTATGTCAAGCCATGAAGGTTTGCGCTGACACTTCCCCATGCCAAGATGATGTACCATATGCGATGCTCTGTCATCTAAGAGATGAGGCTCTAGATTTCTTGTTGAGCATCTATAATAGGATCTGGATTGGAGGAACCTTCCCAAGTAGCTGGGGTGTGGCGGTGGTGATCCCGATCCCTAAGCCTGGGAAGGACCACTCAATACCGACGAATTTCCGGCCCATATCCCTAACTTCATGTGTGTGTAAGTTATTCGAAAAAATGGTAAATAGTCGACTGGTATGGTTTTTGGAACGGGAAAACTTTTTCTCCCGTTCTCAGTGTGGATTCCGTAAGCATCACTCTACTACGGAAGCGCTTATTTCCTTAGAGTCATCCATATGCGGGGCATTCGCCTCTCGACAACACCATGTGACCATCTTTTTCGACCTTGAAAAGGCTTACGACACGGCTTGGAGACACGGTATATTGCAATCTCTGTATGAGTTCGGGCTAAGAGGTCGTTTGCCTGTGTTCCTCCAGAGTTTCCTAGCCAACCGGGTTCTAGAGTTCGAGTTGGCAACATACTGTCTTCTGAACACCCGCTCCGGTGGCATCCCCCAAGGTAGCGTCTTGAGTGTAGCTCTGTTCGCTGTGGCCATCAATGGTATGTTGATGTACTGCCAGAGGGAATGTTAGTACATTATACGTGGATGATTTATCAATCTCTTTTGCTGCTTCCAGGATGTCGGTTGCAGAGAGAAGACTTCAACTTGCTATTGATAAAGTTTGTGAATGGACGACGAATCGTGGCTTCAGGTTTTCTCCAACGAAGACTGTAGCGGTTCATTTTTGCAGAACCCGTGGGATTCATCCCGACCCAGACCTACATCTTTACGGGAAGAGAATACCATGTAGGGAAGAGACCCGGTTTTTAGGACTCATTTTTGACAATAGACTGACTTGGGTGCCTCACCTTCGTGCTCTCAAGACTGACTGTCTCCGGACCATGGATCTACTGAAAGTCCTCTCGCACACCAGCTGGGGGCTGATCGCGCTACACTCCTCTATCTTCACCGCTCACTTATCCTTTCGAAGCTTGAATATGGATGTGAAGTGTACTCCTCTGCCACACCCACTCGACTGCGGATGCTGGATTCGGTACATCATGCTGGTGTCCGTCTGGCAACCGGGGCGTTCAGGTCATCTCCCATCCCAAGTCTATTGGTGGATGCTGGTGTCCTCCCATTGGATCTTCAACGCCAGTCCCTCCTGTTAAGATGTTGGTATCGCCTCCAACGCCTCCCTGACTCAATAGCTTGCCGTGCTGTGTCTTGTGATTCAGGATCGCAACTTTACCATGGGCGAAGAAGCTTGCCAAAGCCCCTTGGTTTCCGATTGACAGCTATTATGGAGACGCTATCCTTCCCTGCTTACGGATCTGCCGCATAGGCCTACGACAGTCGGTCCATGGCTTCTCCCAGAAGTGTCCTTTTGCAAAAGCCTTCCGCTCTCAAAGGGGTCTTTACCTCCTCAGGCTGAGCGTGCCCAGTTTTTAGACCACTTTTGCACACATCAGAGTTCGGTCCCTGTCTTTACTGATGGTTCCAAATCAGACGAAGGAGTTGGTTACGGTGTCGTATTCCCATCGTTTAACAAAGGCGTCAGCCTTCCAAGTGTTTCATCTGTTTTTACGGCTGAAATAAGTGCTATTTTATATGCTCTCATGATTATTTTTACCCTTCCGGATGTTTCTTTTACAATTTTTAGTGATTCTTGTAGTGCGCTTCAATCACTATGTAATTTTAACTCTCCCCATCCGCTAGTCAATGCCATCCTGGAATGGCTTTATCTGCTCAAGAGGCGAGGCCGGACGGTCAGCTTTTGTTGGGTACCGGCACATGTAGGTGTTGCCGGTAATGAGGAAGCTGATGCCTTGGCAAAAGCTGCAGCTAGAAGACCAGCTCTATCACATTTTGCAGTGCCGGCTACGGACCTGCGCTCGGCAATCCATAGTTCACAACAGTTGGCAGGAACGTTGGATTACTATAGGGCAAAATAAACTGCGCACCATCCGCCAAAGTATCGAGGACTGGAGCTACTGCGGTCCCTCCCGGAGATGGGAGACTGCCTTGGCAAGATTGCGTATTGGTCACACTCTATATACTCATGGGTTCCTCATGGAGGGGGGCCACCCTCCTTACTGTGATGATTGTTTGGTCCCCTTAACTGTGCGGCACTTGCTGGTCGAGTGTCCCAGTCTTGGGGACCTACGTGTGCAATTTTTGTCCCGGTGTCGCGGGTCGGACGGTGCTTACCGTCTCTCCCTGGCATTGGGTGAGAGGTGTTTCTCTCCGGGACACGAAGTCCATACATTTATTGAGAAGGCTGGCCTTCTCAAAAAGTTATGATGTTTTTAATATTAACTTATTATTGTTTTTAATGTACTCTTATTCTTTTATGTATTTCGTTATTTTAAATATTTTTATTCTATCTTAAAATTTGTTTTTTAGTTTTACTTTACATGTACCTTCTGTAGGCAGGCGTCAACAACCCCGCAGTTGCGGCGCCTTAAAACTAAAATCAATCCAATATTGCTAATTCATTTATCAGAAAACGAAATATATCAATGGAAAGCTAATAAAATCCGCTTCTATTGATATGCTCCATGTTAAAAATTGTCTCGCAAAATATTAAATGGCGAAGAGTGAAGTGAATATTAAATTAACTTCATGCATATTTCTTCAGTCTCATAATGACATTTTTTTGTGTGTATTTTACGGTTTTTTATTTGATATTATGTAACAACCATTTACGAAGATAACAGTATATCATTTATACTGATAAACCATAGCAAGGGAAATGGGAGTGATGTTCGAAAATGTCAGAAATCGCGGCATTGGCCTCTACTGGAAATAGACCAAACTGAGTAGAAAGTACAGTGCTATATAGTAGTCTTTGGTTCATCCCATAATTAACCACACCTTTAGAATCGTGTTTACAATTTTCATCTACCCTCATTGGCAGTCGTCTACCTAACCTCTCTGACGTGGGTAGTGTGTAGGCCTCTCATTTAAGACTACAATACATCCCCAACCGCTAATGAGTCATGAGGTGAGTCACATACATTTTGCTGGTGGTCACTTTATAATCTCTGTTTCTGAGATAGTGTGAGCGATAAATGTATATTTCGGGCCTCACAACCTACACATTAGTCATAGCTAACATTTTCTCCCTTCTCCTTCTCGTTTTGCTTTCTTTCTTATTCCTCCATCGAATCATCGGTGTCTTCCTCTCTTCGATGGCCCTCCATGATTGCATGGTTACCACATGTTGCTAGCTCTTGACGCTATCGTGATGCGTTCATGGCCCCATCATGGCACTATCATGGTTACCGTGGCTTTATCGTGACGACAAAATGACCCGTTATATTCCATTCATGACTTAGTCTTACAGCTATCATGACTCCATCATGACTATCTTAGGACCGTCATGACACATACTTACAGGCAGCGTGACATTGGTGTGAGGTTATCGTGGTCGGCGTTTATTGTTGTTAAATTTCACGATATCGACAATAATTAAATTAGTGGCGCTATCGTGGTTTGATTATGGAATATGAGAAGGGGGCTTAAACGAAAAACACTCCTTGACGATGAGAGTATATCTTCTGGTACAAAGGAACATTGCACATGCCCAAAAATGATGGAGTTAAAACTGATGTTGCGAGATGTTTTCTTTGTGATAAACCAGCAAGGATGGGGGTGAAAGGTGGATGTAGGTAGTGTTAAGTAACAGGAACTACCTCGTGTAGGTCTCACGGTCTCTTGTAGCTTCCTTATTTTTTTATGTTCTTATGTTAAGTACTGCTAGCCCCCTCCATGAAGTCCAAACGTTTGACCTTGACGCCCGTGTACGGCAGTGCGCTACTGATCTATAGGATGACGGACTACTGATGAAGCTTAGTGCAGGATATTTTATCGCTACAGAGGCTCAGTATCACACTCATTGCCTTGTGTCGTTGTATAACAGAAATCGTGATAGAAGAGTGACATCAGAAGATGAATGTGAAACAAACAATGCTCATAGTGCAGCATTTGCTGAACTTTCTGCATTCATACAATGTTCTCTTGAGGAGGAAGGAATTTCCCCAGTTTTCAAACAATCTGCATTATTTTTTTTTTATAGCGACAAAGTTGCTGAGTTAGGAGGCCATTAATCGGAAGTTCACTGCACTAGATTGAAAAAACCAGACTTATTATAGATTTCCCCGGTATGCAAGCGTGCAGTGAAGGTTGAGAGCAATTACTTATCGAGAATAAAAATGGAGGAATATCTATCAAAACATCGTGCGAACTCGAGAATGACCATGAAGCGGTGTTAATATCCCGTGTTGCAAATATAATTCGCCGTGACATTCGTAAGAGTAAATACTTGCTTTTTACTAGCTCATTCACACAAGATTGCCAAGAGAAGTCTGTGCCTCACTCGCTGTGTATGCTGCTTGCAATGATCATGAATGGGACAAATATTAAAGAACAAACGATGTATTTGTCACAGTGTTGTCGTTATCACAATTGATAAAGTATAACAGCTCTGCTTATCGTCATCAAGAAGGTACATCAGCAACCAGACATGGTGGAAAAGGAGAGAAGGCACTGCCACTTTTTGTTGGTACATTATTGCACTCTACCGTAGATAACATTTTAGTCGCCACCTGCCCTAATGTCGCCAGATATTACTAATTATAGCATCACTACTGATATTTATGTGCTACTGAAGATCATACACACCAGTTTATATCATGACTGAGCCATGAGTGCGGCCACTGTGACTGAGGAACATCGTCAACACGAGTGCGTATCAACACAACCCACTTGTTGCAAGCGGCATAGTTTCCCATGATCTAGCAGACATTTGTTTCCCCCCCAGAAGATTTTCCTGTTGGGCGGAAGAGACCTCTCAGAATCGTGTTGTGCGCACGGGTTATGACGGCTGAAGAAGTGATGGTAGATCTTCAGAAGCAGAGGGAAGCCTTACAGAAAAACCAACAAAGTAAGGGACAGAAAACACAAGGAAAAGGAGGAAGCAGAAGAGGTTTAGTACGCTGCACCATGGATTTCAGCTCTGAAGATGAAGATCACAGGTGTTTTCTGTGTAATAAACTGTGGGACATTGAAAATGCCATCCACAAAAACAAATGGATTGGATGTGAGAGTGACGACTGTCCCCACAGGCTGTGTCCACGCTGCCTCCCAACAGGATTCAACTACCACGATACTTACTTTTGTCCTGAGTGTGTACATTGAGAGAAAAGTGAGAGACTTATTTTAAGTTTGCGTAAGTTATATATTTATATATATATATATATATATATATATATATATATATAGAGAGAGAGAGAGAGAGAGGAGAGAGAGAGAGAGAGAGAGAGAGAGGAGAGAGAGAGAGGAGAGAGAGAGAGAGAGATGAGAGAGAGAGACGAAGAGGAGAGAGAGAGAGAGAGAGAGAGAGAGAGAGAGTTTGTTATAATATATATATATATATATATATATATAGCCCGAGTCCCTGCCAGAAACCCTAGACAACGGCATCACAGGACACCAAGAGGATGATAGAACGAGTGGACGGAATCGGCAGCCACGCCGCCCTGTCCTTCCTCTCCCGATACGCCTCCGTCCCCCGCTGCATTTACCTAATGCGCGCAGCCCTACACACCTAGCCCCCAGGACCTACTCAATATCGACGAAGCGATGCGCTCAGCCATCTCACTCACGTGCAATATCGCCCTCACGGACAAGAGATGGACACAAGCATCGCTTCCCACCCGTCTAGGTGGAATCTGAGTCAGGCGGATGGAGGATGTAGCGCTCCCGCCTACATCTCCTCCTTGAGCGCCACGCGGGATTTGATCGTCTGATTAACGGTCGCGCAGGCGACGACGGATCAGCCCAACTGGCCCTCAGCACTCACCGCCTTCTCCGATCTCTACCCCACACTAGACGACCCCGACTTCAACGCAAACACACAGATCCCTCAACGCAAGCTCGACGAGGCCGCATCCCGCTGTCGCCTGGACCACCTCTACAAGACAGCAACCAGGTGCACCACGCTGCCTGCTTGCGGCCGCCGAACCACACACCGGAGCTTGGCTAGATGCTCTCCCAGTGGAAAAGCTCGGCCTCCTTCTCCCAGACGAGGCAGTTCGCGTCGGGCGTCGCCATGCGCCTAGGCGCACCCGTGTGCCTACCGCACAGGTGCAAGTGCGGCTCGACCGCGGATAGCCTGGGCCACCACCAGCTCTCATGCTGCCGAGACCCAGGACGCCTCCCGAGACACGCCGCCATCAACGCATCATCCGCCGCGGCCTCGCAGCCGCTGGGGTACCGGCACTCCTCGAACCGCGGGCCTGGACCGTGGCGACGGCAGACGGCCGGATGGAGTCACCCTCACACCCTTCAGCATCGGGAGATACCTGCTATGGGACGCCACATGTACCAACACCTTCGGCGCTACCCACGTCACCGACTGCGCCATCAGCCCCGGAGCCGCCGCCCGCGCCGCAGAGCAACGCAAACGCGCGCGCTACGCGGCTTGGCACAAGCGATACCGGTTCGAGCCCCTCGCAGTGGAGACGACCGGCTTGTTGGGACCAGCGATCTCCAAGCTCCTCGCTGAACTGGGACGCCGCATCACCGCACAGACGGGGAAGAAGCGGGAGACCTGCTGGATCAGGCAGCGGATCAGCCTCGCCATAGTGCGTGGGAACGCCGCCGCCATCACGGTGCCCTTGACTGAAGCTGCATCACTACTGTAATATATTAAACCTAAACTATTATTCCCTTATATCTCTATATATTCAATAAACATAACATTTTATTAGAGGTATGGTTGCACGCCACAGTCATTGGCGACCCGGCCGGGGCCAATGACTTGCGATCTTAACGAGCTCTACGAGCCGCTAACATTGCAACTCCTATATATATACTATTATAGTTACATATTGATGTTCATTATTGGCAGGACAACATTTCAAATCCTTATTAGTGACATGTAATCATAACCTGATGTATAGATATCCCGTAGTGATATGTTTCAAAGAATATACTTTGTACCCCGTGAATAACACTAAAGTCGCCACTGCACTAATGTCGCCAGGCGAATATTACGAATTTTAGCATCACTACAGACTTGTATGTTAAGGTGGAGCGAAAAAACCTTTTTTATATAAATGACTCAGAATAGTTGGGAAATTGTGCCAATGAAACCCCAATTGAAGGTAAAAAAAAGTTCAGGTGTGTGAGTAATCCAATATCATCAGGTTCCCCAAGTGCTGATAAATCGAAAATATGTAAAAATATATATAAATTTTCTTAAAAAATGGTTTAAATTTTAAAGTTACTTTTATTAGATTGGAATACCGAAAATATACTGCAGAATGACCCTAACATATGCCAAAAAAGTATGAAACCAATATATTAATATTTAGAGGTGTCCCAAACACATGAATAAACGGTGTGAAGGCAGAAATGTAGCTCTGACGTTGTTCTGCTGGAAGTGTGTCGGTTGATGGTTTTTTTAAATATTTTGAAGTGTATGGGGCACGCCAATATATCTTAGTATAGTGTTGGAAAAATTTAAAATTCGAATCAAACAAAAATATTCAATGTATTAAAAAACTCCTTTTTTCGAATAAATCTAGATTTTCCACCCCGCTGGGGCACTCAAAAAATCTGCGCAGAAATTTTGTACAAAATTATATTCAAAGCATGTGTTCGTGAACACTTTTCATGCTAGCCCAACAAAATATTCACGAAAAAAATATATTTTGAAATTTTAAGATATAATTTATTTATTTTTGTCATAAAACCAAATCTTTGACATTTTCAGGGAACCTTAAAAAAATTCGCAGAGACATCATGTTTTGTTACGTGAATATAACTCCATTTCACATAATTCCCCCACTATTCCAAACTGATCACAGAAAAATGCAAAACGGTCATTTTTGCTCCACCCTATTGTATGTACCACTGAAGACAGGTACATACTATAAACTACTGTGCATCCCTCTTCAGTGGCACATACAAGTATGTAGTGATGCTAAAATTCGTAATATAAGACGCCTGGCGACATTAGTGCAGTAGCTACTACACTGTTGTTGACGGTATGGGTGTGTGTGTGTGGTGATTAAAATATATATATATATACTACGCGCCAAAATATTGTTCGCCCCGCAACTGGGGGGTTATTGACGCCTGCTTACATAAGATACATGAAAAGTAAAATTAAAAAACATAATTTAAGATAGAATAATTTTTTTTTAATAACAAAATACAGAAAAGAACAATAGTACATTAAAAACAATAATAAGTGAATATTAAAAACATCATAACTTGTTGAGAAGGCCAGCCCTCTCAAAAAAGGGTATGGATTACGTGTCCCGTAGAGAAACACCTCTCTCCCAATGCCGGGGAGAGACGGTAAGCACCGTCCGACCCGCGACACCGGGACAAAAATTGCTCACGTAGGTCCCCAAGACTAGGACACTCGACCAGCAAGTGCCACACAGTTATGGGGACCAAACAATCATCACAGTAAGGAGGGTGGCCCCCGTCCATGAGGAACCCATGTGTATATAGAGTGTGACCAATACGCAATCGTGCCAAGGCAGTCTCCCATCTCCGGGAGAGACCGCAGTAGCTCTAGTCCTCGATACTTTGGCGTATGGTGCGTAGTTTATTTTGCCCTATAGACCTCTCCACGCTTGTGTTTACAAACAAACAATTGCGCGCGCGCGCTCAGGCATGGTAGGCAAAACACTGCATCCGCGGCCCGCCTCCACAGCAGTGCTCCGTCGGGCCTTGAGCTACTAGTGGTTCGTACAGTGTACTCAGTGAACTAAACATGGAAAGAGTACTGTCTACATATGTGAATAGTCTCGGAAACGAGGAGAAAGATCGGTATTTGTGTAAACTTACGCTCAAAGACGTCACAATAGACCTGCCTGACCCATACGTACTGAAAGGCTGGGTAGCTGACGTGAGGGCATGGCCTGCCCTTAACAGTGGTCACGTACACTATTATTTGTTGGACAAGAGAAATGTGTACACAAGTGACAATAATAATGCCTACAAGTCCCTGGATGGCTACAACTTCTTCCAAGCCGGACATGTGCATGAGGTGTTGTACCACCCAGTTGAGAGGAGCACTCCTGTCTGCTTCTTGAGAATCAGAGTTATTCCATCCCAGAAGATCAGCAGCAAAGCTTATGAGCCGTGGGTGTGCCTACACAAGACCGAGGGTTACGTCGTGTCAGCACACTGCACATGCATGGCAGGGTAAGTAAACATATATATTGCCTGTGTAATCTGTGCAGTATGCAGATACTATTTATAGCAGTGGCTCCGGCATTCGTTGAGAATGTTGGTCCCGCCGTTCAATATGCCTAACATAACCTAATCTAGCCTTTACCTAACCTAACCTTTACCTACCTAGCCTAACATAGCATTTACTTAACCTAACCTTTACCTACCTAGCCTAGGCTTAACCTAACCTAGCTTTTACCCAACCTAACCTAGCCTTTACCTAACCTAGCCTTTACCAAATCTAACCTTTATCTAACCTATCCTAACCAGCGGGACCCACGTACATTTTCCACGAGTGCCGTGGCTTCCAATTTGTATATGCCCGATCCCCAAGGAAATGTTTGATTAATTTTATTTTAAGGTACCAATTAAACATGGTCACCTATTTTCCCTAGTTAGGTGGTTGCTGGAAATCCATATGCACTATTTTTCCAAAGTGATAATTTTATAGCTTGTAAAGTATAGCTAAAGCAATATACCTGTGTGGAATGTAACATTTCTTTGGTGTAAATGTAAGAAAAAGGTTCTCAAGTAAACTTTTTTTTTTTGTCTTGTGTAATTTGATTGATTTTGAGATTATTTTTTAGGGCAAACCACATGTTCCTAATTTTCCCCTACCACTTTAGGGTCTTCGGGTGTTTTACTTTTACTTAACACTTAAGCCCTTAACAATTTATATATCTCCCAGGTTGGGTGAGGTATGCAACCACATAGCAGCCCTTCTTTACAAGATAGAGGCAGCTGTGTCACTGGGCTTCACCACGGATGACTCCTGCACCAGCAGACTTTCAGTGTGGAACAGATGTTACAGATCCAAGGTTTGTATGTGCAGATTTGCACAAGTGCCCATCACTGGGCATGTGTTTGCATATATTTGACTGTCTTGCAAATAGTGAGTGTTGATGTGCTTACTTTCATGGTTTACATTTTGGCATGACAATGATATTTTATTTTTACTGATTGGGTGCATTTCCAACAAAAACTTTTTCTCGGGGGTAATGTGCTTGCGTTAGATATGAACCTAAGTAGATTCTGTGTGTAGACTCGGGTCTCATCCTCAGCTGTTTCACTCTCATCATCATCGTTTTGCGTCCTGCTTTTCCCATTCATACTGGGGTTGGACGTGCGACAGCTCTCCTCCTTAGCACCCTCTGCCCACTTACGGGGTGCTGGGTACTGAGGGCCGTTGTTCTGTGAGCTATCATTTTTCTTGTAGCAGGTGGTTTTACTGGTTGTATACCCTTGCCAACACAAACCCTTTTTACGTAGTGGGAGTACGACTATTCAACCCATAGCTGGGGTTGGATGACCATTGACTCTTAAGATGTTATAGATTATTATGTTTATAATCCCAGTTTTTAAAATATCCAAAATACCTAACACTTTGGGCCATTCCACATACCGTATATGCAATCTGTACTACAGCTTAATATTTTTACAGAAGAATTAATTGTTGATTCTAGAAGTGGATCATATATAGTGGCGGAATTAGATAAAATAAAGGATGTCATTATGAAAAAAGGCAAGTCCCCAAGGTGGTAGCCAGGACCAGGTGGAAGTTTTCATTGGATATCGAAGGAATTTTAGTCCCTAATTAGCTTACTTTTGCATGTGTATCTTTTATTACGGAAAACTTTATGATCAATTGCATTCACAGATCCAGCCAGCGCCCCTCGATGAGATTGACTTCCCCCACCACAGACACAAAGAAGCGGCTGAAAGCCACACGTCAGCGTCCCAAGGTGAAGCCAGTGTCGGAGCAAGAAAAGGAAGATGCCCTGGCTGAACTGCGGAAAATACTTCCTAAGGCAGCTGTATTTGAAAAAGGCGAATCCGAGTCTGATACAGCTTCAGAGAATGAGGAGAATGAGCTTCCAAACCCATTAAATGATTTGTTTAGTTCAGACCTCAGAGAGAAAGGTGAAGGTATTTTGCAAACTGAAATTTGCAAATTAAGTAATTTGACATTCACACCACTGCAAGTTGCCAACCTTGAAAAGGCAACCAGAGGTCAGCATAAAAACTCTATTTGGCATGAGCACAGGGCAGGCAGGACTACTGCATCTGTGGCTCACTTTATCTTGACACTTAAGGTTGATAAATACCCAGTTAATTTGTTGCGAGCCATAATGAAGTATGATGCTTGGGATCTCAGCAAAGTTGCAGCTTGCAGGTGGGATTTGGAGTGTGAGGCATTAGCAAGGGACGCATACATTGACAGTCAGTCTCAGGTGCATCAGGATTTTAACTGCACAAGTGTAGGGTTGGCTGTGCCCTCTAATAAGCCATTCATAGGTGCCTCTCCTGATGGTATTAGAACATGTGAGTGCCATGGCAAGGGTACACTTTAAATAAAATGCCCATATAAATACAGACACTTACCACCAGACCACTCAGTCCCCCTATCTGATAAAAAAATTCTTCTAGATAAGGATGGATGTCTAAAAAAATCACATTCATTCTACTGCCAAGTTCAGCACCAAATTAGTGTGTGCAATGTCCAGTTTTGCGACTTTGTTGTATGGACACCACACGGGATGAAAGTACAACGCATACTCAAGGACACAGAGTTCTGTGAGAATTTAAGTATAAGACTACAACAGTTTCAGGAACATTATCTATTCAAAGAAATACTACTAAGACAACATGAAATTAAAGGAAGCAGCATTGTTGGAGTATGATTTTATTGATGTATATGTTACATTCAGGTTGTGAAACTAGTCATTTCGTGAAATGCCTGAGCATCTGTTTGTGAAATGACTCATTAACTTTGTCTGAAATGCCCAAAATCTTTAGTCTGCATGAAATGACTTGTCATTTTTAGTCTAGTCTTAGGTTAGGTTAGGTTAGGATAGGATATAGTTGATATATATACTATCCTAACCTAACCTAACCTAATGACTTGACTAAATATGAAAGTAATTTAATGCAAAGACTAAATAATTTAGGCATTTCATGACAAAGTTAATAAGTCATTTCACAGATTGACTTGTGCTGAGGCATTTCACGAAATGACTAACATATATAAACTATGTTGACACCTGCTCCTTTGGTGTATAAATAGGGTAGTGAATGGGTGGAGAAAAACATGAAAATTTGATACACTATATTGGTATATATTTTACTAATAAAACTTCAGTTCTAGATCCAGACATTTTACTATTGCAAAACCTGTAAATAAAAAATTGCAATAAATTAACCGGTGCTAAATAAAGTCAAATAATTGTCATATATTAATGAATTATATTATAAAATATACCTTGTGTAGCCATAGCCTTCTGCTGCTGTTCACGTTGTGCTGCTGCAGACTGCCGCTTCTTTTGCCTGGCGTAGCGATCAATGTTATGGGAAACAGCATCCCTGTTGGGTTTGAAGATTAATTTTGTGGGTATGAAGTCGACATGGGCAGGATCCGAGTTCGGCTTGCCTGCAAACAATGAACAGTCTTATAATTCAAATGCTTTTCATAATTTGCTCTTAGGTTAGTGTATGCTAGTATGGTATAGGAGATAAATTGGGCACAGATGAAACCATCCTGGGACAAAAGCCCCTTAAAAAAAATTCCCTCGAGGAAAGAGCAAAGCAGGATAAACCTCCATACCGTCTCCTGACATCACATACTGTATACTTGATACTTGATGTTGTCTAGAAGTTGATTCCTCAGAGCCAGAGTGTTCTACCACTGTATCTACAATCTCTTTTGGGAGCCATTTGTACCCTGAAGGAGGCAGCGATTATTGAAAGTTTTATCAAAATAATTATCTTCTCCAAAATATTCTACTTCTCAATGGATACATCCATTAACATTATACCACCCATCGCTCTAATCATTCATTCTAAGAACAACACTGTTGTTTGCATGACCCCCTGACGGGCCTGACATCCACATCCTAGTCACCGCCCAGCCCTCTTTAACTATCAGCTGAGACTGGATGGGTCCACTGCTCATATCTGTCCTGGATGCAACACAGCACCTCACATTATGAAACACATTTTATGGAAGACTGCACTGCACACAATAAACACACACGCCAGCAACACAACATACACTCCATGAAGACCCTGTGGGAAAACCCGGTCCAGGCCATGGCCTTCCTCAGAATCTTGGGGATTCTCGGCCAGCAGAATACAACGAATTTCATGACGAATTTCAACAACAAACACTTCTCACTGGAGACATCCAGAAAGCATATTGCACTTCTCAATGGCTACATCAAGAAAACAGTCTACTTCTCAACTGATACATACATATATAGTGGTACAATGGTCATTTAACTGTGAGAAAATGTTGACTGCAGATCCTTTCATGGCCAACCAGCGAAAAACCTTCCCTCTTTAGAGCTTGTAGCCACTTCTGGGGTCTGGCTGAAGCAACAGGAACCCTGTGAAAGGTCACGGCAAGCCTTTTCCGTTGTCTGTTGGTGCAGCCAACAGCTACACAGCTTGTGGGCATGCTAAATATGAACATTATGCTATGGCGTATAGGCGGTGAAGGGAAGGCGCGCGAGTTTGTTTTGCCTACCACGGTGTCGGGGGGCGTGGCTTGTGACGTCATCGTGGAAAGGTCTATAGATCCATCTTATAACGTAAACTGGAAACATTAGACCGTCCGCCACACACTTTTCTCCCACCACCGCCAGGACACCGGCGCCCACGCACTCAGGCAATGACGGCCTCCAGGACACCGGCGCCCACGCACTCAGGCAAGGACGGCCTCCAGGACACCGGCGCCCACGCACTCAGGCAAGGACGGCCTCCAGGACACCGGCGCCCACGCACTCAGGCAAGGACGGCCTCCAGGACACCGGCGCCCACGCACTCAGGCAAGGACGGCCTCCAGGACACCGGCGCCCACGCACTCAGGCAAGGACGGCCGCCAGGACACCGGCGCCCACGCACTCAGGCAAGGACGGCCGCCAGGACACCGGCACCCACGCACTCAGGCAAGGACGGCCGCCAGGACACCGGGCCACGCACTCAGCAGGACGGGCCCCCGACACCGGCGCCACCACTCAGGCAAGGACGGCCGCCAGGACACCGGCGCCCACGCACTCAGGCAAGGACGCCGCCAGGACACCGGCACCAGCTCGCAAGGACGCTCGAGAAGGCACACCATGTTATAATAACATGCACAGAGTCATCACAACACGTCACCTCACACTAACTTCCCCACAATAGTAACCAAAACCTCTTTTGAACGCTGTCACTGTACACCACAGGGGGT
>JACEEZ010007707.1:17453-89953 GCA_016584305.1 Chionoecetes opilio
GGGGGGATAGCAAGCTGATACACACACAAGGGGGAAAAAAATTCCCCAGCCCCCCCCCCCCTACAAGCCCCATGGGGAGAGGGGGGAGAGGAATAGATCGGGCGCCGTCCCCACCATAACCATCATACCCCCCCGCTATTCCCGAAGTCTTTGCTAAGACCCTCACGTTGTGTTTACAAACAAACAATTTTGGCGCGCGCGCTCGGGCAGGTAGGCAAAAACTGCACACCCCCGCCTCACAGCAGTGTCCGTGGGGGCCCCTTGAACTACTAGTGGTTCGTACAGTGTACTAGTGAATAAACAGGGAAAGAGGGTACTGTTACTTTGTAATTTTTGGGAAACGAGGAAAAAAGAGCGGTTTGTCTAAATTTCGTCAAAGACGTAAAAAATAGACCTGCCGACCCATACGAACTGAACGGTGGATAGCTGACATGGGGGGCATGGCCTGACCTTAACGTGGTCACGTACACTATTGGTTGGAAAAAGAAAAAGTGCACACACGGACAAGAAAAGCCTACAACCCCCTAAATGGCACAACTTCTTCAAACCCGGACAGGCATAGGTGTTGTACACTCAGGAGAGGAGCACCCTGTCTGCTTTTTGAGAAGCAGAGTCATTCCATCCCAGAAGATCAGCAGCAAAGTTATGAGCCGTGGGTGTGCCTAACAAGACGGGGTTACGTCTTTCCTCAGCAAATGCACAGATGGCAGGGTAAGAAACATATAATTTGCTAGAGTCTGTGTAGTATGCAGATACATTTTAGCAGGGGCCCCGGCTTTCGTTGGAAGTTGGTCCCCCCTTTCAATTTTCCCCAACATAAAAAATCTACCTTTACCTAACCTAACCCCTTTTACCTACCTAGCCTACAAAAAAAGTTTTAAACCCTAACTTTCCTTCACCTGGCTAAAAACCCTAATTTTCCCCCCCAACCAACCCCCTTTTTCTTTAACCAAACCTAGCCTTTGCAATTGGGTACCAAAACCCAACCTTATCTAACCTATCCAACCCCAAAGGACCCACTACATTTTCCACGAGTGCCGGGGTTCCAATTTTTTATGCCCGATCCCCAAGGAAATTTTGATTATTTTATTTTAATGCCAATTAAACATGTTCACCTATTTTCCGGGTTAGGGGTTGTGGAAACCTATTCACTATTTTTCCAAAGTGATAATTTTATAGCTTGAAAAGTATAGCTAAAGCAATAACCTGTGGGAATGTAACATTTCTTTGGTGTAAAATTTAAGAAAAAGGGTTTCTCAAGTAAACTTTGGGTTTTTGTTTGGAAATTTTGTTTGATTTTGAGATGATTTTTTAGGGCAAACACATGTTCCTAATTTCCCCCTACATTTGGGTCTTGTGGGGTTCTATTTTTACTTAACATTTAAGCCCTTAAAAATTTTATATATCTCCCGGGCTGGGTGAGGTTGCAGCCAAAATAGCAGCCCTTTTTAAATGATAGAGGCAGCTGTGTCATGGGTTTCACCACGGAGACCTGCCCCAGCAGACAGATTTCAGTGTGGAAACAGTGTTACAGACCCAAGGTTGATTTGCGGTTTTGCACAAATCCCCACACTGGGGCAGGGTTTTTGCAAAATAATTTGACGTTTTTTGCAAATGGGGTTAGTTTTTGATGTGCCTTACTTTTCATTAGATTTTGCAGAACAAGGAACCTTTTATTTTTAAGACGGGTAATTGAACCTTTTTCCGGGGGAAGTCACGTTAGATATGAAACCTAAGTAGATTCGTGGAGACTGGGCTCATCCCAGCTGTTTTCACTCGCATATCATCACGTTTTGCGTCCAATTTTCCCATTCATACTGGGGTTGGACGTGCGATAGTTTCCTTTTAGCCCCCTTGCCCACTTACGGGTGTGGGTACTGAGGGCCGTTCTTCTGTGAGTTTCATTTTTTCTTGTAGCATGAAAGTTTTACTGGTTGTATCCCCCTTGCCAACACCAAAAACCCTTTTTACGTAGTGGGGAGTACGACTATTCAACCCATAGTGGGGTTGGAGCCAGACCCAAGATGTTAAAGATTATTATGTTTATAATCCATTTTTTTAAAATATCCAAAACACCTAACACTTGGCCGTATATTAGCCCATACCTTACAACCTATACAGTTTAATATTTTACAGAAGAATTAATTGTGACCAGAAGTGGATCATATATAGTGGCGGAAAAAAATAAAATAAAGGAGTCTTTAGAAAAAAGACAAGGGGGGACCAGGAAGGGTGGGTTTTCTTTGGAATCGAAAAAAATTTTTGGCCCCTTTATTAGTAACTTTTTGCATGTGTATCTTTTTTTACGGAAAACTTTATGATAAATTGCACACAGATCCAGCCAGCCCCCCTCGATGAGATTGACTTCACCACCACAGAAACAAAAAAGGGCGGCTGAAAGCCACAGTCAGCCCCCCAAGGGTGAAGCCAGGTCGGAGCAAGAAAAGGAAGATGCCCTGAACTGCGTAAAAAAATTCCCTAAGGCAGCGTATTTGAAAAAAAGGCGAATCGAAATGATACAGTTTTCAGAGAATTAGGGGGGAAATGAGTTTCCCAAACCCATTAAAATGATTTGTTTAGTTCGACCTCAGAGAGAAAGGGAAGGTATTTTGAAAACTAAAATTTGCAAAAAGTAATTTGCATTAACCCCCCTGCAAGTTCCCAACCTTGAAAAGGCAACCAGGGGTCAGATACTCAGTTTGGAGGGGGGGGTGGCCAAGTGGTTGGGGTCTTAGAGGCTGAATAAAATGTCCCGAGTTCGAACCCTCCCGGGGAAAACTTTTTAAGGCCCCTGGTAGGGGAAAGCATAGGCCCCAAATTTAAAAGTCTCACCAAAAAAGAACTTCAAAGCTTCGCCCGAGGCCCCGAAGCAACCCAAAATGCAGGGGTATACTGTCTGCCGTGCGTGGTGACCGGGGATTTCTAGGGGCTGCATGCGCCTAACTTGGAGATAAAGACCATCATAGAAAATGAGATTTTCCCCTGAGACCACGGGGTTCACTATAAAAATCCAGCCTGCGCCCACCAACGGGCGAATTCGACCAACAAAAGATTTCCTTGCCTACAGGCGCTATAGGCTAAAACAAAACAAATAAAAGCTCTTTTTGGCATGAGCAAGGGCAGGAGGTTTACTTTATTTTTGGGCTCACTTTATCTTGCACTTAGGCTGATAGTACCCCCGTAATTTGTTGCGAGCCATAAGAAGTATGATATTGGGATCTCAGCAAAATGAGTTTCAGGGGGGGTTTGGGGTGTGAGGCATTAGCAAGGGAGCATACATTGACGTCGTCTCAGGTGCATAGGATTTTAAAGACAAGGTTGGGTTGGTTGTGCCCTCAATAAGCCATTCATAGGTGCCTCTCCGATGGATTAGAAAATTGGTGCCAGGCAAGGGTGCCTTTAAAAAAAAGGCCCCAAAAATACAGACATTTTCCACCCGACCACTCAGTCCCCCTATCTGTAAAAAATTTCTTTTTAGATAAGGAGGATGTCTAAAAAAATCACATTCATTCTACTGCCCAAATTCGCACCAAATTAGTATGTGCAATGTCCAGTTTGGACTTTGTTGTATGGAACCACACGGGATGAAAGTACAACGCAACTCAAGGACACAGAGTTCTGTGATAAATTTTAAATATAAGGGGTCACGTTTATACTATAGTTTACAGTTATATACAACAGTTTTAGGAAACAATCTAATCAAAGAAAATCTAAAACAGCTGAAATTAAAAGGGAAACAGCAGTTGGGGTTGTTTTTTGATGTATATGTACATTCAGATTGTGAAATAGTCATTCGTGAAATGCCTAAAATTGTTTGGAAACTATTATTAAAATTTGTCTGAAATGCCCAAAAACTTTAGTCTGCTGAAATGACGTCATTTTTAGTTAGTCTTAGGTTAGGTTAGGTTAGGTTAGGAAGGATTTTAGGTTATATTATACTACCTAATAACCCAACCTAAGCTGACTAAATATGAAAGTAATTTAATGCAACTAAAAAAATTTAGGGATTTATGACAAAGTTAATAAGTTTTTAAAAGATTGATTGGCTTAGGGATTTCACGAAATGATAGTTTCACAAACTGACTGTAACAATAAAACTATGATGACAAAAAGTCCTTTTTTGGGGTTAAAAGGGTAGTGAAGGGTGGAGAAAAAAAATTAAACATGAAAATTTGATATTATATGGAAATTTTATAATAAAACTTCAGTTCTAGATCCAGACATTTTATTTGCAAAAAACCCGTAAAAAAAGAAAATTTCAATAAATTTAACCCGGTGCTAAATAAAAGTCAAAAAGTCATATATAATTTAATTTTAAAATAACCGGTGTACCATAGCCTTCGCTGCTGTCACGTTGTGTGCTGCAGACTGCCGCTTCTTTGCCTGGGGTAATGATCAATTTTTTGGGGAAGCTCCCTGTGGGTTTGAAAAGAATTTTTTGGGTATGAAGTCGACATGGGCAGGATCGAGTTGGCTTGCGCAAACAATGAACAGTTTTAATTCAAATGCTTTTTATAATTTGCTCTTAGGTTTGTGTATGTAGATGGTATAGGAATAGATTGGGCACAGATGAAAACCATCCTGGGACAAAAGCCCTAAAAATAACTCCCTCAGGAAAGAGCAAAACAGGACAAACCCCATACCGCTCCTGACATCACATACTGTTGCTTGATATTGAGTGTCTAGAAGCGATTCCTCAGAGCCATAGTGTTCTACCCCGCATCTACAATCTCTTTTTGGGGCCATTTGTACCCCGAAGGGGGAAACGGGTTTTTGAAAGTTTTATCAAAAAATTATCTTTTAAAACATTCTACTTCTCAAGGATAAACCATTTAAAAATTTACCCCCCACGCTCTAATCATTTATTTAAGAAAAAACCCCCGTGTTTGCATGACCCCTGATGGGCCGACATCCACACCCCAGCCCCCTCCCAGCCCCTTTAATACAGTGAGACTGGATGGGTCCCCCTGCTATGTCTTCCTGGATGCAAAACAGCACCCCACATTATCAAACACATTATGGAAGACTGCACTGCACACAATAAACACACACGCCAGCAACACAGCATACACTCCATGAAGACCCTGTGGGAAAACCCGGTCCAGGCCATGGCCTTCCTCAGAATCTTGAGGATTCTCGGCCAGGCAGAATATCACACAAATTTCATAACGAATTTCAACAACAAACACTTCTCACTGGAGACATCCAGAAAGCATATTGCACTTCTCAATGGCTACATCAAGAAAACAGTCTACTTCTCAACTGATACATACATATATAGTGGTACAATGGTAATTTACCTGTGAGAAAATGTTGACTGCAGATCCTTTCATGGCCAACCAGCGAAAAACCTTCCCTCTTTAGAGCTGGTAGCCACTTCTGGCGTCTGACTGAAGCAACAGGAAACCTGTGAAAGGTCACGGCAAGCCTTTTCCGTTGTCTGTTGGTGCAGCCAACAGCTACACAGCTTGTGGGCATGCTAAATATGAACATTATGCTGTGGCGTATAGGCGGTGAAGGGAAGGCGCGCGAGTTTGTTTTGCCTACTATGGTGTCGGGGGGCGTGGCTTGTGACGTCATCGTGGAAAGGTCTATACAAAGACCCTACACGCAAGATAGGAAAGCAGGTGTTTCGGAGTGTGCTGTCCATTGGGTGAAATGCTTGGACATCCGCTATGTGGCAGCACCGGCGCTCGTTGTTTTATAGTAGATATATTAGTTGTCAGTTGAATGAAACGTATAGCTTCGTGGTGTAGTGGGTAGCGCTCCTAGCTGCGGCTACGCGGGCCCGGGTTCAATTCCAACCTACTAGTAGTATGACTGTATTTCAGGATATAATATTTTCATGTCTGATTGTGTATGTGTTGTGTGTGTGTGTGTGCTATAAATGCATAGAACATCTTGATTGATGCCAGGGGAGGTAATAATTGGATTTAAATACGTCTAAATCAACAGTTACATTGGACGACAACAGATGGCGCTCGTGTTAGACATCACAAATTATGCTTAGGCTAGGGCCTCAGCTTTCCTATCTTGCGTGTAGGCCCGTAGGGTCTTTGGGTCTATACGGGATCAGGGCACTGATCTATATAACATGGATCGCGGAAGCCTGGCTCAGCACTGGTTCCAACTGTCCGTCATCTTGCCAAAACCAAAACAAAGCCTTGTTTCTGCGGCTCGCGTTGCTGTCTGGTTGTGTTATCGCCTCGTCATGCCAAGCTGTGCTGTTATGTCCTGTACAAAACAGACACCACACACACACACACGCACCCACCACACACACACACACACACCCACCCACACCCACACCCACCACACACCCACACCCACGACACACCCACACCCACACCCACACACACCCACACCCACACACACCCAGACACCCACACCCACACCCACACACACACACACACACACCACACACACACCCACACCCACTCCCCACCCAGCCCATCCACTCTTAATCCATCTACCCACTCCAGTCATCCACCTACTAGTTAAAAAAAAATATAGGTGGATATGGTATACTTTTTTTTATATAGGTAGATATAGATATAGGTATATTTTTTTATGCTTGTTAACAATTAGTGGGGAACGGAAGCAGACCTGAGTGCGGTTATGATACAAATGATCATAGCGCTTCCTAATAAGCGGTGCTTGTTCTAATGGAGATAGCTTTATTTTGCGAGAAAAAAAAGAAAAAAAAATATACTTTGTGGTTAAAGTTAGGTTAGGTTTCATTACAACCTATAAGGTTAGGTTAGGTTTCATTAAAACCTTTAAGGTTAGGTTAGGTTTCATTAAAACCTATAAGGTTAGGTTAGGTTTCATTAAAACCTTTAAGGTTAGCTAGGTTAGGTTTCATTAAAACCTATAAGGTTAGGTTAGGTTTCATTAAAACCTATAAGGTTAGGTTAGGTTTCATTATTATTATTTTTTTTTTGGGGGGGGGGTTGTGCAAAATAAAACTATCTCCATTGCAACAAGCACCTATTGTAGGCCAAGAAAAAATAGTTGATGTCTCTGAAAACGACCGCGAAACTCTCGTCCATTATTACCAAAAGTTGTTTCGTAGTCTATATGAAACCATAGTCGTTTCGTACACTCAGCTCAGAGTTGAACTTGACTACTAGAGTTACGAAACGACACCAGGTATGTACGAAAATACTCAAAATCAGTGTACGAAACTAACTACTTTCAATTCAATATACCTAATTAAGAAAGTTTTTTTGATTAGGCCAAAGGTTTTTTATTCATTTAAACTTCCTGTAATCCCCGAGAGTAGCTTCTATGGACCACTGTGGCCCGCGCCGTACCCGTGGCCGCGGCGGTACGGGGCTGACGCCGTTATAGTGGACGAGAACTGCGCGTTCGCTCTTTAGGTCAGACACACACACACTCGGGGGCTAACACTGCACTCTTAGCCTCTCTCGCTTTACCACATACACCACACCTGTCACTACACACCTGTACGGCCTCGCAGCACACCTGTCACTACACACCTGTACGGCCTCGCAAGACACCTGTCACTACACACCTGTACGGCCTCGCAACACACCTGTCACTACACCCCTGTACGGCCTCGCAACACACCTGTCACTATACACCTGTACGGCCTCGCAAGACACCTGTCACTACACACCTGTACGGCCTCGCAGCACACCTGTCACTACACACCTGTACGGCCTCGCAAGACACCTGTCACTACACACCTGTACGGCCTCGCAACACACCTGTTGTCTGCGTATCACCGTAAATAAATGACTTGGAAGGTTCGACGATGCACTAGGTTGGAAGTTTAGTAGTAGTAGTAGGTGTTAATAGTAGTTGTAGGTGGTAATAGCAGTAGTAGGTGGTAATAGTAGTAGTAGTAGTAGGTGTTAATAGTAGTAGTAGGTGGTAATATAGGCTATCACATGCCAGCAGCCAACACCTAGCCACTGCCTGGGCCGGCCCATGTATTTGTTTTGGTGTTGGCAAGATGGCGGCTAGTGGCTGGGGGCTAACTTCAGTATGTCGGCCACAGCTAGCCCAGATCCGCAATCCATGTTATATAGATCAGTGGATCAGGGGAAACTGGAACCAATCAGCGCGCGGTGAGGGCGGGGGTGTGGGAGGGGCTTATACTCAGACGTCCACACACAATATTTACGGGTAACTTCCTACTTTTGTGGGCAGATATTGTGCGTGACTTTATTTAAATAATATATTTGTAGAGAGAGAGAGAAAAAGAAGAAGAAGAGAGAGAGAGGAGAGAGAGATGAGAGAGAGAGACGAGAGTGAGAGAAGAGAGAGAGAGAGAGAGAGAGGGGAGACGGAAGAGAGAGAGAGAGAGAGAGAGAGAGAGAGAAGAGAGGAGAGAGAGAGAGAGAGAGAGAGAGAGAGAAGAGAGAGAGAGAGAGAGAGAGAGAGGAGAGAGGAAGAGAGGAGAGAGAGAGAGAGAGAGAGGAAGAGAGAGAGAGAGTAGAGAGAGAGAGAAGAGAGCGAAGAGAGAGAGAGAGAGAGAGAGAGAGAGAGAGGGAAACAGATAAGATTAATTAGAATATTATAATGCATGCCGTATATTAAGAGAGAGAGAGAGAGGAGAGAGAGAGAGAGAGAGAGAGAGAGAGAGAGAGAGAGAGAGAGAGAGAGAGAGAGAGAAGAGAGAGAGAGAGAGAGAGAGAGAAGACGAGAAGAGAGAGAGAGAGGAGAGAGAAAAGAAGGGTGGAAACAGTATAAGATGAATGAGGGAGAATGATCTGGGAGTGTGGCCTCAATCTAGACTCTACCGTAGATAACAGTATAGTTGCCACCTGCAGTCATGTCGCCAGGCGGCATATATTACGAATTATAGCATCACTACTGATTTTTATGTGTCACTGAAGATGGTACACAATAGTTTATAATCATGAATGTATAATCTACCCTGTTTCCGCGTTGTTTTAAGCTTTGTATCTGCAAGTATAGACGGTTTCAAATTTACCTACTCTTTTTTATTTCGGGCGACGACAACGGCGGGAGGACACTAAACATAAACAGTAGATGGCGACCCGTTACCAACGTCGCCACTCTGTTTTATTTTTGCAGTTTGTTCATTTATAGCCATATTATGACACAGATGAAGACACAAAATGACACAGACTCTCCAGATAGCCCCTTCTAACTTTCCTGAAATCATGGATGTAAAAATGTAAGTATTAACGCCACCACACGTCTGTTATCAGAAAAAAAACGTTGTCCTGGCGACTTTAGTGTTTTCTACAGTAGAGTCGAAAGGGATCACTGTTATACTCTACATTTCACCATGGCAACACATAGGGAAGTGCTAAATTTTGAGGAGTAAGGTTTTTTTCACTACAAGTATAACGGTGCAGGATGACACTGTTCGTCTCCGCATAAATACTAAATAATTATTTTGTTGAATGATATTTTTTATGTTCCGAATACGTGTAAGACATGGAGAGAGCGAGAGAGCGAGAGAGCCAGCCAGCCAGCCAGCCAGCCAGCCAGCCAGCCAGCCAGCGAGAGAGCGAGAGAGCGAGAGAGAGAGAGCGAGAGAGCGAGAGAGAGAGAGAGAGAGAGAGAGAGAGAGAGAGAGAGAGAGAGAGAGAGAGAGAGAGAGAGAGAGAGAGAGAGAGAGAGAGAGAGATCCCCACTAACTTGGATACATTTATTGATAATCACTTACTTCATATAATTAATCAGTTTCATTTTCTTTGCTTTTGTAAAACCAGGTTAACAAGTGACATTGAACATTTGTATAAGATCGCAGGGTTTAATTTATATAAAAAAAATAGGAACCGTCAAGGAGGAGGTGTTGCCATATATATTAATAACAAAATATCATGTAGTATTCTAGAAAATATCAGTGTTAATAATGACTGTTTTGAATCTTTATTTGTTGAATGTCAACATGCAACTTCTTTTATTGTAGGACTAATTTATCGTAGGCCTAACTCTGACTTATATTTGTTTAAAGATTTATTGGAGGAAATACTTGAGAAAATTAAATTAACAAAAAAAACATGTTACCTATTAGGAAATATCAATATTAACTTACTTCATTCGGAAAGTAACAGACAAATGCAGGATTACACGGCTATTCTTCATGGTCATGGATTTTACTCGTGTATTAACTTGCCAACCAGAGTGGGGACTCAGGGTGCCTCACGCATTGATCACATCTGGTCAAATAATTTCAATGTAATTACTAAGTCTGGAATACTAGCTACTGATATAACTGACCATTTTGCACCTTTTATGATATGTACGGAAAAATTTAAAGACGATATGAAGAAAACCTTTACTTACAGAAGCTACAAGGATGTTGATGCTGAAGAATTGTGTAAAACAACAGAGGGATTATTAAGGGAATGTCAGTTTACTAATGAGACTAATGAAGATTTTACACAATTGATTAATAACACTAGCAACAGATAAACATATTCCATGGAAGACCATAACAATAACCAGAAAACGACAAATGAAGCCCTGGATTACACATGAAGTAGAATTGCTTATTAAAGACAGACACAAACTTTACAAGAAATTTACAAGAAGGCCTCTCACCTATGGTAATGAATATAGGAATTTAAGGAATATGGTTAATGCTAGATTAGACTCTGCCAAGAAGACATACTACAAATTAAAACTTAGTACAGCCTTTGGTAATTGTAAAAGGATGTGGAATACAATTAATGAACTTTTAAACTCTAAGCAGATTAAGAAAACGGACATTGATAAGCTATTGGTAAACGGTGTGAATATATCACACCCAAATGCAGTGTGTGATGAAATTAATAAATATTTTACTTCCATTGGCCAACATTTGGATACAGCTCTACCTGTTCCAGAAGTATCCCCATCACAGTATTTGAGGGGTAACTTTCCCTGTATGAATCTGACCCCAACAACTCCAGAGGAAGTGATAAAAATCATCAAAGAACTGAAAGAGTCTAGTCCCGGTTACGACAATATTCATGCCAAGGTAATCAAACTTATTTCCCCTGCAATATCTACCATTCTATGTAAGTTGATCAATGAGTCGTTTCAGAGCGGCATATTCCCAAACAACCTAAAAATTGCTAAAATCCTCCCTATTCATAAAGGTGGAGATAAACTACAGTCACATAGCTACCGCCCAATATCACTATTATCTACTTTAAGTAATATAATAGAAAGAGTGATGTATGAGAGACTAATACAACTCTTAGACACTAATAACATATTATTAAACAACCAGTTTGGCTTCCGCAAAAATGTTTCACCACAAACAGCGATTGTTAAACTCATGAACGATATTTTGATTGAAAATGAAAAAGGTAAATTCACAATGGCAGTATTCCTTGATTTAACAAAAGTCTTCGATACAATAAACCATTCTATATTACTTTAAAAACTTGAATTCTATGGTATAAAAAACAGGACACTGAATTGGTTTCGAAGTTATCTATCAGGGAGAAAACAGTTTACTGAAATTAACGGTGTAAAATCATCCAATGAACTGGTATCAATGGGAGTTCCTCAGGGCTCCACGCTCGGACCTCTTTTGTTTCTGTTATTTATCAATGACATCACCAGTCCTTCGTCACTATTGAATTTTATACTGTTATGACACAACTCTTTACCATTCTGAGCCTGATCTACACACCCTTGAGAATCTGGTTAATCAAGAACTAAATAATGTAGCTAATTGGTTATTAGCTAATAGACTTTCAATATTAACCCACTTCCCACTTCATTATATTTGCAGGGAATAAAAATATTAGCCAACACACCTCGGTAAAAATTGGAAACTGTGATATTCAAAGATGTTCTTCAACAAAATTTTTAGGAATTATGATTGATGAAAAGTTATTATGGAAGGAGCATGTGAACTATATTTATAGTAAAATTACGGGGTCGTTAGGAATTATATATAAAATTAAAAATAATCTGTTAAAAGAAACATTAATCATATTGTATTACAGTTTGATATATCCATACTTACAATATTGTAATCTTATTTGGGGTTCAGGCTTAAAAACTATATTACAGCCGTTATTACTGCTACAAAAAAGGGTCATTAGGATGATTTCAGGGGTAGGACGTTGGCATCACACAGACAACTGATTCGTTGAACATGGTGTATTAAAAGTTCAGGATATTCATAAGCTTGAATTGTTCAAGTTTGTATATCTTCAGCTAAGAACTCCCACAGTCATTGGTTTTGTTAGAGTATCTAATGTTCACAATTTTAATTAAAGGAACAATAACATGTTAAGACCTCCACGACCACGATCAGAAGCCAGAAGGAGATTCCCAACATACGCAGGCTGTCTCCAATGGAATAAACTGCCGGAGTATCTCATGCATACAAACAACTGTGTTTCTTTTAAGAAAAAAGCAAAAAAGTATCTTCTAAACGGATGTAACAATTCAGTTACTGTTTGATATCATGAGTAATATCTCTGCAATGAGTAATGAGTAATATGAGTTTAAATGGGAAGTATGTTTTGCTGCAGCCTTAGTAATATTTATAGACATGTTTATGTAGGTGTATAGAAAAAAAAAATATTAATAAAAAAAAAAAAAATCAGTGATAATATATATTAAGTATGTGGTGTATATGTATATGTGTGTGTGTATGTATATGTGTGTGTGTATGTATATGTGTATGTATGTATGTGTATGTATGTATATGTGTATATGTATGTACAGTGGTACCTTGACTTACGAGTGCCCCAACTTACGAGTTTTCCGAGTTACGAGCAGTCGCTCGGTCGATTTTTTGCTTTGTGTTGCGAGTCAAAATCAGAGTTACGAGCGAGCTTCAGATACGCGCCGCTAGTTGGCGCAGCAAACGCCACAACATTCGCCCAGCATCCCGCGTTCATCCCGTTCAGTTCACGTGGTTACCTCGCCGTGGAAGCATCTCTGTTGTGTTGTGCTCGCGTTTTGTGCAGTATTTTGCCAAATTTCTTTTTTCTAACCATGGATACTAAGAAAGTGAGTGCAAAGGACAGTGCTGAGAAGAAGAAGCGGATGATGTCCATTGACTTAAAGCATGAAATCATAGAAAAACATGAGCGAGGTGTGCGTGTAGTCGACTTGGCGAGGCAGTACGAGCGTAGTACTTCTACGATATGTACCATACTGAAGCAGAGGGAGTCGATAAAGGCTATAACGCCAGCCAAGGGCGTTAAAATAATTTCTAAGCTGCGGACCCCTGTCCATGAAAAGATGGAGAAACTGCTGTTGTTGTGGTTGATGGAGAAGCAGCTCGCCAGTAAACACTGGTGAATGCAAATGGCGGAGGGTGAGTGCAGTCCAGTCATATAGGTACAGTAAACCCTTCATGCTCGCGGGTTTCATTTTTTTTTTTTTTTTTTTTCTCCTTCGCAATTGCTTGCTCTCTACAGGGGCCTTATCCGCCCATGTATGGAGTATGTCTCACATGTTTGGGGAGGATCCACTCATACAGCTCTCCTAAACAGGGTTGAGTCAAAAGCTTTTCGTCTCATCAACTCCTCTCCTCAGACTGACTGTCTTCAATCTTTAAATCACCGCCGCAATGTTGCTTCTCTTGCTCTCTTGTACCGTTATTTTCATGCTCACTGCTCTTCTGAACTTGCTAACTGCATGCCTCCCCCCCTCCCGCGGCCTCGCTGCACAAGACTTTCTACTCATTCTCATCCCTATTCTGTCCATCTTTCTAATGCAAGAGTTAATAAGTATCTTTACTCTTTCATCCCTTTCACTGGTAAACTCTGTAACTCTCTTCCTGTTTCTCTTTTTCCACTTTCCTATGACTTAAATCTTTTCAAAAGAAGAGTAACAAGACACCTCCCGAACTAAATTGGCTCACCCCTCTGTTTTTATTTTATTCTCTTACAGTCTTCTTTATAGGGACTGGCAACTAAGTGGGCTTTGTGTTACCCATTTTTGTTGTGCCCTTGGCCAGTTCCTTGTGATTAAAAAAAACAAAAAAACAAAACAACAACAACAACAACAACAACAACAGCAACGGGGTAAATGAATGACTAATGTCATGCTCGCGGATTTACGATACTCGCGGGTGTCTCTGTTCCCTAACCCCCACGAGCATGAAGGGTTTATTGTAGTAAAAAAAATTGGGGTGTTTTTTTGGGGGCTGGAACGGATTAATAGTATTTCAATTAATTGCAATGGAGGAAATTGATTTCATATACGAGCAAATTGAGTTACGAGCTCGATCAATGAACGAATTAAACTCGTAAGTCAAGGTACCACTGTATATGTGTGTATTTGTATGCGTATGTGTGTATGTGTATGTATGTATATGTGCATATGTATGTGTATTTGTATGTGTACGTGCGCGTACGTGTATATGTGTTTGTATGTATATATTTGTATATGTGTTTGTGTGTATGGCTTGGGTTTGTGAATACTGTATGTGAATATGCGTACACGATACTTCTAACTCTTTATGAAAAACCAGATACGAGTTTACAGTATGAATAGGTACGTATGTGCTATATTAGATTATGTGCCCTAGGTAATTATTGAAATTTACGTAGATTATTTTTGGGAGCTCTATAAAAATGTTTACATTAAAAGTGCTCTGCCTAGATATTTGTGAAATGTTAATTTTCTTCGGGTTAAAGATGGGCAAATAAACAATTTTGACTTAGACTGAGAGAGAGAGAGAGAGAGAGAGAGAGAGAGAGAGAGAGAGAGAGAGAGAGAGAGAGAGAGGAGAGAGAGAGAGAGAGAGAGAGAGAGAGAGAGAGAGAGAGAGAGAGAGAGAGAGAGAGAGAGAGAGAGAGAGAGAGAGAGAGAGAGGAGAGAGAGAGAGAGAGAGAGAGAGAGAGAGGAGAGAGAGAGAGAGAGAGAGAGAGAGAGAGAGAGAGAGAGAGACGAAATAATGTGGCACTGATTTAAAGAGGAAATATTTTGGGATGTTTGTGCAGATGAGAGAGAAAGAGAGAGAGAGAGAGAGAGAGAGAGAGAGAGAGAGAGAGCCACTCACTCAGTCGCCTAAATCTATTGGTCTTGTGTTGGGACGTTTGCGGGTACCGGGTTGTCACTTCTCGCCTGATGTTTATAGGAAATCGGATGCGTTACAGTGTTTGCGTAGTGGAGACACGGATCATTGAAATTGTAGCAACATTTTATTAGTATATTCTTGTTTCCCCTATTTCTTAATAGTATATTAATGATACATTTTTACTCATCTCTTAGCATCCTTAAAGGTCAATAATTTGTGGCTAAAACTCTTGATGGCTAGAAATATCCGCATCCGCAAATATTGATAATAAATATCCGCATCACATCCGCATCTTCATATAGTGAAACATCGATATCCGGTCCACCTCAAACAATAACATAATGTATTAATAGATACAGCAAGTGTAACGAATGATCAGAATAACTAATTGACAGCGGTCGCTTACCATAAGACCCGTGGAACCAAGTTTCCGCCAAAAAGTGTATAACTACTCCTAAATATTGTCGGATTGAGCTGAAATTTGACATGCAAGTAGTGCTGTCAAAATCAATGGGGGTCGTCGCAAGAAACTTTTTGCGTAAAACAAGCCCTTAATGAGTAATTAGCGTAAACTACTCCTAATTATTGTCGGATTGAGTTGACATTAGACATCCAAGTAGTGCTGTCAAAATCAATGGGGGTCTGTTCAACAAACATTTTGCATAGAACAAGCCCTTAATGACTAATTCACGTAATGAGTTAATTGGCTGGAACGTGGCTCGCTGCCACGTTTCAGCCACAAGAACTGAGCCAAAATCAAAGGGGCCAGAGGCTGGACGTCTATACTTGATTGACAGCGAGCTTCGCTCGCTGTCGCTTACCATAAGACCCGTGGAACCAAGTTTCCGCCAAAAAGTGTATAACTACTCTTAATTATTGTCGGATTGAGCTGAAATTTGACATGAAAGTAGTGCTGTCAAAATCAACGGGGGTCTGTATAACAAACTTTTTGCATAGAACAAGCCCTTAACGAATAATTCACGTAATGAATTAATATGGCTGGAACGTGGCTCGCTGTCACGTTCCAGCCGCAAGAACTGAGCCAAAAGCAAAGGGGCCAGAGGCTGGACGTCTATACTTGATTGACAGCTCGCGAAGCTCGCTGTCGCTTACCATAAGACCCGTGAAACCAAGTTTCCGCCAAAAAGTGTATAACTACTCCTAACTATTATTGGATTGAGCTGAAATTTGACATGCAAGTAGTGCTGTCAAAATCAATGGGGGTTGTCTGGAGAAACTTTTTGCGTAAAACAAGCCCTTAATGAGTAAGAAGCGTAAACTACTCCTAATTATTGTTGGATTGAGCTGAAATTCAACATACAAGTAGTGCTGTCAAAATCAACGGTGGTCTGTATAACAAACTTTTTGCATAGAACAAGCCCTTAATGAGTAATTCACGTAATGAGTTCATTACAAATTAACTCAAAGCGCCAGCGAGCGAAGCTCGCTGTCGCTTACCATAAGACCCGTGGAACCAAGTTTCCGCCAAAAAGTGTATAAATACTCCTAATTATTGTCGGATTGAGCTGAAATTTGACATGACAGTAGTGCTGTCAAAATCAATGGGAGTCGTCATAAGAAAGTTTTTGCGTAAAACAAGCCCTTAATGACTAATAAGCGTAAACTACTCCTAATTATTGTCGGATTGAGCTGAAATTTGACATGCAAGTAGTGCTGTCAAAATCAATGGGGGTCGTCATGAAAAGTTTTTGCGTAAAACAAGCCCTTAATGAGTAATAAGCATAAACTACTCCTAATTATTATCGGATTGAGCTGAAATTCGATTTCCAAGTAGTGCTGTCAAAATCAATGGGAGTCTGTAGAACAAACTTTTTGCATAGAACAAGCCCTTAATGAGTAATTCACGTAATGAGTTAATTGGCTGGAACGTGGCTCGCTGTCACGTTCCAGCCGCAAGAACTGAGCCAAAAGCAAAGGGGCCAGAGGCTGGACGTCTATACTTGATATATTATATTAGTTACTCTGTCCATAATGAGGTAATAGGGACAAGCCGTGGTCGTGTCCTGTGACTCACGGCGAAAAGTCCCGCATACCACGGCGCGCTACCACGGCCACCACGTCTTGTGCGGGACGGCGCACGGCAAAAAGTCGATACGTGTGAACCGGGCGTAGGACTGAAGAAAAAAAACTAAATACCCCACCATCAAACTTAATACAAACTAAACCCTCATAAATAAAAGCATAGTTAAATTCTATACTTTCCTGCTACTTGATCCCTTCCCAAAGCATTGAACTATCACTTTAAATACTACTATCTGATCTACACAGCTTTTTTTCCCTTCCTGAACCCTCCTTGTTCCTCATTGTGTGTTCCTTGTTCCTCACCACATTGAAAGTGGTTGTCATTACAAAGGGGCACCAACGCGTGTGAAGGTGGTTTGCTAGAGAAAGCATGCTTGCTACCAAGTCTTTTCCTTTCCCAGTCACACAAATAACATACCCACACCTAACCTATACAGCTACACCCTGGAAGACACTGTACTGCTAACAGTACACTCCATAAGCTTCTATGTACAAGACCTGATATACTGTAACTGCTACAGTACAAAAACACTCATAATCTTCTATGTACAGAACCTCGAGTATACACAACTGTACCTGTACTGGCTACAGTACACTCAGAAGCTTCTATGTAAAGACCTGAGTACACTGTACTGCTTACAGTACAACTCATAAGCTGTCTAAAATCATATGTACCGACCTGATCCTGTACTAGGCTACGTACACTCATAGCTTTCCTATGTATAACACCTAGTATACCTTTACTGCTACAGTACAACTAACATAAAAGATTCTAGATGTACAAAAAACAAAGACCTGAATACACTGTAACTAGCTACAGTACACTCATAAGCTTCTATGTACAGAGACCTGAGTACACTGTACTTACTAACAGTACACTCATAGCTATACTATGTACAGACCTGAGTAACAACTGTACTTGCTACAGTACACTCATAAAGCGTCCTATGATACGACCCTGAGTACACTGTACTGCTACAGTAACCACCCAAAGCGTCTATGTACAGATATGAGTACACTGTCTGTACAGTACACTCATAAGCTTCTATGTAGACACAATACACCTGAATACACTTGTACTGCTACATTACAACTCATAAGCTATCTATGTACACACCTGAATACACATTTAATGCTAAAACACACAAACTCAACCTAGCGTCCATGGTACCAGAACCTGAATACACTGTACTGCTACAGTCCAACTCGCAGCTTCTACTGTACGCACCTGAATATAATTTAATGCTAAAACCCCACTCATAAGACTTCTAATGTTATACACCGGAATACACTGTACTGCTATAAGATTTTCACTACATACATCCTTCTATGTACCGACCTAATACACTGTACTGGCTACAGTACATCTCATAAGCTTTCTATGTATACACCTGAATCCACTGTACTGCTAAACACAGTACTACTCAATAAGCCTCTATGGTACAGAACCTGAGTACACTGTACGTAAACTAGGCTACAGTACACACTCATAACTTCTATTTACAATGACCATAAGAATACACTGACTGCTAAAAGTTACATTACACACATCATAAGCTTCTTTGTATACACCTGTATACAACTGTACTACACCTGTAACTGCTACAGTACACTCATAATACAATAATACTTATGTATACAAAACACCTGTATACACTGTACTGCTAACAGGTACTACTCATAAATGCTTCTATGTACACAGACCTAGTACACTTACTGCTACAGTACATCTCATAAGCTTCTATGTACAGACCTGAATACCATATAACTGCTACAGTTACACATCAACCATAAGACATCTATGTAATAGCACCATGAATAACACGTCATAACTTGCTACAGTACAAAAAAACACTCAAAAGCTCTATGTACCAGACCTATGAATACATCTGTAACTGCTACAGTACACAACTCATACGCTATTCTATGTACAGACCTGAATACACGTAACTGCTAACTGAATACAACTGTACTGCTACAGTACACTCATAAGCTTCTTTTGTATACACCATGTATAGTACACTGTACGCTAGTATAACTGTACATAAAAAAAAAAAATCATAGCTTCTTTGTATACACCCTGTATACACTGTACTAGGTATACACTGTATACTGGCTAAATAAGCAGTACACTCATACCCTCATAAGCTTCTATGTATACCCTGAAACACTGTACTAACACTGTACTGGCTACAGTACCCTATAAGCTTCTATGTACAAGACCCATATACAATACACGTACTGCTATACATACACTCATCAGCTTCTTTGTATACCCTGTATACACTGTACTGCTTACAGTACACTCATAAAGCATCTATGTATACCTAGTACACCTGAATACACTGTTACTGCTACAGTACCTCATAAGCTCTATGTACAGACCTGAAATCCAACTGTACTGCTACAGTACACTTCATAAGCTCTATGTAATACACCCTGAATACACTGTACTGCTACAGTACACTCATAAGCGTCTATGTTACAGACCTGAATACACTGTACTGCTACAGTACACTCATAAGCTTTCTTATGTACAGACCTGAATACACGTACGCTTACAGTTACAACCTCAATAACATCTTCTTTGTATACACCTTATAATACTGTACTGCTACATTACACTCATAAGCTTCTATGTACAGACCTGACTAAACACTGTACTTGCTACAGCAACACTCATAGCTTCTATTTACAGAACATGACCTACACTGTACTGCTACAGTACACTCCATAAGCTCTGCCTAATTGTACAAGACCTGAATACACTGTACTTAACTGCTACAAATACAACTCATAGCTTCTATGTACCACGACCTGAGTACACTGTAAAACTGCTAACAGTTACACTCATACGCTTCTATGTACAGACCTGAATAACACTGTACTTGCTACATACATCATAAGCTTCTATGTAACAGACCCTGAGTACAACTGTACTTACTTACAGTACACCATCAATAAGGTTTAAGCTTCTGATGTACAGACCATGAATAGACTGTACTGCTCCAGTCAGTCTAGCTTCTATTACAATACTGGCACACTGTACTGCTACAGTACAACAAACACTCATAAGCTTCTATGTACAGACCTGATACACGTGTACTACTAGAGTACAACTATCATAGGTTCTATGTACAGACCTGAATACACTGTATGACTAGCTACGGTACCACTCTAAGCTTCTAAAAAAACAAAAAAGATTGAATACACTCATGAAGCCTTCTTCTATGTACAGAAGACCATGAATACACTACACTGTCCTACTACAGTAAACACTCATCAGCTATCTATGTACAACCCCTGAATACACTGTACGCTAACAGTACACTCATAAGCTTCTATAATACGACCTGAATACACTGTACTGCTAACAGCCTCAGAAGCTTCTCTTTGTAACGGCGAGAAATTACATAAAATGGGAAGAGATGAAATGAAACACATAAGTATCATTCAGCTAACGAGTAATTTTCCTCCACACCTCAGTCCTGAATCACTTGTTAGATGCTTTAATATTTTAAGCAGTAGTAATTAAGACCCGTAGCATAAACGAGGTAAGAACGGGATTCTAAGGTTATGAAATAATTTTTAGGTTTAGGAGCAGCTCGAACGTTCATATGAGTTAAAGTCGCCCTGTGGGGAGGAGAGGTGATAGTTCTCGCCCTTGGTGAAGGTATGTTATGAAATGTTTTTTTAACTCGAATTTAGACATGACTTACTTTACTGGTGATATTCCTTTTGTTGACCAGGACTAATTACTTCTATTACTTAGGGGTCCCAGGTAGGGATGCTGTTGGCACGCACCAGGGGGCCAAGCGCTCCACAAATTAGCAGAGAATTAGCAGAGGGGGCAACTACAACATATCACAGCCAGCCCGTGGTGGGACAAGAGAAAGAGGAAATAGAAAATAAGTGGAGGGATAACGTTGGAAGTGGATCGACCTATACGTATAAACATATAGGATACCGACTTTAGCATTACATGTCGTATCGTTAAAGGGGTTACAGTGCGACTGAATTTACGCGAGATATTAAACTAATATTAGGATGACGACTTGATCATTACGTTGTGCGTATCGGTTTCATGTGGTGACAGTGCAACCCGAAGATTACCACACAAAGATAGTAACAACTATAATATGGATAACTACTTGAGCAGCTTCGCCGTGCGTATACGCTACAGGAGGGAAGGAAGACTTAATATTAGAATAACTTGTGAATGTATAAAAACAAAGGGGTCGTCATAAGAAAGTTTTTTTCGTAAAACAAGCCCTTAATGACTAATAACGTAAACTACTCCTAATTATTGTCGGATTGAGCTGAAATTTGACATGCAAGTAGTGCTGTCAAAATCAATGGGGGTCGTCATGAAAAGTTTTTGCGTAAAACAAGCTCTTAATGAGTAATAAGCATAAACTACTCCTAATTATTATCGGATTGAGCTGAATTCGATTTCCAAGTAGTGCTGTCAAAATCAATGGGAGTCTGTAGAACAAACTTTTTGCATAGAACAGCCCTTTTAAAGAGTATTCAGTAATGAGTTAATTGGCTGGAACGTGGCTCGCTGTCCGTTCCAGCCGCAAGGAACTGAGCCAAAAGCAAAGGGGCCAGAGGCTGGACGTCTATACTTGATATATTATATTAGTTACTCTGTCCATAATGAGGTAATAGGGACAAGCCGTGGTCGTGTCCTGTGACTCACGGCGAAAAGTCCCGCATACCACGGCGCGCTCTCCCACGGCCACCACGTCTTGTGCGGGACGGCGCACGGCAAAAAGTCGATACGTGTGAACCGGGCGTTTGGGACTGAAGAAAAAAAACTAAAAACCCCCCCATCAAAATTAATACAAACTAAACCCTCCATAAATAAAAGCATAGTTAAATTCTATACTTTCCTGCTACTTGATCCCCCCAAAGCATTGAACTATCACTTTTAAAAAAATACTATCTGGGTCTACACAGCTTTTTTTTCCCTTCCTGAACCCTCCTTGTTCCTCATTGTGTGTTCCTTGTTCCTCACCTTGAAGTGTGTCATTACAAGGGGCACCGCGTGTGAAGGTGTGTGTGGGCTAGAGAAAGCATGCTACCAGTCTTTCCCCAGTCACATACTACCAACCTACCTATAGCTACACCTGAATACACGTACTGCTACATTTCACTCATAAGCTTCTATGTACAGAACCCGAGTATACTGTATGCTACAGTACACTCATAAGCTTCTATGTAAAAGACCTGAGTACACTGTACTGCTACCAGTACACTCTAAGCTTCTATGTACAGACCTGAGTACACTGTACTGCTACAGTACACTCATAAGCTTCTATGTACAGACCTGAATACACTGTACTGCTACAGTACACTCATAAGCTTCTATGTATACACCTGTATACACTGTACTGCTACAGTACACTCATAAGATTCTATGTACAGACCTGAATACACTGTACTGCTACAGTACACTCATAAGCTTCTATGTACAGACTGAGTACACTGTATGCTACAGTACACTCCTAAGCTCTATGTACAGACCTGAGTACACTGTACTGCTACAGTTACACTCATAAGCTTCTATGTACAGACCTGAGTACACTGTACTGCTACAGTACACTCATAAGCTTCTATGTACAGATATGAGTACACTGTACTGCTACAGTACACTCATAAGCTTCTATGTATACACCTGAATACACTGTACTGCTACAGTACACTCATAAGCTTCTATGTACACACCTGAATACAATTTAATGCTAAAACACAAACTCATAAGCTTCCATGTACAGACCTGAATACACTGTACTGCTACAGTCCACTCGAAGCTTCTATGTACACACCTGAATATAATTTAATGCTAAAACACACTCATAAGCTTCTATGTATACACCTGAATACACTGTACTGCTATATTTCACTCATAAGCTTCTATGTACAGACCTGAATACACTGTACTGCTACAGTACACTCATAAGCTTCTATGTATACACCTGAATACACTGTACTGCTACAGTACACTCATAAGCTTCTATGTACAGACCTGAGTACACTGTACTGCTACAGTACACTCATAAGCTTCTATGTACAGACCTGAATACACTGTACTGCTACAGTACACTCATAAGCTTCTTTGTATACACCTGTATACACTGTACTGCTACAGTACACTCATAAGCTTCTTTGTATACACCTGTATACACTGTACTGCTACAGTACACTCATAAGCTTCTATGTACAGACCTGAGTACACTGTACTGCTACAGTACACTCATAAGCTTCTATGTACAGACCTGACTACACTGTACTGCTACAGTTTCACTCATAAGCTTCTATGTATAAAACCTGAATACACTGTACGCTACAGTACACTCATAAGCTTCTATGTACAGAAACCCGAATACACTGTACTGCTACAGTACACTCATAAGCTTCTATGTACCCGACCTGAATACACTGTACTGCTACAGTACACTCATAAGCTTCTTTGTATACACCTGTATACACTGTACTGCTACAGTACACTCATAAGCTTCTATGTATACACCTGAATACACTGTACTGCTACAGTACACTCATAAGCTTCTATGTACAGACCTGAATACACTGTACTGCTACAGTACACTCATAAGCTTCTTTGTATACACCTGTATACACTGTACTGCTACAGTACACTCATAAGCTTCTATGTATACACCTGAATACACTGTACTGCTACAGTACACTCATAAGCTTCTATGTACAGACCTGAATACACTTACTGCTACAGTACACTCATAAGCTTCTATTATACCCTGAATACACTGTACTGCTTACAGTACACTCATAAGCTTCTATGTACAGACCTGAATACACTGTACTGCTACAGTTTCACTCATAAGCTTCTATGTACAACCCGAATACACTGTACTGCTACAGTACACTCATAAGCTTCTTTTTTATACACCTGTTATACTGTACTGCTACAGTACACTCATAAGCTTCTATGTACAGACCTGAAAACACTGTACTGCTACAGAACACTCATTTAAACTTTTATGTTTCAGACCTGACTACACTGTACTGCTACAGTACACTCATAAGCTTCTATGTACAGACCTGAATACACTGTACTGCTACAGTACACTCATAAGCTTCTATGTACAGACCTGAGTACACTGTACTGCTACAGTACACTCATAAGCTTCTATGTACAGACCTGAATACACTGTACTGCTACAGTACAATCATAAGCTTCTATGTACAGACCTGAGTACACTGTACTGCTACAGTACACTCATAAGCTTCTATGTACAGACCTGAATAGACTGTACTGCTACAGTACAGTCATAAGCTTCTATGTACATACCTGAGCACACTGTACTGCTACAGTACACTCATAAGCTTCTATGTACAGACCTGAGTACACTGTACTACTATAGTACACTCATAAGGTTCTATGTACAGACCTGAATACACTGTACTGCTACGGTACACTCATAAGCTTCTATGTACAGACCTGAATACACTACACTGTACTACTACAGTACACTCATAAGCTTCTATGTACAGACCTGAATACACTGTACTGCTACAGTACACTCATAAGCTTCTATATACAGACCTGAATACACTGTACTGCTACAGCACTCATAAGCTTCTATGTGTAACGCGAGAAATTACATTAATATGGGAAGAGATGAAATAACACATAAGTATCAATAAGCTAACGAGGAATTTTCCTCCACACCTCAGTCCTGAATCACTGGTTAGGCTTATATTTTAAGCCAGTAGTAATTAGACACGTAGCGAAACGAGGTAAGAACGGGGATTCTAGGTTAGGATAATTTTAGAAGCAGCTCGACGTTCATTGAGTTAAGTCGCCTGTGGGGAGGTGATATTCTCGCCCTTGGTGAAGGTATGTTATGAAATGTTTGTTAACTAGAGATGTAGACATGACTTACTGGTGATTCCTTTTGTTGACCAGGACTAATTAAGTATATTACTTAGGGTCCCAAGGTAGGATGCTGTTGGGGGACCAGGGGCCAAGCGCTCCAAATTAAGCAGAGGGGGCAACTACAACATATCACAGCCAGCCGTTTTGAGGACAAGGAGAAAGAAGGAAATAGAAAAATAAATGAGAGGGAAACGTTGGAAGTGGGATAGACTACGTATAAACTATATCAGGATAAAAGACTTTAGCATTACATGTGCCGTATCGTTTTAAAAGGGTACCAGTGCGACTGAGTTACACAGGATAGTAAACTATATTAGGTGACGACTCGATCATCTACGTTTTTGGGGGGGGCGAGGGGAGGGTGCGTAATCGTGTTAATAGTGAGTCGCACAAGTGCAACCGAAGTTAACCCAAGATAAGTCCAACTATATTAGGATAACGAACTTGAGTCATTTATCGCGACTAGCCGCTACTCCGCTAGGAGGGCAACCAAAAAAAAAAGGCGAAGAACACTTAATATTAAGATAACTTGTGAATGTATAAACTACATATAATGGAGACAGTAAAGAGAAGTTAAATATATTAAATGAGCAAATATATTACGCGTTGTCCAATTCACTAACAACCAGTCTTACATATTTTCTCTAATCTTTTATATTTCTATAATCTTTAAATTATCTCTATTTCCCCTTAACTCGTGTGGTGGCTGGTCAGCAGAGTAGACCAGACTGTGTAGAGTTTACACCTCCACTACCGTGGGCCACCTACCATAATTGCGTACCCAACGTGTAGTAGATGGTAATCTTGCACCACCTACATAAGGTTGTGACAGCGGGTTTAGGATCTATTCGATTGGTCTCCGCTTACCCACCTAAGCCAACTAATCTCCTTGTTAGTTTGTTATTTTTGCAGTGCCATACAACCGCCTGAATCATATTCCATGTATACTGAGTAAGCGTTAGTAGGACATAGCTCAGCTCCTCTCAAACCTGTATGGAGCGTGTATTGAGCCTAACGTACGTCAGAAGTTTACAGAAGCCGCCCGAGAGGCAAGGCTAGAACCTCCTTGGTCAGATGGACAGCCACTCAACGAGTACATTACACGCCACAGAATTAACTGAGTTATCTCATACCTCACTGGTCTATGGCAGTAATGATATTCAAGGCACACCAAGTAGAGTGTGGAAGCACTAGTGTGACGAAATTTAAGACGCAAAAGTAGTAGAACCTTAGCAGGCAAACCACGTCGGCCGATGTGAGATAAGGAATTTGGTTGATAGAACATAGGATCATCAAACCGATCACATTCGCATAGGAAGAGTAGCCAACAAAGAAAATTAATGACTTAAAATAAGGGCAGGGCAATAAAACAAATAAATTCAAACATAAAAGAACTAACGCACGTATAGGCAAATAAGCTTTAACGTTAAACCCTATCACACCCCCCTGCTTAGCCGTCAATGACGGGTGCAGTTCCGGTAGGAACACAACGGACGGTTTTATAATTTGAAATACTAGTAAATGTAATAGTGACAACCACACTGCGCAGGCGATGGGCGGCAGTGCAGGCAGTTAGCCGAGGGCCGGAGTCTCACCCACGACCGTACTTAGGACCCTAAAACTGCGTAACAGTAAGTGTTTGAGGCTTGGAAGACGACCCCTCCATCAAGTAGAGACAACTCTCAGCAGGGCTGTCGCTGAGTTTAATAGCCCCCCACGTGGAAGCTCAACACTAGTTAAAAAAATCTAGGGAAACGATAATATTAAAAAACCACAAAAAATTACGGGTAGGGTACACATATTTTTTTGCGATGGAGGACATTATAATAGGGTACTTTTTCAGTGACAGGACTACTCTGTGAGAGGATTTCTCCAACAAAGGTAAGCAATTAGGTAAAGGCGCTTAGAAAGGCAAGACCTAGATTAACACACGAGAGAGTGCGAAACCAACCGTCCCGAACAAATGCGAAGCGATTCAGTGGCCATGAATCAGCTTAGAACTAATACGTTCAAAGACGAACAGAAACCATGTTGACGATTCCTTTATTGAACAAAAATAGGAGGAGGAGCAAGGAAGTTTACGGAGACTCCAGAATGAGATCAATTAAATAACACCGAGAGATATACCCAATACTGAACCCTCGGGGCACTTTAACAAATTATCGAAGCAGAAGCGCGCAGAACGGTTGACCACAGTTTTCCTTTCCCACGGTAGACACAGTTGTTCAGATCCGGCAGGATTTGCCGACGGACAGAGAAAGAGGACATACTTCATGACTGAGTTAGGATCCCGCAATTAGCATTTTGATAAAACAGAACTGCCCCTCATTAGCATGATTTTGATCATAGGGACACCCTTAAATTATTGGTAATATACTAATGAGCTAACAGAACATAAATGTCGACAGAATCTTACAGTATTTCTGAGTCCAGTATGACTGGATTGAATATCACAATACATTCTGCAAATAAACTCGACATGCAAATAGCCCATACTGGAAGCGAAGTCAAATACCCCAGGGACATTCCCCTTAGGGTTGAAAAATCATTGAAAAAAAAGACTACTTCGCGACATTGCCAAGTCACCAGTATAGACAGAAACTTAGAACTTTTATGGCACTGAAACAACATCCCTCTACAAACAAAATATAATAACAGAGCGAACAGCTGGAAGACGAGAGGGCGCATTGCCATCGAAGAGACCAGACAAATGTTCGCGCGTAAACCAGCCACGACAGCCGTTAAGAAATAACACCCGCTTCCCATAGTAAGTCCTCCCCACACACACAACCACACCGTAACATCAACAGGAACGGGCGGCTATTCAACTCAGCAAGATTACGCAGAACTGCGATGCACAGACTGGAACGGCGATGGGAAAAAAAAAAGGACAATTACACCAGCCTGACAGGTAGGCTAACCGACCCAGAGCCGTCGAGTTTAAGCTTGGAGAAGTCGATTCACAGATGTTTTGTCCTACTGTATAATGAACAACCACTCACCAAGCCGCAGAACATGTCGAGGAAGACAATCAGCAACGCTTGTTTCGCATTGCGGGAGCCACATGAGGATGTAGAAAGAGGGAATCCAAATTGTCCGGGGAGGACCCAGGACTCTTGCCCGCGTGACTAGTTAACAATCAATCCCAATAAACTCCCCTTAGCCATTAATGATCAACGTCATGGACGTTTTATTAGACACAGGACAGCCGACATAATTCACTTATAAAAAAAGAGTGAGCGCATTATAGATGTTCCAATTAATAAAAATAGAACCCACGTAACATCCACTAGTTTAAACCGTATAACCGTGCAGGGTTGAGAATCAATTAGTCAAGCTCGGAAGTAAAAATCCCTAGGACGAGATAGCACACCCTAGCCAGTGTTTGATGTTGCTGTCCTTCCAATCAGCTATTTTCAGCCGACCCAAGCCCTGTACCGGGATGCAACATACAATAGGTGACGAGAAGAAATAACTTTCATTACAACAAAAGAACGTCACATGTGGGCTATACCTAACTTATCGACTTTAAATTTTTAACCCCGATCACTGTACCATCAGAAGGCAGTTAAGAGTGACAAAGATGCGAAGCAGGAGGCTTGCGATAAACAAGCTGTCATATCACAGTGATCACCAACACCAAAAGTGTGACTCATCAAAGACCAGACAAGACTCAATTGGTAGATCTGGTCAGTGGCAAACGAGGATACGAGGGAAGCCCAACCCTTCTTGGTGTACCCAAAAAAAAGCAAGTGCAAAAAATATAGCACACCTGTATGCGTCGAGGTTCACACAAAGACAAAGACAACTAATCTTTCCTACCAATACATTTCCAACATAACAGTAAGTGAACCAGCCCTGAGTTACCGTACCATGATACAAATTTTTAGCTAATCACTAGAGTAGTAAAACTCCAGAAGAAATTCAAGAACAGCAAGTTACGCGCCCGGAACCCACGTATTGTCCTCCACGCACTGGCATGAGATACCGCAATCGTTCCCGAAATAGTCGACTGGTGCAGAGGGAGTAATGTACTCGACCGAACGAATACGCCGGCAATCTAGAAAAAGGGAGCACTGGAACACACTTAAGTAAACAGGAGAGGCATCACTCTTTCTCGCCTTGATAAAAGAGCACCATGAACTATTTTATCTTAGATGCAGGCGACTCCAGGCACCATGAAACTGAACCCTCTCATACTTCAAGATCGGTGTTACATTTCCAAAAACTGTAGCAGGCACGTTAACATACTGGCTAAATCCGGAGAAAAGCTAAAGAACTACAAATAAGCTAAAAATGTTGAGCAACACAGAATCGGAAAGAGCACGGACATAAATATAAATTCCACAGCTGCGCTGTTAACGTCCTATAACCATACCGGTTACACAGCCGAATGGGGAAAAAAGGGATGATGTCTATACCGACTGGTCGGCACTGCGGCTCCGGAGCCGCATACGCTGGCTCTTCTCCAGAGACCTGTGCGGCTCCTGCCCATCTACATAACAATATGTCAAAAATTATCATCACAAGAAAATAAAGATCACCCAATACTGGCAAGATAAGCCGCAAGTAAATAGTTGTATGTGACTAGGTTCTAGGTCTCTACAGGAAAATTTGGGATGACTTCTTATACTTATCTATGATTATTACTATTATTATTATTATTTAGTATTATTAATTAAAGTATTTGATTAATTTGTATGTGGGAAATCATTTAATTCCCATATGGCTATTACTGGAGGATCGAATATTTCTATTGTTTCGTAATTTTCCATTCTTTTATTTACACAGCGGCTCCACTCAAGCACCTGCCTTTATCTGTCCAATTTTATGAAAGGAACTAGGCTCTTCTCCAGAATCGGGTTGCCGACCCCTCTCGGTCATAGCACTATACGAAGGTGACATCAACATTTAGCGCACTGCTATACCACCACCCGATACCTAGACATTGGAAGAAGTTACGTAGAGATCGGTAGCGGCCTTATGAATACCTATGAAACCCTATATATGAAAGAACTGCGTATAATCAAGTACTTTTAGATGCAAAGATATTAAAGATCTAACAACTTTCAGTGACAGGGATATCCTTATATAGATTCAAAAAGATTTCCCCTTGGATAATTGCAGTGCAGCAATTCCTCCTCGCAAATTAGAACCAAACACCCGCCCAGGATCTTAACTCCTTTACCTGAAAGAAAATTGGCTAAAAGTTTATCTGGATGACATAATCCCTGATGGCACCCAGTTACCAAGCGAACAAAATTATTAGGACAAACGGATCGATAATTCCATTTGCGACAGATGACTAGATTTGGCGATCAAATCAAAGCTTACCCAAATTAAAATTAGGAACAACAACAAATTTATATTTCTGGGACACACGTAGTGAAACCAACGCAAGGACAGGTTCCCCAACCCAAACCCACAGACAATATGGCGCCGTAGATAAAATGAACACCCCCCAACTAACTGTCAAGGAAACGCCATAAGATTTCTAGTACTGGTAACGGTTTCTATAGGAATGCATACATAGAAACAGGATTCGCTAAGATCAGCAGGCCTATCACTATTTGCACCGAAGAAAGACTACCCATATCAAATGGTCAGACTGGGAAAGCCATCCAGCATACTTCAGACTATCTAAACGGATAACTGACTAGTGCTCCCATCCTTAACCTAAGGCCAACAATTAATAAACCAATTTGTGTTGAGGCGACTACCGATGCTAGCCAACTCACGTAGCGAGCAGTACCTGATAAGCCAGTATATGTGATGAGGCAAAAAGTGCCCAGTATCTCATTATTTTTCAAAAGATTAAAAACCAGTTGCAGACGCGATACTCAACGCAACAGCATAGAGACGCCCTTATCGAATAGTTTAGCTTGCACGACCCAGATGTTCACATCCACTTCCTGGTCGGGGACCAAGGTCGATCATCAGAACAGCACCACCCAACCGTAGTGTACAGTCTTTAAGAACCAAGTCACCTAGCGATGAACAGATCGGATCCTAGGATGAGAACTAATAGGTAGCAAAATATAGTATACCACAAGCACAAGGAGGGGGAAAAGCCAACACTGCTAAGCACGACCAACTTAGTAACCAGTAACCGAGATCACTTCCGCATGTCAGTAGAAGAGCCAGGGAGTTCAGGAACAAACTAAAGCAAGAAAAGTCAAGGAACTGCAACGAGAAAGGACCGTATATGGACAGAGAACGTGACTAGAGGTATCCCTAGAAGGAGGCACGAACTCACCAAATCTAAAATCCTCCAAAGAACATACTTTCAGATCCATTCGCTAATAGAAGAGGAATTTTTAAATATTCTAACTAAACCACAGTTACGATACACAGATAATAAAGCACTTATCTTAATACTTGGTTTTACTTAGTGAACGGGGAAGCGAGCGGCTTTGGGAATTATCTCACACATACGTCAGGGTCCATTTAGGCGCCAGGAAATCAATCAGTAAGCACGAAGGCATTATTTTTATGGCCCAAACCTGAAACGGATTTGAGAGAATATCGTGAGGAAACTGATTTGACACTGTCCCCCAACATGCATACAAGGGTAGTCCGTGACTCCAACAACAATGGCACAGAAATACCATCATAAGTAAACCTCTAGAGAGGATAAGCATCAGAACATACACAAAACATAGGGAACCGGGACGCCCACGGATACAGCTATTTATTCCAACCATACTAGCTCATTGGTAGTCGCTTTACTAAACCTTTTATAATTAAGGACTAGGATACCGACGCAAGTCATGTACAGAATTTTAGGCGAAAATATGTCAGCTTTATTTTGGGAGCACCACATACTTTTATCATTGGATAATGTGCTAATGTTTAACGTCACAAACAAACCACAACCAATTCTCAAAGAGTTGGATGTGACTCATGTGAGCTACAATTAGGAATACCACCAACAGTCCCTTACCATCCACAAAGCGTCAAATATACATCACAGCCAACAGGATGGCACCGAACAATGACAACCACTTCTACTCAAACCTGATTAACAACGTTTAACCCTCAGAGAGGTGGCCCAAATTTATATCTTTGAAACTCAAAGCGTATTAAAATAGTAGCCTGTGCACTGAAACACTGCGGTCACCCAACTCTTTCTATGCCTTTTTTCCTTTCACTCGATACCGCTCCCAAGGTTGATTAGTGTGAAATTACCCACAAATCTGACTCGAGGAATGACAACCGCAGTGGCACCACCCGACATAGATCAACCAAGACCCAACTTGCTGGAGGAGGTAGAAAATGCGCAGGGAGAAACGCCTACTGTTGAAAAAGAAAAAATTGAAATGTTGGTGCAAAAGAGACACACTTGGCGTGTTACAAGGAAACCGTTTTGAGACGGAGCACACACTAAAAAACCTTTCACAGTTAAGATGGTTGGCGACCACTACCAAAGATGGTGGACTTATTGAGAAAGATGGAGTTCCATATGGTATTCAGAAATATATTATAAACGGCAAACATCGTACAGACCGCGCGGCGAGCAATTCAAGCGCTATGCTAGGCAGATGTTGAGAATGGCTGTTGGAGCCTCAGCAGAGATAGTAAGTAGTCAAAGAAAGAAGTCTTGACAACCCCCCATCTAGCGAGAGTACCATATGGGAGATACTAGCACAACTGTTGATGACCATGCGATAAAGTGTTAACCTCTAGACAGAGAAAGAGATTAACGGTTTTCACACACTTTCTCTAGTAGGAAAGAGACGAATTTATGAGGTGAAGGTCCCCTAGACAGACTTATAGTGGTATTAAACATTTTATTTTTGCTTTGAAAGGGTGTATCACAAGTTTGCCCCTGAAGCCAACTAAACCGTTAGGTATTCCCAGTAATACCCGAGGATGTGACTTGCTCTGAGCTTTGCTCGAATGGGTGATCGACGCGGAGTATGATGCCCCTCAACAGGAGGTCCGAGCCTTATCCCAACGACTACTGCAGGGTATGTGTAGATCCAGTCGTGATTTCTTTCACTCCCTACGCCATCTAAACGCCTAGGATTAGTGGGAGTAAAAAATGGAAATTGACCATTCCAAGACTACGACGGGACGAGTCCAGTTGCGACCTCTTACAGAGTTTTCGGCCTTAACAAATACGAGAGAGGAAGTTAGACGGGTTTCTCATATTCAAGGTAGTAAGAGTCATCACATTCTTAAAGTGTATTCCAAACTGGTCAAATCTATCATTAGGTGAGAGGAAAGTGAATAAAATTAAGAATACATACTATCTAATCATTTTTGTTGTAAATTTTGTTCGGAAGAATTAGAACAATAGCACAGGATGCAGAATATTTGGTTTTGTAAGTGAAGAACGACTCTACAGAAAAATTTATATAGCAAATATAATGTGTGATGTATATGATCTTTTTTATTTATTATTTTTAGTTAGTATCCGGTCAGGATGCTTGATGCCACGGACTGAGGCAATAAGGATTTTCTTTTTTGTGGGGGGCAAGAAAGCGATACTAACGCGAAGAAACTTACATTAAGACTAAGTGTAAAGAGATAGAAACATAACACATACGTCATCAATAAGCTAAACGAGGACATTTTCCGCTCCAACGCCTCAGCTCCTGAACACAAATCACTGGTTAGGCTTACTATTTTAATCCAGTAGATCATTAGCACACGTAAGCGAAACAGAGGTAAGAACTTGGAGGATTCTAGGCTTAGTATAATCTGCTAAGAAGCTACCTCGACGATTCATTGAGCATTAGTGCCTGTGGAGGAGGTGCACTCATTCTCGCACCTTGGTGAAATGTATTTATAACTGTTTGCTTAACTAGAGATGTAGAACATGATGACTGGGATCTCCTTTTGTTGACCAGGAACTCAATTAATATATTCACCTTAGACGAGTCCAAGCTAGGCATACGCTGTTGGCGGACCATGGGGCCAGCGCCTCACAAATTACGCAGAGGGCGACCAACCTACAACATATCACAGCCAAGACCGTCGTGAGGACAAAGGGAAAAGCAAGGAAATAGGCAAAATAAAGTGAGACGGGAAACGTTGGAACGTGGGATACGACTATTTAACGTATTAAACTATACTACAGATGCACGACTTCTAGCATTACATGTCGTACGGACAACCCGAACCACCCACACACCCATCCGTTCAAAGGGGTAACCACGTGCGACCTAGAAGTTACCAAGAGCATAAGTAAACTATATTAGGATGCCGACTTGAGCATTACGCACTGCCTTACTCGTTAAAGCGTGGTAACAGCTGTGACTGACAGTAACCCGAACGATAGTACAACTATATTAGGATGATGACTCTGAGCATTACGTGTTGGCGTATCGTATACCTGTGGTGAACAGTCGCACAACCGACCAGTTAACAAAAGTGATGTAACCTATATTACGGAATACGCCATTGCCACCTTTCGCGGGCGTACGCTAGGACAGGGTAAGCATGACCTTAATATTAAATACTTTTGAATGTAATAGCATAATTTCCAGTGAAGACAGTACAACCCACCAACAAAGAGTTACAATATAATTATAATTAGAAATATTAATTACCCGCTTCAGTCACTGTCCATATCAACCCCAAGTACTTACATATTATTCTTAAGATCTTTTATTATCTAATTCATTATTATACCTTTTCCCAACTTAATGTGGCGTGGTGGCAGCAGAGTAAACCAGGAACTGTAGAGTACACTCCCAAGGTGGTCACTACATAATGGTAACAAACAGAGTGTATATGGTCCATTATTTGAACCATTACATATGTACAACGCACACTGCAATACACTGTACTGCTACCAGTACCTCATCAAAGCTATCCTAATCTTATACCCCTGAATACCACTGTACTGCTACACAGTACACTCTAACTTATCTATGTACACGAACCTGAGTCACACTGTACCTGGCTACAGTACACTCATAAGTGCTTCTATGTCAGACCTGACTACCTTGTACTCGCTACAGTACACTCATAAGCATTTCTTGTATACCACCTGTATACACTGTATCTTGGCCTACACGTACACTCATAACGCTTCATATGTACAGACCATTAGTACACTGACTGTCTCAAAACGTACACTCATAAGCTTTCATATTGTACAAGACCTGAATACACTGTACTGCTACAGTTACACTTCATAAGACGTCTATGTATACACCTGAATACACGTAACTGCTACAAAGTACACCATCTAAGCTTCTATGTAACAAACCTATACAAACTGTACTCGCTAACAGTACACTCATAATCTTCTATGTACATACCTGAATACACTGTACTGCTACATTAACACTCTAAGCTTTATATGTAATAGACCTCAGTACAGTTTAACTGCTAACAGTACACTCATAAGCTTCTATGTACACGACACTAAATACACTGTACTGCTTACAAGTACACCTCATAAGCTTCTACCTGTACGCACATGAGTACCATAGTACCTGCTACAGTACACTCAATAGCTTTCTATGTACAGCCTGATACCTGTACTGCTAACACCGTAACACTCCATAAGCTTCTATGTTACACAGACCTGAGTAACACTGTACTCGCTACAGATCCACTCATAAGCTCTTCTATCGTCTAGACCTGGTAACACTGTACTCGCTACACCGTAACACTCTAAGCTTCTATGTAACACAGACCTGATACACTATACTTCTAACAGACACTCTTTAATTTCTATGTAAAGACCTAGAATACACTGTACAGCTACAGTACACACCACTCATACGCTTCTAGTATAACACCCCCACCTGAACTAACACCGCGTGTAACTAAAGCTACAGTACACTCCTTAAGCTTCTATGCTACAAGCCTGATACACTGTACCTGCTAAAGTACCCTCATCAAGTCTTCGTATGTACAAGACCTGAATACCCTGGTACTGCTATAGTACACCTCATAAGCTTCTAATGTAACCAACGTGAATACCAATTTTAATGCTAAAACAACAACTCATAACTTATATGTATACACCTCGAAGTACACTGTACATGCTACAGTACACTCATACAGCTTCTCATGCATCAGACCTGAATACACTGTACCGGCTACAGTACACTCATAAGCCTTCTATGTATAACACCTGATAAACTGAACTGCTAACAGTACACCGCATAAGCCTTTCTATGTAACAGAACCTGAATACACTCTACTCGGCTACAGTACAACTCATAAGCGTATATGTACCCAAAGACCTGAGTAACACTGTACTGCTAACAGTCCACTCATCAAGCTTCTATGTAACAGACCTGAAGTACCCTGTCACTCAGCTACGTACGCTCATCAAGCTTCTATCGTACAAAAGCCTGCAGTACAACTGTATTGTTACAGTACCACTCATCAAGCTTCTATAGTCCCACGACATGGTACAACTGTATTGCTACATACCACTCATCAAGCTTCTATGTAACAGACTGAGTACACTGTATTGCCTACAGTCACACTCATAGCTTATATGTACACGCCCATAGATACATGTACTACTACCAGTTAACTCATCAAACTTCAATGTAGAACAACCCGAGTGAGACACTGTACTGCTACAGTACACATCATAGCTTCCTATGTCAAATACCACCTGAATAGACTGTACTGCTACAGTACACTCATACGACTTCTATGTACCAGACTGATACACTGTACTAGCTACAGATACACTCTTATAAAGCTTCTATGTACAGACCTGAAATACACTGCTCCTCGCCTACAGTACACCATAGCTTCCTATTTACAGACCTGAGTAAAACTGTACTGCATACAGTACCTCATAAGCTTACTATGTACAGACCTTGTATTACCAATGTACTGCTACACGTAACCTCATCAAGCCTTCTAATGTAAAGACCAATGAGTACACTGTACACTGCTACAGTACACTAGCAGCTTCTATGTACAAGCACCCTGCGAGACACTAGTACTCGCTCACACGTACACTCATAAAGCTTCTACATGTACACAGACCTGGTGTAACACTGTAAACTGCTGACAGACACTCATAAGCTTCTTGTACCAGACCTAAATACACTGTTAGACGACAGTACACTCATAACTACTTACTATGTACCTGCCACCTGAGTAACACTGTACTGCCCTAACATTCACACACATCTAGCTTCATACTGTACAAGACCTTAGATAGCCAACACACTTACTGCTCAGCAGTACACCTGATCAAGCTTTCTTATTACAGAGACACTGAGTACACTGTACTGGTACGTACACTCCTAAGCTTCTATGCTCACACGACCCCTGAGTACACTGTACTGCTACAGCTACACTCATAAGCCTCTATGTAGCACGACCGAGTACACTGTACTGCTACAGTACACCCTCATCCACAGCTTTCTATGTTACAACCTGATATACTCTCACTGCTACAGTATCCCCGTCATAAGCTTTTTATGTACGACCTGAGTACCTGTACTGCTAAATAACATTAACACTCCTAAGCTTCTATGATACACGACCTGAATACACTGTACTGCTACAAGTACACACTCATAAACTTCTTGTACAGACCTGAGTACACTGTACTGCTACACGTACACTCATAACTCTATGTACAACCTGAATACACTGTCAACTGCTAACAGTACCTCCATAAACTTCTATGTACCGACCATGAAATACGACTGTACTGCTACAGTACACTATTAACTTCTATGTACAAGAACCTTAGTACACCTATGTTGTCACCAATCTAAACTTCATAACTGTGTTGATCCATATCTTGTTACTTAACTCCGCAAACACTATTCATATAATTTACATCTTTAGGGAGCCTGAGAATCTTCATTAGAATTAGCACAAATCACCTTTTAATCTCTAATTAATAGCTTTGTCCTGCCTGATAATATTCAAAATACCAGTTCTTCTTACTTTATGTGTAGGGAAAGAATTTTACTCCTAGAATTCCCATGCCCATCCTAACATTATACTTTACAGTTTTACTCGGCCCTTATGGAAATCACATATATTCCCATCCTTAACCCTTCACCGCCGGCAAACCCAGATCTTTCCTTGGCTATATAAAATCGTATGTTGTCGAGCCATAAAATTACGAGAAGTGACTTAATATACCAAATTAACTAGTGGACAAGGATAATAAACAGGTCATAGCTATAAAATATTGCTTATAGTCACTAAAAATCGTCTAATGGTACCCAAATTACAATGGAAATCACGTTTTGGGCCCCAGGAGGTTAACTCCATTATTAGTTCTTAAAGTAATCGTCCAGACCATTTCATCATTCCTGATTATATGTAGTTAGAGTATAGCCATTATCGAGTGTATCAACAATATGTTTTCACTTTTTGCATCCAGTCAGCCGTTTATTAATAATCCGCAATCAAAATCTGTAAATTCCCGGAGCTTCCAAAAACGCTGCTGGCAACTGGCAGACGATGCGCCACGGCTCGGTGACGTCACTGTAGGTGGTCTCCTCTTCCCGCACTAATCCAGAAGCCCTTAAACACAAGATATATATATAGTACTTGAAGAATTTTTAGTGTTTCTGATAAAAAAAAAATTGAGATATGGTATACACATGCATCCTTTATGGGTGCAGCAAGAAAGCTGTGCCTTTCCAGAGAAGTTTGCACGTATATCAGACCAATAGGCGAGAAAGGTGTAAAAAATGTTGGTGCGTCGGACGGACGTTGGTGCGTTGGGGTGAAGGTAGGGAAACGGTGGTGGGTGTTGGTGGTGGGGGAAGGGGATGGGAGTTAGTGGTGGGGAAGGGGGGGTGTTGGTGGTGGGGGGAAGGGGATGGGTGTTGGTGGGGGGGAAGTGGGTGGATGTTGGTGGTGGAGGAAGTGGGTGGGTGTTGGTGGTGGGGGAAGGGGATGGGTGTTGGTCGTAGGGGAAGGGGGTGGGTGTTAGTGGTGGGGGAAGTGGGTGGATGTTGGTGGTGGAGGAAGGGGATGGGTGTTGGTGGTGGAGGGAAGGGGATTAGTGTTGGTGGTGGGGGAAGGGGATGGGTGTTGGGTGGGGGAAGTGGGTGGGTGTTGGTGGTGGGGGAAGGGGGTGGGTGTTGGTGGTGGAAGTGGGTGGGTGTTGGTGGTGGGGGAAGGGGATGGGTGTTGGTGGTGGGGAAGGGGATGGGTGTTGGTGGTGGGGGAAGTGGGTGGGTGTTGGTGGTGGGGGAAGTGGGTGGGTGTTGGTGGTGGGGGAAGTGGGTGGTGTTTGGTGGTGGGGGAAGGGGATGGGTGTTGGTGGTGGGGGAAGTGGGTGGGTGTTGGTGGGGGGGGTAGTGGGTGGGTTTTGCTGGTGGAGGGAAGGGGATTAGTGTTGGTGGTGGGGGAAGGGGATGGGTGTTGGTGGTGGGGGAAGTGGGTGGGTGTTGGTGGTGGGGAAGTGGGTGGGTGTTGGTGGTGGGGGAAGTGGGTGGGTGTTGGTGGTGGGGGAAGGGGATTAGTGTTAGTGGTGGGGGAAGGTGATGGGTGTTGGTGGTGGGGGAAGTGGGTGGGTGTTGGTGGTGGTGGAAGTGGTTGTTTTTTTTGGTGGTGGGGGAAGGGGATGGGTGTTGGTGGTGGGGGAAGTGGGTGGGTGTTGGTGGTGGGGGAAGGGGATGGGTGTTGGTGGTGGGGGAAGTGGGTGGGTGTTGGTGGTGGGGGAAGTGGATGGGTTTTGGTGGTGGGGGAAGTGGGTGGGTGTTGGTGGTGGGGGAAGGGGATTAGTGTTAGTGGTGGGGGAAGGGGATGGGTGTTGGTGGTGAGGGAAGGGGATGGGTGTTGGTGGTGGGGGAAAAGGTGGGTGTTGGTGGTGAGGGAAGGGGATGGGTGTTGGTGGTGGGGGAAGGGGATGGGTGTTGGTGGTGGGGGAAGGGGATTAGTGTTGGTGGTGGGGGAAGGAGGTGGGTGTTAGTGGTGGGGAAAGAGGATGGGTGTTGGTGGTGGGGGAAGTGGGTGGGTGTTGGTGGTGGGGGAAGTGGGTGGGTGTTGGTGGTGTGGGAAGTGGGTGGGTGTTGGTGGTGGGGGAAGGGGATGGGCGTTGGTGGTGGGGGAAGTGGGTACTACTAAATTACTTACAATAAAAATAGGATCAGTTTAGAATAGGGGCGTAAGTGTTCAAAAAGTTAATAAACGGATATTGAAGAATAGCACCGAATAGTACATTACACAAATACTACATACAGTAGCACATTCATATACACGTGCACAAAAAATTAGAACGGAAGAAGCACGGGAACATAGGGAAAAAAATCATCAAAGAACGCGTAAAACCGGGAGCGCAGGAGCAACACCTCCACGTCCGACAGCTGGTGAGAGACTGAAGCTGAGCGAATGTTTTGAGAAGACGTCAAGACGGTTAGCCGGGATTAGACCGTTGTTCGGTTCCCAGCTCGGACCTACCTATTTCTGCCTCCAAGGCGCGCGCGGCTCGCCCCTGTGCTAAACTGGAACCAAAAAATAAGATTATCGATTATCGCTAGTTTGGAACCAAAAGTATCGGCGATACCGATGAATCGATAACGCGGGAATTATTTTTATCGGATAACCGATAACCTGATATCGTTTTCGCGATAAATTATCGCGATAAATTATCGCGATAATTTATCGCGATAAATTATCGCGATAACGCCCACCTATGGTCTAGACCAGTGCTATTCAACCTGGGTGGATGGTCCACCTAAAGGTGGACGAGACTGAGTGAGGGGTGGACGGCTGTCTTAGGGTGGACAGATGGGTGAACGAAATCATGCCCACGTGTCGGTATATATAAGGGAAAATAAATCTATGGTATAAAACTAGGTAAAGGTGGGGATATCTTTACAAGGATAGGGAAAATACATGGATTCAAACAGAAGGTGAAAAAAATTGGAAGCAATGTAGAAAAGAGTTGTTCTGATTTTGAAGTCCTTGATACCTATATGAGAGACAGAGGCTGGGTACATAGTATGCAGAGCAGCAGAGCAGACACTTGAGGTACGAATGTCCCCCTGAGTTACCAGACACCTGACTTTGACGCAGGAAAGCCTTGACCTCTATATCCAAGACACCTCAGACCTCCAACATGTGGAAGCTTCATCCATTCTCAGATGATGGAACTGATCATTCTGATGCCTTATTCGAGCTTCCAGTGGATTATTCTTAAAAAGCGGCTTTCCAAACATTTGGCCCTCCTATGCATTGCATTGCTGGGCTGTCCTGCTTGATAGTCAGGACTACAAGGAATAAGCTGAGAAGGCAACAGCCATATTTGTGCAGATGCCAACATCATGTCTGTCAGCAAAGCTTAGTTTTAATCAAGGCATAGAAAAGGAATGCCATTCTGAATTTGGATCCTCTTATGCGGGTTGCCCTTTAAAATTGTCTGATGCCTCGATTTAAGCTGATATTGCAACAAATTGCAACAGCAGCCCAGCCACTGATTTTTTTTTTGAATTCCGAAGGTATGTTTAATTTTTCATTGTATATTTATAGTATTAGACTGCATGTGTTATTACACAGAAGAATATGTAAACTACACATAAAATGAGAGTGAAGCTGCCTTTTCCTACCTATATATTTTGTAGAATGATATAGTTAGATTTTAAATGTCAGAGCCGTGAGATTTTAAAGAGAACAAAATTGTGGTGGACAGCTCTTACCAAATCACTACTAGGGGTGGACGACATCAAAAAAGGTTGAAGAGCACTGGTCTAGACGATTACTTTAAGGCAAACATTAATACTTATAATAACACTTTTATATAGCACCTAATATAACAAACCCGGCCTTAACTCCATTATTAGTTCTTATAGAAAACATTAATACCTATAATAACACTTTTATATAACACCTAATATAACAAACCCAGCCTTAACTCCATCTGTGGGAATGTATGTCATATACATATATTTAAAATGAAGTCTTACCTAATCAATCAAACCCATGTCTATCTCCCGACACATTACCCCAGCTAATCAACTAACTAGGATACTTATCGGTGGATAGTGGGATGAATTACGGCTGTAGACTTGTATTAACACTGCCTGTTCCTGTGATCCGAAGTGGTAGCGCGTGATCAGGGCCGCCCGTGAATGACGAAGGTGGAGGCGTTATCTGTGTTGATTCTAACACATCCTATTGTTTTTACACTTATATGTACAATTAACGTATGTACAAATCTCTTCTTTATACAAACACGTATATTAGTAGGAGATGTTATTAAGGCGAGGGTCTGGAGGGAATTGTACTTATAGATAAGCACGTATATTAGATCAATAGATGTTACTCCGCGAGGGTCTGGCTGTGTACTGATTCTCCGTGTGGGCGGTAGCGATCGCCGCACCTTCCCTATGTCACGTGACGAATTACAGGTGGCCTAGAATCTAATGGGCGGCAGCCAATGACCGCGCTTCAAACCAAGGTGCTAATTATTTAAGTTACAAATGATTAATAGCACTGAGAATATTCATTTATCCTATCCCAGTACTAATCATTTACTTAAATTACCTTAATATTACCCATTACCGTTTAATTATATATACATTCCTACTCACACTCCCCCTATGACGAGCGGAAAATACCTCTCACAAAGGGGGGGGGGGGAACAAAACCACCACTCTACCAATTATGAGAGGTAGGTTGATGGATAATTTTCACACCATCATTGGTTCTTATAGGAAACATTAATACTTATATAAATGATGTGTTAAAGCACTGTAGGTTCTTCCTTCTGTTATGAAACTAACTTTTGACTTCTATAAAATACTATATTTATTATTCTATCATTCATTTGTTCTTAAGGTTTCATTTATTACTATATTGTTAATTTATTCTTAACCCCTTGAGACCCAGAACGTAATTTCCATTGTAATTTGGGAACCATAAGACGATTTTTAGTGACTATTAGCAATGTTTTTATAGATATGACCTGTGTGGAAATGATCCACCAACCACCCTCTCAATAATTGGCAGAGTGGTGGTTTGTTTCCCTCCCCCCCCTTTGTGAAGGAGGTATTGTCCGCTCGTCATAGGGGTGCGTAGGGATGTATATATATAATTATAATGGTAATGGGTAATAATTAAGGTAATGTAAGTAAATAAGTACTGGGATAATATAAACTAACATTCCCAGTGATTATTAAGCATTGCACCTTACATAATTAGCACCTTGGTTTGAAGCGCGGTCATTGGCTGCCGCCCATTAGATAAAAGTCACCGGGAATTATACACGTGGCATGGTGGCGGTCTTTCACCGCCGCCCACAGGGAGAGGTTAGTACACTTCCAGCCCTCACGGGATTAACATCTCTTCTCTGATTATTATGAATAGATTTGTACATACATTAATTTTGTATATAATAGTGTTAAACCAATAGGACGTGTTAAAATCAACACAGATAACAATCTGCCGCGTCAAGATAACTGGGTTATGAAAACTCCCTGACGCCCATATCAAAGCACACCGCCTCCAGCCCTCCGCCTCTGTTCTTCACGGGTGGCCTCGATCACGGCGACCACTTCAGATCACAAGACAGGCAGTATTGATAAAAGCCTACAGCGATTTCAACCCACTATCCACCGATAAGTATCCTAGTTAGTTGACTAGTTGAGGTATTGTGTCGGGATGAGATAGACGATGGGTTTTGATTAGGTAAGACCTCCAATTAAATATATGTACGTAACATAAATTCCCACATTGGTGCCCCGAGTGAGGAATATTGATGTTCATGTGATTCAAGGTGGTCGTTGTGAGGCGTAATTATGAGCCTACCAGAATTGCTGGTTATGAGGGCGGAGGTGAGGTGTTTCGCGGCGTCAGATACAAGTCGACAGCCGTTCAACTACCATACGCCAGGTAGTAGATAACACCAAGAGGTTACGTAGTTAGTTGTGGGGGTTGAAATTATATACACTTTGCTACGCGTCTTGTTAGGCCGAGCAGGCACTACCACCACTTAGGATATATAATAATTATCAACTAACAATTATTTTTAGTGACGTAATCTTGGATTTAATATTTTATTTGACAGTTATTAACTAAATCCTGGCGAAATTAGCTAAGCATTTATTATCGGCTAAATCAGCAATGCTCATACGAATATATAATAAGTGTGAGGACGCAATTAAGGCAATACCTATTGATAATATTAATTCAAAGACAGGTCTACCATTGTTAAATGAGCAATGGAATAAATGTGAGGAGGTTTACTTCCAATATGAAGTTCAATTAAGACAAGCTGGCGATAAAGAAATGATTCACCAATGTGTTATCAATCATGAACACGAATGTCAAAGATATCTCGATAAAGTAATTGAATATGAGGGATTACTGGAGTGTGCTCATATTCCACCAACATCTAAAGTTTCTTTAACTCAAAGTTTGCAAGGTATTAAGCAAGAACCCCCCCACAGGGAGATCAAAATTATTACACCTATGGGTAATCAGCTATATCAGCCACCCTTAGAGTTTAAAGATCTCTCGTTAGTGGGTATTTATCCTGCGCCTGTTACGCAAATCAAACAGCCTGTAATTAAGATTCAAACTTCTCAGCCTACCAGTAAACCACTTAGACCTACTCAAATAATAGATACAATCCCTAATTCCAGGGCTACTAATAATGAAGTACGAAGAATAAATTGTAGCTTATGTGATGGGGGACATCCACCCTCCACATGTAATATCTATTCAGATTGTTACACGAGAGTTGAAAGGTTAATGAGCCTTGGTAATTGCCTAACCTGTCTCCGTGGAAAACATGCTTCAAATGCATGCCCTATAAGCTTAAGAACTTGTAGGAAATGTAAACAATCTGTTCATAACATCGCTCTTTGTCCTAACAGTGATAACCCAGACCCTACAGTAGTTAAAAGGCAGTCACTAGTAAGAGTATTTCAGCAGCTGTATTAGCGTACTGGTTATATATTTATGTGTTAATCTATACTAAGACAGGATGTCCGAGTGTCTGAGTGTCGCCTAGCGGATGCGGAGTGCCGACACCTTTTGATGAGGTTACGTTGACGAAGTATCACGCCATGGCCCATAAGAATGACGTGGACAGTCAACCCGGCGTCTTGATGCAACACGTAGACACACCTCGTCCCTGGTTCCGGACTGCACGCACAAGTTGTGTGCGTGTCATCTCAGCGCTTTGCCCAAGGATGATGACGCTTACGAGAGTGCAACAGGCCTGAGAGACATGAACACCGGAACCTGCCACTTCCGTCCTCCCTTCCTTATATGCTGCAACTGGCCGGAGGAGGGACAGAAGAGACAGAACACAGAGATTACGAGGAGACGAGTTACAGGGCGCTCCTACTCACGACACCTTTCAGAGTGTCTGTTTGTACTCCACACCCAGGAGGTGTGAGAGTACCTTGTCACGTCATTATCTGTTCCCGGCTCTGTCTATTAGACATTAGTTTCATTGGCCGCTACTTAACGAACAGCGTGACATTATTAATGCATAAATCTTCACAGTGTACAGATATGTATATATATCTATTGTAATTATTCTCTGGTACTTACTGATTAACAAGCCTTTATAAAACAACCGCTCGACCACTTTTATTCAACTACCACCTGAAGTGTCTGGCTAGGACGGTATACGCCTACCCATCAATTCTACACTTCTGAGGCAATCAACCCCTACTGTGTCACCAACAGTTGTAAGTATTCTAACTTGGGTTGACCCCAGTTACCTGTAACATCACACAGATAAGGGTAACAGCTGTTCCTACTGCCGAATTGAAGGTCAGCCACAATGGTAATGCAGTCATAATAAAGACAATGTTTGACTGTGGTGCACAAAGATCCTACATAAGTAGGGAGATAGTTGAATTATTGCAACTACCCATAATTAATAAAGTGAATTTAGCCATATCAGGTTTTCTTGCCAATAATGAGGCTCAAACCTTTGACATAGTTCAACCCCCAGTCCAATTAGGAAGATATAAATGTAGGGTAGCTGCTGTAGTAATTAATAATATTGGTATTAGTTTAACTGTTAATGGACTAAAAGACACAGCTGAAATGCTGAGGGATAATGGTGCTAAACTAGTTAGTAATACCTTCGAAGACGTTGATGGTCCCTTCCAATTAATAATAGGCGCTGATTATTTTGGGCGTTACCTAAGGAAGGTCATCAAAAGACATAACGTCTCCATGTTCACCAGCGCTGGTGGTAAGGTAATAATGGGACCCATCCCACATACTCACCATGCCGAACAAGAGAAGAGTATTCCTAGTCATGCACAGCCGCTATTAATTAACAGAATTGGAACCACTTTCTTGCCCACACCAATAAGTGAGGTAGTAGAGGAAAGTGGTACTGCAGTTCATAATCAATATATTGCCACTAATGAAAATCCTAATAATAATGTGTCGCGAGGAAATAATAACCTCGAATTGAACACAGGATTATGGTTTAAAGGCCCTACCTGGCTGAAAGAGTGTAATATTGATCCTAATCAGGTTTCCACACAGCCAGACATATCTGTAAATATAATAAGGGATCCTGAGTTGATCCCAGATCCTGTGATAGACATAGAAAGGTTTTTCTTACTGAGCAAACTAATTAAAACTACTAATTTAGTCTTCAAATCCAAAAAAAGGAATAGGTTTGACTCTTTGAAGTTTTGGATCAGAACAATACAAAAGCAAGTATTTCCTGAGGAATATCAGCTCTTGGCCTCAGCCAGCCCCCATAGGAACAAATTGACCAAATTATTAGGTCTGTACCTAGATCATGAGGGCATAATTAGGTGTCGAGGACGAAATTTGAAAGCTGATCTTCCAAATACCACCTGCCATCCCATACTAATTCCCAAACGCCATCATCTTACTAAATTGTTGGTGGAAGAATATCATAGGAACTCATTACATGGCGGAATGGCTACAATATTAGCCGATATCAGGTGTCAATTTTGGATAAATCATGGTAGACAGGCAGTCAAATATTACCTCAAATCTTTCATTAAATTTAATAGATCTGAGTGTAGACTAGTCTCCTATCTAGGTCCCCCTGAACTTCCCGCTGATAGAGAGATCCTAAAATCAATTGAGGTCAATGGTGATGACTATACTGGGGATATTATAACATCAGGAGATAACTCTTCCCCCCGATCAAGTATATGTCTGTATATTCACATGTACCTCTATCAAGACTATTAATTTCAAAGTAGTCAAAGACCAAAGTGCCGAAACCACTATTCAAATGTTCCGGCGCTATGTGGCCTGGGGTGATGTCACATGAAGCGGAACTTCGGTTTACGCCGGCCCCCAGTTGTGGAAATTATCCACCAACCACCCTCTCAATAATTGGCAGAGTGGTGGTTTGTTTCCCCCCCCCCCCCCTTTGTGAAGGAGGTATTGTATTGTCCGCTCGTCATAGGGGTGCGTAGGGATGTATATATATAATTATAATGGTAATGGGTAATAAATGTTTAATATTACCTTAATAAATTAAGGTAATGTAAGTAAATGCTAAGTACTGGGATAATATAAATTAACATTCCCAGTGATTATTAAGCATTGCACCTTACATAACTAGCACCTTGGTTTGAAGCGCGGTCATTGGCTGCCGCCCATTAGATAAAAGTCACTGGGAATTATACACGTGGCATGGTGGCGGTCTTTCACCGCCGCCCACAGGGAGAGATTAGTACACTTCCAGCCCTCACGGGATTAACATCTCTTCTCTGATTATTATGAATAGATTTGTACATACATACGTTAATTTTGTACATATAAGTGATAAAACAATAGGACGTGTTAAAATATGACACAAGAGATTATAGCCACGCGTCAAGATAACTGGGTTATGAAAACTCCCTGACGCCCATATCAAAGCATACCGCCTCCAGCCCTCCGCCTCTGTCCTTCACGGGCGGGATCGATCACGCGCTGACCACTTCGGATCACAAGACAGGCAGTAATGATAAAAGCCTACAGCGATTTCAACCCACTATCCACCGATAAGTATCCTAGTTAGTTGACTAGTTGGGGTATTGTGTCGGGATGAGATAGACGATGGGTTTTGATTAGGTAAGACCTCACATTAAATTTATGTATGTGACATAAATTCCCACAATTATTATTATTATCATTAGATTTTCTCGAATTACAAGAATAACAAGAGTAAACAAAGTGTGCTTGTACATTGGCCCACACTGCCGGTGCAGTATGCCTCTGCCGCTGCCGCTGCCGCAGTCTGCCGCTGCCTCCGGATGGAGGCAGTCGACTGAGCTTTTAACGGGCGTGTTCACACTACCCGTCTCCCGTGTATACATGGCTGCCACCGAGGCCCCCGTGATATGCCCAGGCCTGTTTGATCGCTTGTGACTAACTTAATTACGCATTTATCTGAAAACGAAATATATAAATGGAAAGCTAATACAATTCCGCGTCTTTTGGTATATTCCATGTCAAAAGTTGGTGCCACTATAGCGTGCGGCACACCGGGACATTTACATTATAGCGTGCGGTCTACCACACATTTACCAGACATTTACACTTCCGGTTGCAACTTACTATTGCAATATAATACTGTCATTTATACAGTAGAGTTTTATAGGAAAACAACATTTAGCAAATAATATATTAATGATCATCATATAAACAAAAGATTGTCTAAGCAAATCATCATGTAAAACAAAATCATGTCAACAAAACATTGACACAGTAGAGTATTATAAGGAAACTAATAAATCATCAGCATCTTTTCTTAGCGCTGTAGTAAATAATTAATTTATGATCATCATATAAGCAAAACATAATACTAATGTTGAATAATAGCACATTGTATTGGCATACACTGAGTATCATTTTCTTCATCAATGATACACGAGGATGTTTATTATCTTACTGTTAATGACACATATACTTTGTATCACATCCACTAATCCATGATTTATTATATAGGCTACATGTTGAATATTACATTTAAATTAATGACATTTACGTCTTATATCCTTTAACGCCTGGCTTCGTATATCATTGCTTGTAGAAAAGCCACAAATAAATCATCTGCATCTATGCTCAGCACCTTCCAGCAAAAGTGATCAAGGTGTGACTGAAACAGCTCGATCACTGCCAACGCCTCTCATTATCTTTAGAAGGCGGATACTGAGATATTAGGTACTGTGCCTCTTTGAGCCCCATTTTATAAGGTTAGTATAGGGTCCTGGTAGTCAGGTCAGGGCAGACTGCGGCAGAGGCATACTGCACCGGCAGTGTGGGCCAATGTACAAGCACACTTTTTTTACTCTTGTTATTCTTGTAATTCGAGAAAATCTAATGATAATAATAATAATGTAAATATGATAATAATAATATTAATCATCATGGTGATACACATTACTTCAAATCATGCAATGTCAACATGCACAGAGCAAGACCAGACTGTTATTTGCAAATTATGCAGGCAGACACTTTCAAAATGCAAATGTCATAGCATGAATGTTAGCCTTGTACAACTTGTATTATAATTAACAGACACTGTGTCTTGAACCTGTTGAATACCTGTTGGACACTTGGTGACAGGCCTCAGTGACGTGACCTGACTGTCTGCCTCAGGTACTCAACATGGCTGGTCGTTAATCCCACCCTGCATCAGACATGGGCATGATTATAAAAAATGATTATGATTTGATTTTGATTATCATCCGGAATAATTTTTTATTATGATTAGATTATGATTACTCGTTTTTTCCTTTTTATGATTATGATTTGATTATGATTATTTCGCTCTAAGTATTTTTTATTATGATTAGATTTTTTCTATTATTGCTTGATTATGATTAGGTTATGATTATAATCACATTTTATTGTGATTATTTGTACACAGTAATGTATTATTAAGGTCATTGTTTTGTTCAGTTATACAATAGTCAACAGTGTTTTTATTGCAATTGACACTAGCTTAAAGGAAACCACATTTAATTGGTGCATTTTGCTTCTTTATATTTGAGTAGTATAAATAACTACACTGTATTTAAATCACTTACAAACTATTGTTATAAAAAAATTACAATACAATACAAATTACAATACCAATGGATATTAAGAAACACAGACTACTATCGGCTTCCTGAGGAAATTTTGCATCGCATTAGTATACGTTTATAACTGTAATGTAGGTACAGTCAAACCTCGATATAACGGACCTCGATGTAACGGACCTCGGATGTAACGGACTCCATTTGCGTGACAAATTTTTTCTTTTTTTTTCTTTTCATATCAGACCGATAATTTTCGCCGCTCAAATTGTCAACTCAACATAATTGTATTATTTTCTCATTTTACTTTGGAATGCTTGGGTTTTAAGGAGTTTTGATGTATCACATATTAACCCTTTCACGTACAAATGACGTCTTTGAGCGTCATCCGGTACGTGTAGGCCATACGTACAAATGACGTCTTTGAGCGTCGTCCAAAAATAATATTTTAAAATATTTATTAAAAATCTTAAAAAGCGCGCGGTTGACGTGAGATTCACTTGACCGTTGGAGCGAATTACAATATATTATATTAAAATATATTTTGTATAATATTATATTGTATAATATTATATTATACAATATATTTATTAAAAAAAAAAACCTTACGCTATCTTTCACTTCGTTGTATGGCTTTGTTTTTGAGCGAATTACAATATATTATACATTGGAAAGGAAATTTATTCAGCAATGTCATGGAATGTAGAAAAATCTTCTATGATGATAAGTTGATTTTTGGCATATTATTTTTTGCCGCAATTTGTTATATATTTTTTTTTAACTTCTAACTCGAGGTTTTGTAAGTTAGTTTCACGCTAGCGTATTTTTTTAACATTATATGATATAGGAAATGATCTTAGCTTAAAAACGAAACATAATTGAACTCGATACCTTTGATAGTTTAGTTTCTAGACGCGGTGGAAGTACAACTTTTTTCCCGCGCGTGACATTTCGGGTGACAATGGGTTTACGCGGGACAACAAAAAGTGAATGACAATGGTGACGTGAAAGGGTTAAGATATATAAGGAAGGAGCCTGTGTTGCTAGTGATTTAGTGATAGAAGGTGTGTATTGTTTAAAATAGTGACTATTAGTGTTATGGCGGGGCCGCTGCTACGTCTCCCTGTCACCTCAACACCCTAAATCACCCTTATCTAAAGTGACACGCAGTGCTACACTGACCTAAATAGTGACACGTGTATAGAACTGCACTTCACAACCATATAATATATATAAAAATGAGCATTAGTCATGATAATAAGCAATACCTTTAGAAGCCACGGCTGAATCTGGCTCGTAGTTTGTTTACCTTTCATTAGAGTTTGAACTTGACTAGCCAGACGGTGAGAGAAAGCATCAACATTTTAGGGATTTTGATTATGATTATGTAATCACAGCCTTTGATTATGATTTTTTTTATTAATAATCATAATCATGCCCATGTCTGCCCTGCATACACACAAACAATAGCAAATATCATGCATAGACTATATACTACTACTAATGCCACAATCACATGCACTACTGCTACATCTTACCACTACTACTACTCATACCACTTTATTAAGTAATAACTACTGGTACTGTTGCTTCCAAAACTCTTAATACTTCACATGGTACTCAAAAAACTGATGAGATTTGATGTGGTAGTTCATGCAGTGACGTCCTCAGTTAAAGTTCCCATAGTGGTTGTTGTTGCTCAGGTAGTGGCCAGGGCGGTGTGCAGGAAGTCATACTGCTCCTGTGGGTGCAGGGGCCAGTTAGAAGGTTTTAGAAGGACAATAAAGGCTGTTTGGCAGTTGTGTATCAATCTCCCGCCGCCCTCCCAGATGTACCCTGCAATTGTCTGACTCAAATTGAGACCAACAAGACACTGCCGAAAAAATACCCCAGTTTTTTTAAAACCCTTTTTTTTTCCCCCCCCCCTTGTTAGAAAAAATTTCCTTTTTTTTCTTTTTCCCTTTTCCCAAAAAGCTATCCATTAGTTTTTTATGTAAAAAATTCTCTCTCCCCCCCCCTCCCCCAAAAACCCAAATTCCCAAAGGGATTTGAAGTGGCAAGGGGCATAGGAGAGCAATTATGTTCATGGATTGCATTGTTTTCCCAAATCGTAAACAACGGGTAGTAATAAATGGTGAGGCATCTGTTTGGTTAATGTCACTAGTGGGGTGGCCTCAGGGCTCGGTCTTGGTCCTACTCTTTTTCTGATATATATCAACGATTCTGGACTGCGGACTTGTATCTAAAACTCAAAATTTGCGATGCAACAATTTGGGGGAATTTTTAAAACTAGAGAAAACTGCGAACTCTAAAAAGTGATCTCGACAAACTATCAGATTGGAGGATAAATGGCTATTAAAATTAAATTTCGATAAATTAAAGTAATCATATAGGCAACGATAACCTCAAATTAGCTATCAATGCAAATAAATCGTTAACTGAAGTACAGCAGGAAAAGGTCTAGGTGTCATCATCAGTAATGATCTGAAAACCATTTTCAAAATTGCCTAGCTGCGTAAAAGGCAAATATATTTTTGGGCTTTATTAACGAAACTTTGGAACATAAAACTCCGAAAGTAATACACAATTAATACACGGTCCTTGGTTAGGCCGCACTTGAATATGCCGTTAAATTTTGATCGCCTTTTTCGAAAAATCAGCCAATTGAATCGTGCAAAGAAGACAACCAAACAAATTCCTTCTTTTGCGAAATTATCTTATAAGAGAGACTGCGGAAACTTAATATGTTTTCCTTAAAGGATCGTGGAATCCGTGGGGACTTGATAGAAACCTTTAGATCTAAAGGTTTTGATGTCATTAATCAAGAGAACCTATTCGAGCTTCACTCAAGTGCAACAAGAATAATGGTTTTAAATAAACGGTCAAGTTGCATAAACCATTCTCCGTAAAAGTATTTCAATGTTAGAGTCGTTTGATCGATGGACAAGTTTACCAGCAAATGTTGTCGGAGCCACACAATACTCATTCAAAACAGATTTGGGACGCGCACTGTAAAGTAATGGGTATTGATATTTGCGAATTTCGTATCTAGTTCCCCGTATCGTTAGTTGTAGTGGTAGTGGTAGTTTTGTATTTATTTTTTCATTTTCCTAGTTTCGGGCACTATGAAACTTCCATGTTCCTAATCTCTTTAGGGCATGGTATCATTTTCCACGGGTTTTTCTAAGTAGTTGTGTTAGTAGTATGTAGTTCAGCAGATCCCTTTTTCGCTATGGACCAATAGGTCCCTGGTGTCTGTTACTCCTATGTAATCCTATGTAAAAATCTCCTCCTCCTCCTCCTCCTCCTCCTCCTCCTCTGTCCCACAAGCTATCCTTTGGGCAGTGTTTTCTATGTAAAGTCTCTCTTCCTCCTCTCTCTCCTCCTCCTCCTCCTCCTTCTCCTCCTTCCTCCTCCCCCTTTTCCCCCTTTCCTCCTCCTCCCCTTTCCTCCTCCTCCTCCTGTACCCAAGTTTATCCATTGGAAGTGTTTTTATGTAAAGTCTTCTCCTCCTCCTCTGTATTTCACAAGCTCGTCACGCTGATGTCATTAAACTTGCTCATAGTAGGTTAGGAGGAGCGTTTTGGCGAGGCTTTCAAGGTATGTTGCCCACTAGTGCCGAGGACGTACACGCCATCGGAACTCCACAGGGAAGAAAGGAGATTTTAAATTTTCATACTCATTCTTACTTACCTTGTGTTGACCTTTTGTTTACTTGGTTTGTATTTACTTAGTTGTGATACGTATATGGGAGTTAATTATACTTGTGGGGTCCCGTCCCATGTCTCGTTCCATCGATTTAGCTTTGAAATCATTATGATCTTGGAATCTACTCTGTCACTGTCTAGGTTTTTTCTGTCTTAATATAGACAGCTTACAAAATGCTGCACTTATAGCCTTCAACATTTCATCTTCTTTACCTTTCTTTTCATGGCTTCTTGAATAGATTTTTTTTGGTGTGTTGTTTTGTGTGTGTGGGGTGTGTGTGTGTGTGTGTGTGGTGTGTGTGTGTGTGTGTGTGTGTGTGTGTGTGTGTGTGTGTGTGGTGGGTGTGTGTGTGTTGGGGGTTGTGTGGTGTGTGTTGTTGTGTGTGTGTGTGTGTGTGTGTGTGTGTGGTGTGTTGTGTGTGTGTGTGTGTGTGTGTGTGTGTGTGTGTGTGTGTGTGTGTGTGTTGTGTGTGTGTGTGTGTGTGTGTGTGTGTTGTGTGTGTGGGGGGTGTGTGTGTGTGTGTGTTTTGGTGTGTGTTGGTGGGTGTGTGTGTGTGTGTGTGTGTGTGTGTGTGTGTGGTTGTGTGTGTGTGTGTGGTGGTGTGTGTGTTGTGTGTGTGTGTGTGTTGTGTGTGTGTGTGTGTGGTGTGTGTGTGGGGTGTGGTGTGGTTGTGTGGTGGTGTGGTGTGGGTGGTGTGTGTTGTGGGGTGGTGGGTGTGGGTGTGTGTGTGTGGTGTGTGTGTGTGTGTGTGTGTGTGTGTGTGTGTGTTGTGGGTGTGTGGTGTGTGTGTGTGTGTTGTGTGTGGGTGTTTTGTGTGTGTGTGGTGTGTGTGTGTTTTTGTGTGTGTGTGTGTGTTGTGTGTGTGTGTGTGTGTGTGTGTGTTGTGGTGTTGTGTGTGTGTGTGTGTGTTGTGTGTGTGTGTTGGTGTGTGTGTGTGGTGTGTGGGTGTGTGTGTGTGTGTGTGGTGTGTGTGTGTTTTCAAACCACGCAGCACCCCCGGGGGTTCTCCCGGAAGGTGTGCACCAGGCACCCCCACGGCCCCCTTTTCCGTTCATACACCAGGCGCCACATCTTGCCCAGCGTGTTGACTCTGGGGGTGCTCGCGGCCAGGTAGGCGTCCTGTGGCAGAGAGAAGGAGTTAATAGCAGGTGTTGGTGTTGTGTGTGTGTGTGTGTGTATTTCCCCTAGTTGTAACATCAGGAAAAGAGCTATGCTCGTATTTCCGTCTCCAAATTACTATTATCCAGCTTCCTTTGAAGTCCTGAATCCCTTCTTTCTTTAAATCCTTTTGTATCAAAGGTTGTTCCAGGCTTCTATGCTTCTATATGGGAGCGTATTTTTTTTATATCCCTTTTCCCATGTGTCCTTTTCAATTTTTCATCTCAGACTCTTGAAAACTTCTATCGTCCCACAAACAGATCTTCTCTGTCAATTTTTTCCAGACCCATTGAGCTCTATACACTGCTATAAATCTCCCCTTTCTCTTCTTTTCTCAAGGTTGGGAGTTTTTTGTCTTGAAAGTCTTTTTCATTAGGGAAAATCTCTTCAGGCTTGGAGCATTTTTTGTGGCTGCTCTTTGTATTCTCTCAATCTTCCTTATATCCTTCTTTTATGTGGTGACCAAATCAATCCCCGCATATTCCAACCTTGCTCAAAATCAGAGATGTTACCCAATTTCTTGATCATCTCTTCATCCAGATATTTGAATGCCATTCTTATTTTCCTCAGCAACTGATATGGTATCTCCTGTGACTTGTTTATATGCTTTTTTGGTGACAAATTTTCCTTAATCCATACTCCCAGATCTTTTTTTCGACCTTTGTTTTGATTATCCATTCGTTTTTCCCATCCGAATATTTCCTCTCTGTCTCTTTTTGCTACTGCCCACTTCCATCACTTTTCACCTTTTTTTTTGCATTAAACTCATTTCCCATAGTTGACTCCATCTGAAAATCTTATCTAGATCCCTTTTTTGATCCTCACAGTCCGCTTTACTTTCTACTTTTCTTAGTAATTTAGCATCATCAGCAAATAAACTCATATAACTATTTACTCCCTTCTGTCATATCATTTACATAGACCCAAGAAAATCACTGGGGCCAATACTGATCCTTGAGGAACTCCACTTATCACACTGCACCATTCTGACTTCTGATCTTTTATTACTGTTCTCATCTATCTGTTGCTCAAAAGTCTTCCTCCACTTCAGCAAACCACCCTTCAAACCTCTACATGTTCTAGCTTCCAGGCAGTCTCTTTTGAGGACCTTGTCAAATGCCTTCTTTAGGTCCAAGTATATGCAATCGACCCACCCTTCTCTTTCCTGTGTCACATCGATCACTCTCGAGTAAAAGCTTAATAAATTCGTTGTACATGACATTCCTCCTCTAAATCCAAACTGGCCACCTGCGAGTGTGTTTGTCTCTTCCAAATATTTCAACCATCTGTCCTTCACAATTTTTTCACACATTTTTGCCACTACACTTGTTAATGATAACGGCCTGTAATTTATGGTTCTTCTTTGTCTCCTCCTTTGTGAATTGGCACAATAAATTTTGCTCTTTTCCAATCAAGCGGGACTCTGCTCTCCTTGAGTGAACTCTCAATTACACTATGTAACTTTCCTGCTAGTTGGTTACTGCACTCTTTCATTATCCAGTTCGACACTTCATCTGGACCCGGGGATTTTCACACATCTTGACTTTCCATTAGCCTTTTTACTTCTATTACGTCTACTTTGTGTGTGTGTGGGTGGGTGGGTTGGGGGGTGGGTGGGGTGGTGGGTGGGTGGGTGGGTGGTGGGGGTGGGTGGGTGGGTGGGTTGTGGTGGGTGTGGGCGGGTGGGTGGTGGGTGGGGTGGGTGTGTGGTGTGTGTGTGTGTGTGGTGTGTGTGTGTGTGTGTTTTTGTGTGTGTGTGTTGTGTGTGTGTGTGTGTTTGTGTTGTGTTCAGAGAGGATGAAATTTAGAATTGTAGGTGTGTGTGTACGTGTGTATTTACCTAGTTGTGTTTTAAAGGCCTTTAGCTAACACTCGTGTGGTCCGTCTCCGTATCTACATTTATCCAGTTTTTCTTTCAATTGGTGCAATTATGTGCTGTATCACCTCCTCATTAGTCCATTCCCAAACTTCTACTTCTAAAGAGGGAAGCTTGTACTTTCTTTTGTTGTTCAGGCATCTCCCTTTTTCCTATTGTTTTTTTATGGCCTCTTTGTATCGAATTTCTTTGTTTCCGAGTCAGTAGTCTCTCATTGGGCTGTTTTCTTCATCTTAGTTGTCATCTTAAAAATTGTTATTAATCTCCTTTTTCTTTTTCTTGCTGGTGTTAGGAACTTTTTTTCCTTTCAACCCCTTTCCTCATAGAAAGTTTTCTTCTAGCTCTGGTACATCTTTGTTGCCATTCTCTGTAGCCTCTAAACTTTTTTCACATGCTTCTTTTTATATGGGGACCATAAATGGAGCATAAAATTCCCAATTTTGGTCGGAAACATTGTAGAAATTATCTTCTCATCATTTTGTTCCATGTAATGAATGACTCTAAATCTTGAAGATTGTTTTTCCAAATATTTTATTTATAAATTTTTTACTGGTTGTGGTTATTCTGCTTATCAAATCCATCCTTTTCTTCCTGAAGCCCTGCATTTTCCTTTCCCATTATATTTTGCATTTATATATCTTTTAGCTTTTTCCAATTTCATCAATGACCTTGTTTTTACTTAATTTCCCTTTCCCCATCTTTTGCCTTCCATTCATAGATTATGTTTAGGATATTTTGTTAGTTTTTCACATCTTTCTCCTTAATAATTTCGCATCATCCGCAATAAAACTATAAACTATTTTTTTTCTGTCATGTCAACATAAATCTTAACATTATTTTGGTTTCACACTGACTTGTCAATCAACAATATTCTGGGTATAACCAGGGGGTGATCGCCTGTCACCCTAAAGGACGCCACTCCCGGGGGTCACCACGCGCGAGTCCCCATGCAGGCTCCTTTCCCATACTAAGCAACTCACGGCAAGAAACATCAACTTGCCCCAGCCACGAGCATTGTGGGCGCCCCCTTGGCCTCCTGCAAGCCGGATTGTCTCTTACAGATACAACCCGATGGGAAGGATTGGTTTCAGGGTAGCGTGCCACATGCCCATATAGCCGAAGTTGGCGCTGACGGACTATGCAGGTAATAGGCCTCGATTCAGTCTCATGGTGCAATCGCTGATTTGACACGTAATCATCCCAGCGATACCCCATGATTCTGCGAAGACATTTATTACCAAAGGCATCGATTCGTCTCTTCAGTCGCTATTTAGTGTCCATGTCTCACAACCATAGAGTAAGACAGGGATCACAAGCGAATTAAAGATCCGGATCTTTGTCCTCCTGCACAGGTACCGACAACGCCAAATACTCACGCTGAGCGAGTCCATAACACCGTGGGCTATGCCAATCCGCCGTAAGACTTCTTGACGTGACCCGCCATCATTATGGACTGCGCTACCAAGGTATGTAAAACTGTCCAAGATCTCAATGTCCTCACCGCACGCATGAACAGACTGTACTGTTTCATCTAGTAAGCCTCCAAACACTTGGACCTTGGTCTTAAGCCAGGAGACCTCAAGTCCCAAAGGCTTTGCCTCCTCGTGCAGCGCCTCAAGAGCCATCACCAGGACCTCCAGCGACTCAGCAAAGATTACTGCATCATCGGCAAAAACAAGATCAGTGATCTAGGTCTTGCCATGGGATGCTCCACAATCACTTTGATCTACAACTTTGGCCAATACCCAGTCCATACAAGTGTTGAAAAGTGATGGAGCAAGGACGCACCCTTGCCTCACTCCTGTATTCACAGGAAAGAAGCTGGATACACCTCCCCCACACTTCACAGCACTCTCAGTCCCTGAGTACAGACCAGTTATCAAACCAATAGTCCTTGCAGGAATCCCGCGAAGTCGCAGTAGATCCCAGAGTGACTCACGCTGCACTGAGTCAAACGCCTTCTTGAGATCAACATAGGCTGCAAGCATCCCTTGTCGAAACTCACGTCGGCGTTCCACCAGGACACGAAGTGCTAGGATACGGTCCGTTGTTGACTTCCCAGGCAGTCTACCCAGACTGCTGAGGTCTCTGATGCTTCAGCAGATGACTGCGGATCCGTGTCAGCAATAGATGGGCAAGCACTTTGCCTGGCACGCTGAGCAGTGTAATACCGCGGTAATTGTTGCAGACCTGACGGTCCCCTTTCCCTTTCCAGATAGGGACGACCAGCCCCCTTTTCCAGTCAAGAGGAATGGTACCTGATTGCCACACGGCAGTCAGGACAGCATGCAACCCGCGGATCATGGCCTCACCCCCAGCTTTGAGGAGCTCTGCACTTATGTTACAAACACCAGCTGCCTTTCCACCCCTCAACTTTGCTACAGCCTCTCTGACTTCGTCAAGAGAGGGTGCGGTTTCTTCAATGGGAGGATCTGCAACCACTGCCTGTAACCCAGTGGTGTGAAGCTGCTCAGTTGGAGGGTTCACCGTGAACACCTGCCCAAAGTACTCAGCCCAACGAGCCATCTGCCCATCCATGTCCGACACGATGCGCCCATCTGCTGTTCGAATAGCACTCGCCCGAGAAGGAGACTTGGTACGGAGCTTCGTCAGGGCTCGGTAGGCAGGTCGGAGGTCTTTAGCGTTCAAATGGCCCTCGACATCCTCAGCGAGACTCCTGACATACCTCTCCGTGTCTTTCTCCAGGAGGGTTCTAATCCGGCGTGACAGAGCCCTGTGCTGGTCCTGGTCCAGCCTGGCAGCCCGACTCTCCTCGATATTCTCCAGCGTCTCCGTAGAGACAAACCCACGCCTTGACCTCGGGTGCTCCCCAATACACTCCTTGGCAGCCTGTAGAGTTTCACGTTTGAAGGTATCCCACAGTTCTACAGGGCCCTCGAGGATACCGAGCACATCAAACCGATTTGAGACTGCCACTGCATTCTCATGGGCACATGTTAAGTCCTTCAGCTTCTCAAGATGAAACACAGTATGGTTACCTTTTGAGATTCTTCAGGACTTGACATGAAGCTTAAGTGTAGCAACAACAAGTCTGTGATCTGTTCCAAGGAACTCAGCACTCCGGTAAACCTTGCAGTTCTGGAGGATTCTCCAACGAGTACTAACAAGGACGTGGTCGATCTCCTTCGCTAGCCCTCCGGCATTACTATACTATGTCCAGCGATGCAGCTCTTGTCTCTGATACCAAAAACCTGCAATTCTCAACCTTCTGGACCATGCAAAATTCAAAAACAGAGAACTGTTAATGTTTCTGGTACCAAAGCCATGGGGACCAACACATAACTCGTAGCCATCTCTCACAGATCTCTCTGGTCCTTGTGGTAGCCCACTAAATACATTTCTCCATTCAGACTTTTCATCCTTCACTACTGTTCTCATTTCTCTTCCTCTCAGATAACTTTCCATCCAGGTTTTGATCACCCGTGTGATTCCTCCTATATTTTCCAATTTCCAAAGTAGTCTCTCATGTGGAACTTTATCAAATGCCTTTTTAAGATCTAGATATACACAGTCTGCCCATCCATCTCTTTCTTGTGTTATATCAATTTCTCATGAGTAAAAGCTTATTAAGTTGGTCACACATGATCCCTTTTTGCTAAAACCCTACTGCCGGTCTGTTATTATACCTTCATTTTCTAAGTATTCCGTCCATTGCTTCTTTATTATTTTCTCACATATCGTGCATACTGTGCTAATGACACTGGTCTATAATTTAGTGGCTCATCCTTCCTCCCATTTTTATATATCGGCACTCTATCTGCTCTTTTCCACTCTTTGGCACTTTCCCGGTTGTTAATGAGCAATATAATAGTTCAACCAACTGCTTTCTGCACTCTTTTATTCACTGCACTCTTTTATTCACTTTTATTAATTCTGCACTCTCTATTTTCATTTTCCACTCCTTTCTGACTTTTTTCATTCCTTGCGGTTCATTGAATTTTTATTCTTTTGTGATTTTTTTTTTTTTTTTTTTTACATCTTGGCCTATAGCACCTGTAGGCAGTGACCTCCAGGGGAGGGATGGTAGGCCCTGGAGGCTCACTTGAGGGCTGTGATGGTTGGCCCTCGCCCGTGGTAGCGCAGGCAGGATTTTTATAGTGATATGTACGTGATATGTATAGTGATAGTACGGGTACTCCGTAGTGTAGTGGTTAGCACGCTCGGCTCACAACCGAGAAGTTCCGGGTTCGATCCCCGGGCGGAGCGAAGATAGATGGGTGGTCTTTCTTAAGACCCGAGCCCCTGTCCACCCAGCAGTGAATGGGTACCGGGTGTTAGCCGGGGGTTTGTGACCCCCCTCCCGGGGTGGTGGCTTCGGCCAACACTAAGCTGCAGCGGTAGATCACTACGACTCTGAGGAATTATCCTCTAAACAAACAAACAAACAATATGCCTGTGATTAGAGGCTCATGCCGCCCCCCTGTGTCCTCCGATGCACTCGCAATCGAAGGTAGAGTTAATGGGCAGGGCATGTGGTGTTCTTAGGCCACTCGACGGTGTAGAAAGATTTTAAGTGGATTTATGAGTCTCACTCGGGATCGAACTCGAGTCTTCGAGAACGCCACCCGGTGACGCTAACCACTCTGCTACCGCCTCCCCAATGCTGAATACTTGCTGAAAGTAAACGTCCCCACCTCGCGCCTGACTCCTTCCAACCCCTCCAGGAGCGCAGGGATGTGGCAGGTGTATGTGTCATGCACAAGGCACTCAATCTCCACACGCCCCACCTGGCAGCCATCAAGCTCCCCAGGTCCCCGCCGCCCCTTCACTCCACCCGTGTCGCCCCACACAGACAGGAGCAAGTGACTGTGCCCTTCTCCAGGACAGAACACCACCTACGTTCCTTATTACCCCGCTACGGCCGTCTGTGGAACCAATTAGTTCACCAAACCGACCTCCACCACCACGCCTCGCTACAAGACTTTAAGCGGGGAGTGAACAGCTGGTCGATAGCCTAGATTATTATTAAATATAAAATATCTGTTTTATATTATATGTAGCTATAGATAATTCTAGTGTAAAACCTAGAGCTTTAGCTCTCTCTAATAACACCAAATGTACTAATAGTTTAAATAAAAAAATAAAAAAGAGAGAGAGAGAAAAATGGTTCTAAACCTAGTCACATACACACTTTCCTCAGTCAAGATTCGAGTGCCGTGCGTTACTCGTGCAGCGGCAGCGACTCTGAGGTCCACTTACCTTCTGATCGACGCCGTTGATCCTGACAACGTTGATGTACTGAGAGTAAAAACACCAACCCCGGGCCCTGCACGAAAAATGCCCCCTGTAACTGTCAGGGAGAGAAAAAAGAAATAAGGAAGCTACAAGGGGCTGCGAGACCTACACGTGGTATTTCCGTTATTACATCCCTACATCCACCTTTCATCCCCATCCATAACATGTCTGGCCCCTTTTTAAAACTCCCAGTGGTATTACCCTTATCTTTTTTTGCAACCCAGAGGTTTTTTTCGGCAAAGGGGGAGGGGGATTGTGGCCCTTGGGTTCCATCACCCCAGACAAAAAAAAAATCCCCCTACCCCATCTAACAAACACCAAACCCCGGTTTATAAACCATCCCCACCATGACAAACAAACTGCCCCTACACCATTCAAAACAAACCCCAAACACGGCTTTACAAAGGGGAACAAACACAAAAATGAGCAAAATGAAACCCTCGGGGTTGAAACTAAGATGAAAAAATTTAACCACCGGACACAAATCCTTGGGAACCACCCCCTTGAGGGGGGAAATGGGGTCTAAGCGGTAAATATAATGGAATTCAATAGGTACAAAAAGACAAATGTAAAATTTCCCAAATGAAAATAGGGATATAAAAACAAAAAAAAAAGACCTGCAGGTAAGATTACAAAAAAACTTTCTCACACAGGCACAAAAATAAGATCACTGGGAGCATATATTTTTGAAAATAAGAGTGATGTTTGTGTTGGGAGAAAGAGTGATGAAAAACCTGATGTATTGCATAATAGATTTAAAGAATGAGGAAAGACTGTCAAATGAAATTTCCAACACGGGAGAAAAAGAAGGGAAAGAGGTGAGTGATTAATGTGTTCGGGGTTTTCAAGGACTGGGAATGTTGACAAAAAGGGAATGGATTATAGGATGCAAGAGATACGAAAAGGGTTAAAAAGGCCCACATGAAAGAGATACAAGAAAATATTTCCCCATACAAATTTTGAGGTGGAAAAAAACCTGGAAAAACGAGAGGTACATCCCAAGAATTTTCACAACACAAACCAAATGGTAATACGTAGTATTTTTGGAGCGGGAAGTACCAGCTTAGTCTTTTCCTGAAAATCCCAACTGGGGAACACACACACACACACACCAAACACACAGACCCTAAATACCCCGTAGGTGGGGAAGCACGCTCGGCTCACAACCAGAATCCCGGGTTTGTTCCCAGGCGAAGGGGAATAGGGGTTTTTCCTTTTAAAAAAACCCGACCCCCCTGTCCAATCAGAGTGAAGGGTCCCTGTTTAGGGGGGGGTTTGGCCCCGCCCCCGGGGTGATGGCTTCGGCCCCCAAAGGATAAGGATAAAATAAAATAAAAATTTTTGATATGGGAGGGGCCCCTACGGGTACCGGGCCCTGAAAAATACAACTAGATGAATACAACTAGATGTACACACACACACACAGATTGTTATTGCTGTAATACTCACAGGGAGAATATCTTGGTTCCATTGAGATGAGCACTTTCCGGGTTTTTCCCCTGTTAAAACTGAGGTCTTTTGGGAGAGTCTTGGTTTCGAGGAAATGTAAACAAATGAGGAAAAACCTGAGTTGAACATAAGGCATATGAGCCTTCAAATTTTTTCTCCTCTGGCCCAAACCCTGAATGGCCCTCCCCCCCGCCCTGTGGACGCCACCCGAAACCCTCGTGCTGTGGGGGGAGAGGCGGAGGCCGTCGGGGGCTGGGGGGGCGGAGGGCCGGCATGGTCTTAAAAGGAGGGCAGAGGAAGGACGACTCAGCTAAAAGAGAAACCTCAGAAGCCCCTGGTGAGCAAAGATGTACTGCCCTGCAGGCAAGGGACTATTTTCACAAACAATCATGCACACACACACACCACATGCCACACACACAACACACCACAACAAAACCTCACAACTAGGTAAATATACACAACACACAAACAGGTAAATACACACACACAACAACCCCACACACACCACAGAAAGTAATACACACTCACACAACTGGGAAATCCCACACAATACTGGGAAAATACACACACACCCCAAAAAACTAGGTAAATACACACACATACTAGGTAAATACACACACCACACAATAGGAAATACACACAACACACCCCACAACAACTAGGAAAATAAACACACAACACAACTAGGTAAATAACACACAACAACTAGGTAAATACACACACAAAACTAAGTAAATACCACAACAAATAGGTTATAACACACACCAAACTGGTAAATACACACACAAAAAATGGGTAAAACACACACACACAAAAGGAAAACACACACACAAATAGGTAAATACAAACACAAAAGGTAAATACACACACACACAACTAGGTAAATAACACACAAAACAATAGGTAAAAACCACAACAAAATGGAAAATACCACACAAAAACAGGAAATACACACACCCCACTAGGGATAGTTTTTGGGGGGGCGGTAGGGGAGTGGTTAGCGTCTCCGTTTGGCTTTTTCGGTGACCCGATTTCGACCCCGAAGAAACCCAAAATTTTTCTGCACCGTCGAGGGCCCTAAGAACACCACATGCCCTGCCCATCAACTCTACCTTGGGAGCGAGTGCAGGGAGGGGAACAGGGGGGGCGGCATGAGCCTCTAATCACAGGGGCACTAAAATAATCCTGCCGCCCCACCACGGCGAGGCCCCAACCACAGAGCCCTAAGTGAACCTCCAGAGCCTACCACCCCGAGCCTGGGTCACCTTTGCCTACAGGCGCTATGGGCATAAATGGGGGGAAAAAAAAAAAAAAAAAAAAAAAACACAATGGGTAAATACACCACCCCCCACACCACACAACTAGGAAAATACACACACAACCACACACAATAGGTAATACATACACACCACACACACACACACACCCACACCACCGAAAAAGGCTATAAAAAGTTTGAGAGGATCAATGAGTTGCCAAAAAGCGGTTTCCTAGTTAGCTATTGACATACAAAGAGGGAGGGAGAAATTTGGTTTTCCCTTTACGGAGGAAAGGGAAAGAAAGTTTTGATAGACTGTATAGAGTAATAAAGGGAAAAGCCACTAAGAAGCTAGACACAAAGGGCCCCTCCTCACTGTTTGTTTCAAAAGTAACACAAAGAAAAGATTTCAAGTGTTCAAAAAGGTTTTTTGGGCCACGTATTAGAGACAAAATTTTTAAAGCATTTCATAAAGGTCTTGAACATTGCCAACTAACCCCCTCACGCCCAGATCTTTCTGGGCTATAAAAAATTGTCTTTTTTTCCCATAAAATACGAAGTACTAAAAAAACCCAAAATTTTAATTAGTGAAAAAGGATATAAAAAAACAGGTCATAGCTATAAAATTTTGCTTATTTTCACAAAAAATTTGTCTAAGGTAGCCAAATTTACAATAAAAAAATTAGTTCGGGGCCCAAGGGGTTAAGGAAAGAGAAAGGGTTCATAAAGGTGTGCACCCATTGCTCTCGTTGCCATGTTGTTGCACCCTGTACCAAGAGCAAAGGGGCAGGGTGGAAATACAGACTCCCAACAGCTCGCAGGCGTCCCATGAAAGGACTCACCATTGTTTTTTAAATCTCCAGCACCCCCCCTTTGGAAGGAGGGTTTGGGGTATTTGTAAACCATTAAAACCGTTGTACAAGGCGTGTTTTAACAGCGGTAGTTTTCAGGTCTCAAAGAGGGGTTTGTGGGTATAGTTCACCAGCAGACGTACAATTTTTTTACATTCCCAATGGACGGATGAAAACCCAAGCAGTCTTTAAAGCCAAGCATTGAAGCAGAGTAGACTGCCTGGAAGATCCCCTGATTGGGAAGATAGAACTCTTAAGTAAACAGTGAAGTAAAAATGGTGTTTTAACAATTAGAAACTCAAAAATAGTGAAGAAAAACACAATAAATCTTTTAAAGTTGTAATACATTTTGAGCTGAGCATTATTAAGAAGAATGCGATTTCAGCGAAGTAGCAGCAGGAGTAGCAGGGGCAGTAGTAGAGTAATAATGGTATTATGCAGGCAGCAGATCATTAGTAGTAGTAGAGTAGTAGAACGCAGCAGTGGTTTTTGTAGTGGCGGGGGCAGCAGTGGTAGGACAACAGCAGTGGCAGAGGGGGCAGGAGCAGCAGGGGTGGGTGAAAAACTTAGTGGCAGTAGTGGCAGGACAGCAGGGTGTGACAACTGCAGTGGCAGTAGTGGCAGGAGCAGCAGGGGTAGGAAAAAAGCTTTTGGAGTGTGGAGGAGAGCAGGGTAGTGACAAACCCAGTGGCAGTATGGCAGGGAGCAGTGGTAGTGAAAACTCCCCAGTGGCAGTATGGCGGGGGCAGCAGTGGTAGTGACAACTGCAGGGCGTATGGCTGGGGCAGCAGTGGTAGTGACAACCTAGGGGCCCCAGTAGTGGCGGAGCGCAGGGGTGGGACAAACTCCCAGTCAGTAGTGGCAGGAGCAGCAGTGGTATGACAACTGCAGTGGCAGAGGGGAGGAGCAGCAGTGGTAGTGAAAAAACAGCAGGGAAGTAGGGCAGGGCAGCAGTGGTAGTGACAATGAGTGGCAGTAGGGGGAGGGGCGCGTGGTAGGACAACTGCAGGGGCAGTAGTGGCTGGAGCAGCAGTGGTAGTGAAAACTGCAGTGGCAGTAGTGGCAGGAGCAGCAGTGGTAGTGACAACGCAGTGGCATAGGGCAGGGCAGCATGGTAGTGACAACTGCAGGGCATTTAGTGGCAGGACCCAGCAGTGGTATGACAACTCAGTGGCAGTAGGGGAGGGGCAGCAGGGTAGTGACAACTGCAGTGGCAGAGTGGCAGGGGCAGCAGTGGTAGTGACAACGCAGTGGCAGTAGGGGCAGGAGCAGCAGTGGTAGGAAAACAGCAGTGGCGTAGGGCAGGAGCAGCAGGGTAGTGAAGAAAGCAGGGCAGAAAAAGGGGTAGTAGGGTGTCGCCCCCCACCGGGTGGACAACTACTGTTTTCTCTACCACCGGCCTGGCCACCCCTCAGGGCCGTCAAGGCTTCGCTGGGGCTTGCTGGCCGGGCCTCAAGTTGGTCCGAGGTACAGCCCCAGGATCACCGTCCCCGTCCCCCAATGCGGCACAAACCCAAAGCACGGCATAAATGTTTTTACTGTCCCGGTTTCTGTGATCTATGCCCCTGTCATTGCTCACTTATAAAAACTATCCATATGAAATTGTTCTCAAGCATTTATCTCTAGACCTCTATTTTTTTCCTTGCCTTGATTCAATGCCATGCCTGCAGCCAAACGAAAGTTTCGAGGGGAAAAGTTGGAGCTGCAATTCCCCCAAACATGTCCATCTTTGCTTTCAGAGACATGTCTCTCCCTCCTCCCCTCAGGCTCCCAACACGGGCCCCTTTTCCACCCTGGCCACCTTTACCCTCCCGGAACCCGGGCCCCCCTACCCTCCAGGACACCCTGGCCCACCCACCCTCCCTGGAACCCCGGCCATAGGCAAAGTAATGATAGGAACAAAAAGTGGTCAAAGGAAAATAAACGAAAGGTGGGGGTTTTTGAAATATGCATAGAACTTGGAATTTCTGACAATTTTAGATCCATAATTTTGTATTGCATGCTTTGGATGTTAGAGTGTTTTGTCTTTAGGTTTTTGAACAATTGCTTGGTTTGGCCATAAGGTGTTTGAGAAAAAAACCCCTTTTGAGAAGAAAAAAAAATTTTATGATATAATTTTCATTACTACCACTACCATATCATATCAGGTTCGCGCAGCACAGTTTTTATTTTAGCTGTAGTAAAAGCTACAAAAAAGAGAGAGAGAGAGAGGGGATAGGTGGTGGGGGGGAGGAGGGACATATCTTATTATGAGGTAAACCTGTGCCCCTTATCCCCCCAGAGAGAGGCATCACCGCAATGCACGGTGAGGGGTCCCCCCGGAGGTGTTGAGGATCCGTTTAATATCTGGGCGAGGCCGTAGGAAATCTTGGGGGACGCGTGGTCTGGCCAGGCCTGTATGGTACTGGGGATTGTGGAGCAGCAAGGGCCAACAAAAAACTTTTTTTGGGTTTTCCCAAACCCCGTAGTACACACGGATCCCCTTTAACGCAAGAGTTAGTTCCTGGACGAAAATGGTAGAGCAAAAAAGGCATTAAAAGGCATTTAAATTTTAAACCTAGGCTGCTGAGATTCCTCATTTTGGGTTTCAGAATTTAGATAATTGTAGCAAAACTAAAAAAATTTTGGGGATTAGCGATTTGGACCCAAAGAAAATATTTTGATTTGAATTTTTGTAAAGGGCCCGTTAAAGTAATGTACGTGTAGAGGGGAATAGTGAATGAGGGTGGAGATCAGTGTTTGAGAGGACTGTGCCCAAAGGGGAAACATTTACTCACCCTTCCCTTTTTGTGTTGCCCTTGGAATTGTGAAAAGGGCCCCCGGGTCACAAAGTCCATCTGAGCAGAGACATAAGCACATAAGAACTGAGACATAAGAAAATTTAAAAAGTACAAGGGCCGTGAGACCCACACGTGGTAGTTTTTGTTACTTAAAAACACCCACATCACCTTTTTATTCCCCATCCCTAAATCATCTAACCTCCTTTAAAGCTCCCTAATGATCCGCACTAACTACCCGACGACTTTGTCCTTCCAATATTTTTCCCCTCATTTTTGAACCAGTTTTTTCCCATTTTTTTTAAATAGGGGGAAAAAAAAATGTCTCACAAATAATAAGCCAAAAAAAGAAGGCTGACAGTGGCCACACAAACCCAAGGATCACAAACTAGAAAGCCCAGGCCAATTAATAATCAGCTGGTGCTTTATAGACGTAAATAACAGTATTTTAATATTATCAGTTCCTTTTTTAAGGGAGATTTTATACCAAAAGTCACCCAGCCTCACAGGCCAGCCTCCATTTTGCCTAGGTTTTGAGTATAGTCAAATGCTTTTAAATTTTGAGGATGCAATGGCCTGAAAAAATTGACCTCAGGGATAATTCTTAATTTCTGCTGTAATGAATAAAAAAAAACTTTATAAACACTGTTCAGGTTAGTTTTTTGTGGGCAGGCATGGGCGGTACTGCACGTATAGCCCAAAAAACCCGATCAAAAAATACCAACACAAGATCCAAACCCCAAAAACCCCCCACCACCCCACCACCCCACCACCACCACCACCCCCACCCCCCCACCACCCCCAAAAACAATAACTACAATCTTTGGGTTTTAAATGTAGATTATATGGTTAAAAAAATTTTGATGAAAATGAAATGAAATAAGGTAAATAATATAAAAAAAATAATAATAATAAAATAATAATAATAATAATAATAAAAATAAAAATAAAATAATGAAATACAGGGTGTATTTCCTTGACGTTTAGCAAGGGGTGACTGTGATGCCCCAGGGAGCCAAAGGGTTGTCTCCCCGGGCCGTAGCGCCACCTCACCTGGGGGAAACCCCAGGCAAATCAGTGGGCACCTGGATACCCTCCCCACATAATACCATCCTCCCTCACCCTTGACAAATAGAGTATTTTAAGGCAAATAAATTCCCAAAAAGTGTACATGCATCGTCCTGAAAACTCCCCTACCATCACTACCCCACCACCATTTTACACCAAACCAAATACCACCCCCACACCACCACTGCACACCACCACCATCACCCCCACCACACTATCATCCCCCCACCTCACCACCCCCTGTCACCCACCATCATCACCACCACCCCCATACCACCCCCCACATCACCCCCCCATCACCCCCAAACCCCCACCCCCTACCACAACACCACTACACATCACCACTACACCCCCCACCACTATCACTATCACCACCACTATCACCCACCAACACACCACACTATCATACCCCCCCACCACCCCACCCTCCACCACCACTCACACCACACTATCACCACCACCCCCTTACTACCACCATCACCACCATCACCCCCACCACTTCACCACCACCCATCACCACCACCCCCTATCACCACCAAACACACCACCACCCCCCCCAAACCTCACCACCACCACTATTACTACCACCCCACCACCACACCCCTACCTACCACCCCTTCACCACCCCCACCTCACCACCCACCACAACACCCCCTTCACCCCCACCACTATCATACTACATCCCACCCCCACTACCCCCCCCCATCACCACCACCATGTCACTACCACCACTATCACCCCCACACTATCACTACCACCATCACCACCCCCCTATCACTACCACCCTCACCACCACCCCTATCACTACCACCTACCACCACCCTATCACCCCCCACCCCTATATACCACCACCACCACACATACCAATCATCAACCAACATCACACTATCATACCCCACCATCACCACCACACCACCACCACTACACCACCACCACCATATCACCACCACCACACTACACTACCACCACTTCACCACCACCACCCCTATCACCCCCACCACTATCACACCACACCACACACTATCACCCCCACCACCATCACACTATCACCACCCCCATACCACAACACACCTTTTGCCCTTCCTTCAGGTTAGCCACCATCAGGATCTGTTGCAGTGGGGTGCCCCCATCACCTCCCGAAGGCTCCCCTCGCCTTTGGGTCCCTGGTGGCGATGAAGGGGGCCCGGGGGTGGGGGGCCCCGGGGGGGAAAAAGAGTAAATTACAACGTTAACCTGACCCGAAGAAAAAAAAACCTATACAAAATTTTTCTTTTTAAGTCTTCGCTTTTCCAGACAACAGTAATAGAAAGATGTTTGATATATATCATTTTTAATACCCCAGAAGGGTTAAAAAGCCAGGAAGATAAGAAAAAAAAATCCTTTTTTTTAGACAGTGTACAAATATATAGTGTTTAATTACCTGCCACACATAAAAGACCATAAGAAAAAAAAGGAAGCTACAAAAGGCCCTGGACCCACACGTGGTGGGAGTTCCTGTTTTTAACCCACCCACACCACCCTTTTCCCCTCCATGAAATTGTCTACCTCCTTTTTAAAACTCCTTATTTACGCCCACTAATACCAGACCTTAGCATTACTATGTCGCAAACATTTAAAAAGCATCACGAAACAAGGGGGGTGAGAGCAGGGTAGCTAGAGTAAGCATCCCCGCCCCCCACACTTCACCCCCGTCCCCACCCGGCATTTAAGTGGCGTTGAGAGAAACAAAGCGCCTGTCTGACACGTGAGGAGCGGAGGGAAGGTGAGGGGGAGGGGTTAGGCGATACCTAACATAGTAGCATGAGTAGTCGCTGTGTGGGATGTCGTTGTACAGAGGCAGGATGCGCGGGTGGTTTGTCTGCGAGGGGGCGGAAGATGTGCAATTATAATGTCAGGTTAAGTTAGTGATGGCAGGAAACCCATTTATCAATGAAATTTAAATGTCTTCCCGAAAAAAGGACCTAAGAAAAAAAATAGGGAGGGAAGAAAATTTATGTAGTGGGGGCTCAAAAAACCCTTTTTTCTAGTGTTAAGAGAAGAGAGAGAGAGGAGGAGAGAGGAGAGAGAGAAGAGAGAGAGAGAGAGAGAGAGAGAGAAGAGAGAGAGAGAGAGGAGAGAGAGAGAGAGAGAGAGAGAGGAGAGAGGGGAAGAGAAGAGAGAGGAGAGAGAGGAGAGAGAGAGAGAGAGAGAGAGAGAAGAGAGAGAGAGAGAGAGGAGAGAAGGGGGAGAGGAGAGAGAGAAAGAGAGAGAGGAGAGAGAGAGAGAGGAGAGGGGAAAAAAAAAGAGAAAAAAAGGGAAAGAACCCCGAACAGGAAGAAGAGGAAAAAAAAAAAATTTGGAAAAAAAAGAGGGAAAGGGATAATTCCTTTTTTTTCCCCAAGGGCCCCGGGGGGGCCCGGGGGGCCACAGTCCCATTTAAATTATTAAAAGTTTTTAAAATTAATTTTAAAGGATTTTAAATAGAAAACGTGGGGAAAAGGCCAATCCAGATTTGGGGCCATTTTTTTTGTTTTCCCCAACCCGGGCGGGAAGAAAAGGAGGCAGAAAAAAACAAACTCTTGAAACAACCCCACGTACAAAAAACCAATTTTTAGGGAAAACAAAAGAAACGAACAAAGTTTGATGGAAAAAAAAACCCCCAAACTCACAGACAATTCCTATGGGGCCCCCAACCCCCGCTACACAGCAAAGTTTCTTTGGACAAAAAAACAATCAAAACACAATTTTTTGACAACACAACCCCAAAAGCATACACAGAACACAATTTTCTATGGCACAACACAACCCCCACAGCATACAAGAAAACAATTGCATGGCAAACACAACCCACACAGATAACAGAACACAACTTTTTATGGAAACACAACCACACAGCAACACGAACAAATTCTATGGCACAAAAACAAACACAGCATACACAGAAAACAATTTGCTAGGACAACAAACCCAACAGCATACACAGAAAACCCCCCCCCCCCCCCCCCCTGCTGCACAAACCCACCATCCCCACTTTTGTTATGCCCCAAACAAAAAGATCACAACCCACAACTTGCATTTTTTTTTCAAAAAAAAAATTTTCAAAGGGAAAACTTCTATCAAAACACCCAAAAAACAGCATCAAGAAACCCCCTTGCATCAAAAACCCCAAACCCATCGCTCACAGAAATTATTGGTCCTTTTCCAAAACCCCCAAAGGGGT